>CM070039.1:45166524-45178682 GCA_036250615.1 Ptychadena robeensis
AAAAACAAACTAAAAACTACTTCCAAAAATATTTAGCTTTGATATTAATGAGTTTTTGGGTTCATTGAGAACATGAATAATAAAATTATTCCTCAAAAATACCACTTGCCTAATAATTCTGCACTCCCTGTAAACATTATGGACATGTCCTCAATGTCTTTGATTGATTTGTGGGCTGATTCGATTGGAGGGCGCATTCCATCCGCACGGCAGCAAAATCAGCTGTGGATTGAAGCGTGTATGGGGGGCTCAAGGCTTTACTGCTATGATGACCACCAGCAACATTTCATTGAATTTTCTTTAAGGTAAAATATAATTACAGGGGTTTCGTGTTCTTCTGAACAGCAGATTTTGGCTTCTGTACAGCCCAAGAGTAATAATAAAAATCCAGCATGAGTTATTACTAATTCATATGAAAGATTGGATTTATATGGTTAAACATTTATCTCGTGTTAAAAAAATGATTCCAAACCAATGTAATATTTATATTTTTAAATGAAGTGTTTTCATGCGAAAAATTTGAAGGTAAATGACAGAAGAATGTAATATTAGTTGTGCAGCTTTGAATATTGTTGTAGCTGGCTGGGCCTCTATTGAAATAAAGCAGAGATAGCAAGATATAGGTGAAATTGTGTACCAGCTCAGCGCAGGCATCACAACTGCATTTCCTTCTTAGATTAAAAGAGAGCTGGCATTTATCCAAATATCTCCATAAGTGTTTGCTAACTTCACACTTCGAGCCCACATACACATATCCAACCATGGGTGTTTTTGCGAACATCTGACTGCCGTGCACGGCCACCTGGAGGAACATAGCAGCGCAAGTCAGTCACATGACGATCCACCTCTGTGACAAATCTTGTCTGGTCGATTGAAGTGTCCCCAAGTATCATGAGAAACTATGTGAGTGTCAACCATCATGATTTCTGTACGTTCAGCGGAAGGCCAAAAGCAGCATGTGAAGGAATCCATACTGTGATGGCAACACAGTGTGCTAGCATTACAGAAGGGCAGCTTTCACACATGTGCATGATGCATTATGGGTTAACGTGCAACGCAGTGCATTATTGCAGAACACTCTATAGCATACATTTTTATGCAGCCTCCTACATGCTGGTATAAGAGACACAACACAACGCAGTAATACACCCATTGCTGATAAACACCACAGCTAGTGTGAAAAAATAGTTGAGTATAAGCCAAATTTTTCAGCACAAAGAATGTGCTGAACCCCCCTCAGCTTATACTCGAGTCAGGTTCAGGGTACCACTTACCTGTCAGTGTGTTTTCTGGTCTTCCTGTGGGCGCCGGCAGCCTCTGTGGGTGGTCTGATCTTCTGTGTTCAGTATTCTATCTGCAGCATTGCCAAGTTGGACATGTAATCAAACTTGGAAGGCAGCACCATCTTGTGGACATTTTGGTAAAAATTACCACAAGATGGTGGCCTACTAAAGTTCCAAGTGCACCTAAATTAGACCTGAATAGGTGTGTTGGGTTATTGTATTAGTGTGCCATTTAAAATGAAAAACCTGTTGACATAATGCACCAATACCTTGGAGCAGTAATGGCCTTATAAATGCTAGTTTTACCACATGGTAATACAATGTCTGGGACCCCAAATAATAAACTACAAGTACATTTGTATAATACTTATATTAACATTTTACATTATTAGTTATAGGCATATATCTTCTTTTTTTTCACCACAAGTAGAAAGGACAGAAGAACAGAATCAATGGCAACATTATTCTTAATTTTTAGGCTATAGAAGGAAAGGATCAGAACCTCTGTCAAGCAGTTATCCTGTTATATGTTTTGTACTAAATATTATCAGGCAATTTGCTCTGAACTTACCTCTGTTTGTCTATCCAATTTTCTCTGAATAACCAACTGGATCATGCCGCGGATATTTCCTTCCATAGACATTGATCTTCGCAATGTTTCCATAGCCTCCTGATTTGATTTACCAAGCAGGCTCTCTCCGTTCACAGCAAGAAGTTGGTCATTCACTCTTAGACGACCATCCTATAAAACAGTTCAAAAAGGTTATAGGACATCTTTCATAGTTTACATTAGTATACAGTAGTGTGGTGGACGAAGTGGGGGGAGTTCCAGGCAACTATATAATATTAGTGATACTGTAAATAAAACATTAGATATAAAAAATGAAGCAAATCAGTCACAAAATGTGCAGAATATTGTAAATGGGCGAATGTGAAATGATGCCCCGAAACAAATTTGAAACGATATTTAGGGGAGAAATTGAAAATTTTTTTTTCTTTCCATCATCTTCTCTTTGCTGCTTATTTACAAATAACTGAATTGCCAATTTTCTGAGATCATTGCTTCTCCCACAGGAATGTGTGCAGTCCATTGAGCTTTCCAGTTATCTAATTTGTGTTCTGCTATATTGCATTTTTTAATGAAGTGAAAGAGAGCATAACACCATTTGTTTAAACGAGCATCCAGTGGTATCGAAAACATATTCATTCAATGAAATGGTAATGAATTTAACAGGAAAATGAATGCCTGCAAACAGATTTATGTTTTGTGAGGCTGTCCAGAATGTCAATATATAGACATTGCCACCAGCTTCATCAAACAAATCAACTACTGTCTTCATTTAAAGGTAACTAATTAAAACTTTAGCACTTACACTACAGTGAATCAGAGGTGACCTTGCACTCATCTCATCATCGCAGAACAAAGAACTCTGTTAAGGTAATAAAAATGCATTCTAGTCCTTTGGAAACAATATATGCTCTCTGTATTTCTATTTATCTGCAACAGAAAGCCGGGGAGCAGCTGCTGTGTAAAAAGTATTACTGTAGTATTTATGAAAATATTAATATGAAAAAATGTATATCCATAGCCTAGACTGCCTATGTCACAGTGTCCTTGTTATTTTGATAGAGATGGTCACTTTGACTAGCTGTGACTATTTGGTATCCTGAACATGGTATCATCCTCAAAATTTGTCAGAGATGTAAGGAAGGGTTGTGGGAACATTTACTTAAAAAGGTCAAGTCACAATTTAGACTCAATGAAATTTTAACTTGACTTCTAAATTAATTTATGCAAAACCTGCATTAGGCAGAGCAATACTTGGTTTCCTCTCCTTCAGCCTGGGGGAATAATAGGTATATGAAGCATTGAGGGTCTGCATATTAGGACAATTGGCTAACTGGGAAACTATATGGGGCCTTTAGTCCTGGTGAAAATAGGTTCCGTTCATCCCCTCTCCCTGCCCTCTCTCATTGACTCCCTTAAATACTTGGGGGTAACCCACCAATTCCATTGTCCCCCACAGACTAGGGCATGTACGATTACTACCTTTGTTTTTCCCCCTTTTTTATACTGTAATTGTGATTGGTGTGGCCCAAGGGAATGTTTATTTCTCCCTTGTTGAAGGCTGTGACATGCTTACCTGGATAGTCTGAATGTTGGTTTGAAGACCCGAGATCCTCAGTGAGTAAACACATCAACATGATTTTTGTTATACTATTGTGGGAGGCTTAGTCATGAGACAATGAGGGGTCCTCTGATAAATGTTTACCTTGGATAGGTGTGTGTATTGTGACTAATGCACTGTTTAAATCTGCATAGATTTCCGCCCTACCTGGAAACCTGTCCAATCTACACCTGTACCTAGTTACAAGTTGGGCATTTGTTCCCTCCTGAGGAGGCCCACCTTTGAAGGCCAAAACATGGCAAGGGAATCCACTAAAGAGGGTGTGTTCCATGTTGAATGTCTAAGCAAGGGATGCCCGTACTTTGTTGGCTTGTGAGCTACTTTATAAAAGACTATGTCACAATAATTTAGCAACAGTAAATCTGCCTTCAGCTAATACAAATGAGCAAAAAGGTTTCCTTCATACATAATTATAATAAATTTTATTTTTGTTATATAATTATTCCTTAGTATACTGTTAATATAGACTTCATAAAATATCCCTTCAGTTAATATAGTTATTCATTTAGAGACCTCCCAGTTTTCAATGTCAATGCAGGCCTTCTAAAAAAAATTAGCATAAAAATGAGAAAAGCTCCCCGATCTACCCCCAGTGGGTAGCCGTGTGCTAGGCCATAAGATTTCAATACTGTGTTTTTATCCTTTTTTATAACTCCTAGTTGTGGGGTTCTCCTTTAACTGTAGTGTTAAAATATAAAATAAACTCAGTTATCTTGTTTTCCAGGTTGCCCTAGGTACAGGATTATTTATGGCCAATCTAAGGCAATATGGTTTGGATTTGTCTGGATTCAGAACAGTGCGTAGCAAATGTTCTTACTGGCAGACACTTTCCATTTACCAGAGGAATAAAATTTACATAGTTGTTTTCCAGCCAGGGTATATTGCTTAGAAATGTAACTGGCTGTATAAGCAAACAAACTACACCTTTCCCCTGCCAAATATTTATTCCCCATAAACCAATAGGGTAATGGTCATATCTTGCATCTTGGGCAGCACAATGTAGAGAGCATACATTGAAGGCTGCCTCAATAGGCTGTCATCCTTTATTCAGTCATGGCCTTCTCTTTCACGCTGCTACTACGCCATTCTAGATGTCTCGCTTTTTATTGATACCAACAATGTTAAGGTTAATATACATATAACTTTGCACAGAACTGAAGTTGTACATTGCACAGCTGTGACAAGGATGAAATCATACAGTTCATAACCCCTTTGGTTCTAAAGATACATTTGCAATATCTCTCTTTCTTGCATGCAGAATTTTAAGTAGCACTGGTCTGTCTAAAACAAAAAAATAATAATAAAACTGCTTTCTTGGAATAACCTCCCCCCAAGCTAAATAAATTAAATTTACATTGTGTTGCAGGAGGGGAATGAACATAAATGTTATGCAAAATACCACTTAATGCTTTTCTCTCCCCACAGTTACAGCTTTTATCACACACACCTAAATAAATCCTCTGCTTACTAAATAAATTACAGTTGCCTTGTTTTTTTGTTTGGCTGAGCTAATTATATACCTAGAGAATTCAATAGTATGTGTTTAAAGTGATGCTAATGTTATATTTTTATCATTTCATAAAAAAATTAAGTAGTGGTAGATATACAATTTCAAGTCTTAAGTTGGGCATACACAGCTGGATGAAGAAACAGATTAAAGCACCATTGGCCGCCAAAACCTTGGTCAAAATCTATTACTGAAAGTAATGGCCGGGCTGCCTGCTGAACGGCACACAGGCTGCTGTGATCAGTTAGCTGCATGACGGGGGCCAGCATGTCTCTCTGCGAGGGGAGGGACGTGCAGGCCTCTTTCTCTGCTTCTGGCTTCTGCCGGTCACTGGTTGGGGAGAAGCTGAGACCCGGGGGACAAGGGGAAACCGGTTCCCCATCGAACGGAATTGATGTGCCCATGGGATGCATATCGATTCTTGTTCAATTGACCCACCATAATTCACAACGTGGTGATGTCTATCCATGTATGCCCAGCTTTACACTGACTCTTCCAATATACCTCCACATGCAGGGCTTCAAGACTTCTCTAGGACCACTCCAACTCCTTGAACCCTCTCCCTCATCTCATTAGACTTGCATCCACTTTTAAAAAGCCACCTTTTCAGTCTGGCCTACCCACCTTTTCATCGCTAACATCACCACTTACCAGCTCCATCTCCCTTACTTATTGTATTCCTAGTTTCCCAACCTTTTAAATTGTACCCTCCATTAAGCAGGGTTATCTTCCCCTCCAATGTCATAGTTTGTATCTGTATATTAACTAATGTTCCATTTGAACCCTTATTTAATGTATAGGGCTGTGTAATGATGGGTATGGCTCCACAATCCTAAAAAAATTATACTAAACTGCTGTTCTCAGATTTCATATTTAGCGGCCATGGGTTAAATTAGTGCAATATCACTAGTGGCCATTGGGGGACCATTACAGTTTTTTTATATACAGACCGTGATTATGTATTTTCCTGGCTGTCACTACTCTGAGATTGACAGACTTCCTCCCACCCATGGTGCAGCATCATCAGAGAGAGAGGAGAGGCGACATGAAGAATTTACACACTACAGGAAGTTATTTTTTTCTTACAAATCGTCCCTTATATATGAGGACTGCGAGGGACCCAAAGTAAAAAGGGGAGTATATGTCCGATTAAAGTAACATATTTCGAAAGAAATGACTAAAGGTCATTAGCTTTTGTGCCCTCAGAATAAAAGAGGTAACCACACAATATGCAAGACATGATACAGTAGAACTGTCATATGAGACGATAAAGAATTTGTTACAAGACATTTTTTGCAACTTCTAATGTCATGTTTTCCCCTAAAGCCTAACCTCTCCTTGGGTTTAGAGAATCTATAGCGGTGTTCACCTTTAAATAACACTTCAGATCCAACTGTGTGCAGCAAAGTAACAGACACAATCTGATAACCTACAATGCCTTCCTGCAGTATTATAGGTTTCAGGCTAATTAACCTCTCCTATCAGGTGCTCCAAGTATATTATTTCCTTCTAGAAACAAGACAGAAGGAGAGAAGAGAGAGGTTCTCAGGTCAGTTAAATTACTGCTTCTCTTTGTTCAGAAGCTAATGCGTGTAAGTACAGATTAAGCCTTAATGTTGAACTTCCAGCAAACAGCTGAATACACATAGAAGAATATAAATAGGGGAGTTTTTTGATCTGCTTATATTTTCTGTTTAAATGGCAAAAGTTGTCACAGATTGCATGTCATTCTGCAATCTGTAACTGCAGATGTGCTCCCTACCCCATTCTGCTGTTCCACCTCCAAAACCTCAAAGGGCACGGACTTCGAAGATTGGCTCCCTTTGCTGGTTGTACTATTAAAGGCATTTTTGATGTGGCTCCTGTTCCCTGCTCACCTGTAGTTCTACCAATCAAGCCACATGGCCTAGTATTTAGGAAGTCTCGGGCAACAAGAAATTGTCTGAACAAAGTCTTTAAGTGTCTGCGACCCTCCTATTGCTGTATTGTTACTGACCTCTGGAGCGCCTTGACTACCATGTTTGTCGCATGCCCGACTTATTGCCTGCCCATCTGACTTTGCCTCTGCCTGCAATTTGTACCTCGTATTGGAATTCTGTCAGCTGCTGCTTGTAAGTGTAGCTAGGGACCACAATCTGATAGTCCCCCACAGCAAAACCCATCACTTCTTGCAGGATGCTCTGGTGAATATCAGGGGGCTCCTTAAATTCTGTGCCTCGGTTTACACTTGTCTGGTGGCATGGTGGCTCCACTGCTCCCGTGGATCACCCGTGAAAGTAGTCTTGTCAGGAAACCTGTTTTTAATTGCTACATGGGGACACCTAGAAGTCCCGCTCTTCCCCAACTTGAGAATATACAGTGAAAAGAGAAACAGCAGACAGAGAGCTGGTTACTAAAGGACGGAATAGATTCTATGCTGTAAGCCCATAAGTTGAAAAGGAAAAAACGCAGCTATGCTTGGGGTCGTCGTCAGTTACAAGAGATGCAACCATAGAATTTAATTCAATGCATTAGAGCAGTGGTGGGCAACTGAGTTGATATCGAGGGCCACAAGTGCGGCCCTCGGCATCACTAAAGGGCCGCACATAACATCGATCCAGATCCTCCCCACGTCAACATATCTCAGCAGGCGGTGGATCAGATACCGGCAGGCAGTCAAAACCCAAATGCACCCACCCCCCCCTCCTGCCCCTGGGTGCAGGGGACATATGTAGACCTGGTTTCCCCCATCAACATTGACCAATTTATTGATGTAGGACCGCCAAGCAGAAAGCTGGGTCGGCATGTGACCACTTCACAGCTAAATTGCTATGCCCTATGCATTAACAGTTAGGTTTAAGGGGCCGCATGTGGTGGACCAAGAAGGGCCTCCAAACAATGCCCAAAGGGCCGCATGCGGCCCCCGGGCCTCAGGTTGGGCACCTAGGCATTAGAGGGACACAGAAAAGCCATGCCGAAAAGCATTCAGCGAGGGTTGACGCCCTATCTTTTTCCCTGCAGTTGGTCAGCACTGAACTTGGGGAAAAAGACCTGCAAGCTTATTGCTTTGTCCCAATTCAGCTATTTCCACATCCCTTATTATTAAAGATGGTCAAGGGGTTTTTTAGCTACTTGAGATTGTGAGCTAATTGCAAAGCCCCTGAACACTGTATCATCACCACAATCGCTGCAGATGTAGCAAAAAGTTGTAGGAACAGTACAAAGAAAGGTATTGCTGAAGTTCATGTAGTTTTGCATTAATGAAGTTCAAAGTCAAGTCAAACTATTTTAAGTTGAAATTAGTTCCTAAATCTACTAGTCAAAATTTTGACTCCAACCTTAGTGTGAGGTTAACTAAGCAGGGAGCAGTAAGTCAGATTTAGCTCATTAAAATGCACATGTTGGGAAATCATGATTATAATTTTAATAAATAATGAACTACATTGGCGATACATCTGTAGTTCACTGTTGAGGTGCATTAGGAAGTATTACATGAATGCAGAACTATAAAAGTAAGATGGCACAAATAACCTATGCACCTCACTTAACATACATTGCGTAATTCTAACCTTTATTTATAACTGCACTTATTATTAAACGTTACCTTGTATATTTAAAAATATATTTCTTGTAATGTCTGCCTACTGTGAAAATGCGACAAAAATTTACCTTTATAAATGATTTATCCCAGGAAAATCTGCAAAGAGAGCAACGCACGAGAGGAAGGAATGAGCAGCCTTTGATTGTGTAAATCTCTAAACAAACCAGCGGGGTTTTTCAGTATTTTATGCAGGATTATATATTTCTTCCCTAGTCGTTTCTATATTCCTACTTTGTAGGTGTGGACTTAGTAGCAATTAGTATGTGCATTAGGCAATGCTTTGTGTTAGATGTTTACATCATAATTAAACCACATGGAGTTATATACAAGCATGCCAATGGCTTTATACTAAGGCTTCATACTAAGGATGCAGCAGATCTCAAACGTCTTAGGCAACCCATAACTTCAGAAGTTGTAGAAGAAGTTGTACCAACTAGATCACATATATAATGACAGGTGAACTTTAATCTCTTGGCTGGGTGCGGCAGTACAAAAGGGCAAATTCATGAAGCATTTACCCCTAGGGCTAGGTTGCATTCACACCTAAGACTAGCTATGACTATGAAATATGGTTGGGCTTGGTTATGAATTATTTTCAAATTTTGTACCAAGCTATCATGTTTACATAAGAGTATCAACCATCTTTTGCTTGGCCTGCTTATAGTACTGACATTGTCACAGATCCCCACATGACCAGGGGGATGCCTGTTACTTCAACTACACCTGCTTTCTGGTCTGTCTCATAGTCCTTCCCTTTTGCCTCAGACTAGAGAAAGTCTCCCTCTGCTGGCTGCTAAAAGTAACTCCTCTACCTTGTCAGGTGCTCCTCCTTCCATCCCTGTTTCGGGAAGCCTCAGGCAACAGGAAGTGGCCTGAGCAAAAGGGTCTTTATGTCTTCACTTCCAGGTTCCTATTCATCTGGTAATTTTTCCTGATTTCTGACCCTCAGCTGCATACTGCACGGGCGCATTTGAGGGCAGCAACCTAGCAACAGCAAAGTCACTCTTTGTGGGGTGCTCTGGTGAACACCAGGTGGTTCCTTAGACTCTGCACTTCAGATTACACCTTTACCAACTGTGCAGTTAGCCCAGGTCTACTCCCTTTTATAATCGGACATCAAATGTGTCACGCCGTGACAGACACCTTGTCTGTCAAATTTTTGCAGAGCAAAACCATTTCTATAGCTCTGTCTGTTACCAATTTAAACATACCCTGATAATATTTTATACACAATTACATTATGCACTTTTAATACATAGTGTCATACTGACCAAAATGCTAGCCCAATGCCAATTCTTCTTAGATTTTTAAAAACCCATAGCTTTTGATAAAATCAAGACTTAAAAACATCAATCTCTAATGGCAGTTTTTCTTGTAAATTTGGTGGGATAAAGGGGGGGGGGGGGTCAATATATCTCTAACTTTCTCAGTGGCATTCTGTCAAGAAAGACAAAGTATAATGGTTGCTTATTACTTAAGTATCAGCCTAGCTTAATGTCCAACAGAGAAGCACTTACCATATTAAAAGGCGCTTGTTTTAATGCACTTTGCAAATTATTTCACCATTTTCTAAGCTTTTCAAATATATACATACAATTTAACTGGTTCACTGCAGAAGTGTTAAGGAAGTTCTTGTTAAGGAAGCACGGTGGTAAGAAATTCAGTGTTAGAAATTAAAGCAAATGCATGTGATTACATAAAAAGACTTTTACATTCAAACCAACTATGGCTCATATTTACTTGCATAACTTCCTCCTTTGCGCACATGATCGATTTACTGGGGTCCAGTGTACAATCTTATTATAGGGATTTGTAAGTAAGGTCATACACCTTTAGATTCCTCTGTCAGATTTCCTTTAGATCTCCTTTTGTTGTACCAAAGCCATGTAACATGAGGGACTTTCTAAACCATCAACTCTAATCGCAGAGGACCCTATTCTTAATAGTTGTTGGTAGATCTAAGGGATATCTGACAGAGAAATCTAAAGGTGTATGGCCAGCTTTAAGCTTGGTACACACGTACAAAATGTGCTGGTTCTGGACCTTCTGTCAGCACATTATGTGCATAAATAATAAAAATCCATGATTAACCATTAGTCAATGCATTACTGCCAACTCATTTACATTTTTTGTGACTGAGTATAGACTGGTAGCCTGATTGCCATTAGGTTCAGACATGAGATCCTCATACCCCTTGTGAGACCTTATGCTGGTGCAGTTGGCCCTGGGTTCCTCCTAATGCAAGACAATGAACATGTGGCTGGAGTGTTATCAGCACATTCAACTATGTAAAGAACAAAGCATTTAATAAGAATATTTCATTCATATAGGATAATCTTATTTTTGTGCTCTCTTTATTTTTTTGAGCAGTGTACTTGGTTACCATACGCTTCATTTAAGAGTTAATTTTGAGGGTTAGACTAAAGGTCCCATTTTGCCGCCGTCCATTGTGCGTGCGCGCTCGCAGCCAAAATCACAGGCATGGTGGTGGGTAAGTATTATTAATCACTTGCTCCTGGTCCCTCCAGGAGGAATAAAAGTTGTTGATGCCCACTGCATTATTATAGCTATGTGCTGAGTCACTAGAGGAAAAGGTTTTTATTTCATCAGTATACTACTACTTTAAGTACAGTTATGCTCAGTATTTAGATCATGTGCAAATGTTGTGATATGTCATAGATCAAAATGTAGAGCACAGACTTACCCTTAATATTCAGTTGAATTTCTATTCATTTCCTTTTCAATCTTTATGCTGATTGCAAGATTTACTATTAAACTTAAGATTACTATTTTTTCTAGATGTTAAAATTTTCATTATTTTTTAACAGCAGAGATGCTAACACTCCATAGTCCTATAAAGAATGAGGCTCATAAAATACAAATGTAAACACGTATTATTAAGCACCAGTGCCACTGTTGGGACATTATGTAAAATATCCCTTTATCTACAGCAAGTAATAGGGGCTCATGCACAACGCACTGACACAAGGCCGGCTGTGATTGATGCTATGCGTGTCTGTTTAACATAGACTGTGAATTTGCTGTTGTGTAGTTTAATGGCGAAGATTAGCTGAATCAGCAGGTCAGTGTCAGATGAAACACATTAACATAAACAGAATGCAAATGTTGAAAGTGAAATATATGAATCTGCTGAGATATGGAGAAACTTGATGTAAAAGGACAAATATCCATGATGAAAACTATACAAGAAGCTAAGGGCACTCCTTATTGTAGACTGGTGTTGAAGTGGTCTGTGTCAACAGGTCGGATTTGAATAATTTAATACGAGAATTAACCTTTTGTTGATAGTCATTTTCATAGATCGCTTTTGATTTGGTAAGCTGCAAATGAGGGGATTGCGGGCAACAGCTTAAATGGTGAATTTTAGTTATAGTTTTTGATATAATTTATTGTGTCAGTAAAAAAAAAGTTAAAGAAAACTCGGTTTTAATTCAACTTGCACCATATTTCTATAAGATCTAGTAATGATCCAATGTTATTTGCCACTAAATTGAATGATGGGCAGTGTCATCCAACTTACTTCCTTTGGGCTGTCATTCACACCTTTGGGTGTATCATCATGTATCCTGGTCTTATTT
>CM070039.1:45183069-45196558 GCA_036250615.1 Ptychadena robeensis
CAACACCGGTGACCCTGGTGGGGGTAACACACAGTGTTTTTAAATATTTATAATATCATGGGCACTAGCACCTTATGAACATACTACTGCACTGGCACCTATCTATGCATTTTAGTCTGAACAATGGATACTTTTCACTGACCTACCCCACTCTTTTGGGATCACATCAAACACCTTTAACTCTCTTTATTGCACCATTACCTGGAATTTTTTTATACAAAATATCCCTATATCTACCTTACTCCTAGTTAGGACCCTCCCATCCTGGCAGGAGTGGCATGATCTGGCTCTCCGTTCCTAGCTTCCCACTCTTAACCATATCTTGATGGGTGGTAAGTGGCCTCTAAACCATTCATGAAATCTTTTACATTATAACGCAAAAAAACTGACTGAAACTTTTTAACACTAAATCCATATAGATTGATGAGCTTTGTGTTGGACCCCCTGATGAAAGGGTTTGAAGCACGTGTTGGGGCCCATTGATAACATTGGCTCTCCCTCGATCCCGCCCCACTCTTACGCTCCACCCCCTCTGGAAGCAAGGACAGTCCAAAAAATTTTTTTTATTACTATTGTTTCTCTTGAATGGACATAAAATTTTGAATATTATCGTGCACTGCTATGATATATTTGGAGCCTCTCATTTTTATTTTTATATATGGATGCCATTGCATACATGTGAGGTTATGTACGTATTTTATGCTTTATAGATTTCTATTATGATAGTATGCCTCTAGAGTAGAGGATATGTCGAGAGTCGGCCGTTAAAGTCCCCGTGTTCCCATCAGTTGATGGGGAAAATTCTGTTCTTTTTCAACCGCTAGGGAGGTTAAGGTAAAACAAGCTCCCATTCTGCAGCCCTTAGACCAGAGGTGTCAAACTCCAAGACAGCGTGGGCAAAACTTGAATAAAGTCATACGCCAACCTTGATTTTTATTTAAAAAATGTCTACAATTGTGGAGGTTTTTCTCATCATGAAGCTTTTCATTTGGAAACAAACGTACGTTTAGCTTAACCTCCTGGGCAGTTATTTCGGGTGAGTTTGTTTACTAACATTATTCACCCTGAAATAACCTCACCCGGGAATACTCACCCAGCATCCCTCTGTATTATCAATGAGGTGGGGGCATTGTTCTGGAGGCGGTGCCTGTTTTTTCAGCACATTCCCGGTATTTTTTGAAAAAAAAAACGAGCCACATGCGCAACACCCATAGGGTTAAACATTTAATGTGGTACACGTGTCAAATAAAAGACACATTGGTAGCATTTAATCCTTAAATTAAATGAAAAAACAAATGCTCTTGGGCCAGTGTTTGATGTCCCTGTCCTAGACCATACCTGTCAAGTATCCAGTTTTGTCTGGGAAAGTCACATTTTTATGTGTCTTTCCCAGCCAAATACCAATTTCAATAAATCACAGATTTCTCCTGGGATTTAGAAATCGGAGTAAATTTGGAGGGAAGGGGCATTACTCTCCCTCCTTATTTCCCACCTGGTGCAAATAATATGCGGGTGGCAAGTTAGCAGGGAGAGTGACGCCCACTCCCACCTAAGTTAGCCAGCTACTAAATAAGAGGGAGGGGAAGCAAATCTCCCGATATCGGAAGTTACATCCCTCTTGTCACTTTCTGTATTTGGAGCGCAGGAGTGTTGAGCAAAGTACCGGAAGTGACATCAGTGACATAGCTTCCTGTCATTTTCCCCTTAATCAAAAAGGAAAAAGTTGACAGGTATGTCCTGGACCTTAAGCATGTAAGCACTGCAAAAGGTTGGGGGACCCACTGCAAAGGTAAGAAAAAAAATGTACAGGTGTTTTTGTTGAATGCAAAATATAACAGGCATGGAAGCCTCATTCTTTAGTCATTCTTTGCCATTATTTAACATTTAGTCAGCATGCGTCTGTCACTCTCTCAGTGTCACTGTTAGCAATTGTCATGATCTGTTACTGTATCGATTACATCATATCTTTTTAACTATGTCACATTCTGACAAGTTTGTCAGGAGATGTCTCTGCCATTGTATGACAATGTCTCACAGGCATGTTTATGTCATTTTAAATCTGCAAGTGTCAATTAGAGTTCATGGCATTTATATTTTATGTGATATTGTCTTACTAAACCATTGCCTTTGTCACTAATTCTGTAACAATATTTATTCTTAAAAAAATGGTTAAAGAGCTAAAAATGTATAAAATTTGCCCAAAAAATTTAAATACATGCAATATGAGCTATTGTGGCTGACAAATATATAGCTGAAAATGTTTTATTAGCTTGTCTGAAAACTATAAAAAAATGGGGGTCAGCAACAGACTAATTACAACCTATTTACCCATATGACCATTTCCAAAGAAGATTGTTAGAAATGGTGACATCCTCATTTAAAGAGATGCAAAGAGACATACTTGTCCTGCCTTGATGGTCACCATGATCCCCATCTTGTGTCTTTCCTAAGCACTTGTCTATTACACCACAGTCTAAAATACTGAATTGTCATGGACCAATTTGGCATTATTTACTGACAGACCCCTTCCACTTGGCATAGCCACCTCCTTAGTACATCTCCATATCACTGTCTCTACAGAAGAGAAGCTTCTATTCTAAAGTCCTTACCACAGTCATATATCACAATTGTTCATCATAGTTTTAACGAGAAGCTTATAAGGTATTTGTTTAAAAATAAAGGATTTGGATGAGTTTTCTGTGCTTACATCTAGCAGCCTACTGCTTGAGTATTTTTATTTATCCTGCCTTGCAATGGGTACTTATGTCACAACATAAGAAGTGAAGAATAATTCATCCTTGCTTAGATCAGCTGGGCATAGATGTTCCAATTCCTGCACGATCCGACCGCCGATCCGATGCTGTGCGCGCTCCGGCATTACTTAAGGATCGGGTCGTGCAGGAATTGGATGCAGCAACTAACGAAGATTGGGCTAAAATCGGCCATCCTGTCGGATCGCACAGTTATCTCACAGGACAGTAAATTTTAACCTGATCCCATTAGAAGGACAGCTGCCCCCAGCCGGAGTAATGAGCTGCACCTAAAGAGTGCCTTCCGATTCTCAGCACTAGCGGGCGGGCGTGATGATGTCATAATGCCGCTCCTAGGGCGAGAATCGGATAAGGATAAATTATCATGTGTGTGTTTTGTTGGTATACAAGCCTCTGTTTGTATACCAACAAAACACACACACAATCTTGTACAATAGATACATTTCGAAGAGCCAGGTGTATGTTGGTATAGGTCCCAGTGTATGACACCTTGTGTGCCAATTCTTACTAACTACCTACTTTTCTTACCAAGCCTACTTATAATTTCAAATGCTTATAGTATATACTGTTGCTCCTCAAGTGTAAAACAGGGTAAATGATCTTCCTATCTTTACAGCAGTTAACATACAATCAACATACTGTACATGTAAATATGAAATACTGTTCAATGATCACCTGATGATCTATTGCCCTTTAAAAAAATTATACAATGCCGTTTTAATAGCCATATAGTATTCAATAATTTTCCCACACCCCTTAGTAGTAACCTATAGTACTCAATAGAATATAGCTACAATAACCATATATATATATAAGAATATTACACTTTCTCCAATACAATACAAAAAATCCCTTGCAGACCAGCCAATATACAACTATATCATATCTTCCTTCCACCTTGATCAGAAAATAAACTAGAGGAGCTGACAAATAAAGTAGATCAATGAAGCATGGCACAAGTCATTTTCAAGCTGATTTGGGCCAAAATGTCACTTTTCGATACTTCTAAGATGTTTTATACATACAACACCCATGGAGGAACCAAATGAAAGATCCTGTAATTTCCCCAGGGCATACTATGCACTGAAGGTATATCTGTCATTCGCAGATTTAATGGACAGTTCAGTTAAGATTGAATAGGGGTGGAATTTCCACTGATTAGGGTTTTATTACCGTACCTATGAGAAATTTGGAGCAGCCTATGGCAAACTGTACAATAAAAAAAGTTGAAGACGAAAAAGTACTGTCATAAATGTTCTGCTTTAATGTTTTAAAGGTTTTACACTGTGAATTTTACTCCCGGAGAATTATCAAATCTGATTTACTATAAAGATGAATTGCCTGAGCAGTTCTGATGCATTAAGTTGAACTTTTCTGGGATGAGATTTATACAAGCTGTAGGGCAGTAGAAAAAAAATGTAACTCTTATTAAGCTTTTAAGCTCTGTCTTAGGCTTTCATCAGAAATTCCCTAGAGAAAAGATTTACTTAACACTGAGATGCCAAAAGAAGCCTCAGTTTAAAAAATTTGCTTACCTAATCTTTGGCCAATACTGATCATTAAAATAGTAAAAAATGTATGAAAGACTGTAGGAAAATGTACCTTTCTCAAAATGCTTTTCTTTTTAGGTATGATCCTTTTGGTGCTTTGGTAACTGCTGCTTTGGTAAATACATGCTTGTGCTTTTTTGTGCTCACTTAAATAGTTTTGATGACGTTGAGGGGAAAATAGAATATCAAACATAATTCCCCAAAAAATCACGAGGGGTGTTACAGCTTAACTGTACAGTAGGAGCATGCTAAACATCTCTAGCTTACTAAACCCTACCATCCATTATTTTGCTTTCCATTGCTATATTAATTAAGCCTATTGTTATGTAAAGCTTGCAGAAGTATCAGAAATGATTTAATTCTTACCCTTATCTCTGGGTTAGATGATGCAGGAGAGGATTGAGAGAATGACATATGGTCAGATGAAACCTAAGTAGAACGTTGTGGTAAAAATTGTACTTGTTGTGTTTGGAAGAGAAAGAATGCTGAGTTGCATCCAATGAACACCATACCTACTGTGAAGCATGGAAGTGGAAATATCATGCTTTGGGACTGATCCATGTAAAGAAAAGAATGAATGGGGCCATGTACCGTGAGATTTTGAGTGAAAACCTCCTTCTATCAGCAAGGGCATTGAAGATGAAATGTGGCTGGGTCTTTCAGCATGACAATGGTCCCAAACACACCACCCTGGCAATAAAGGAGTGGCTTGGTAAGAAGCATTTTGAGGTCCTGGAGTGGCCTAGATCTCAACCCCATAAAAAACCTTTGGAGGGAGTTGAAAGTCCATGTTGCCTAGTGACAGCCCCAAAACATAATTGCATGGAGGAAGATCTGCATGGAGGAATTGGCCAAAATACCAGCAACAGTGTGTGAAAACCTTGTGAATACTTACAGAAGACATTTGACTTTTGTCATTGCCAACTAAGGGTTTAAAACAAAGTATTAAGATGAACTTTTGATATTGACCAAATACTTATTTCACACCATAATTTGCAAATAAATTATTTAAAAATCATACAATGTAAAAATAACATGCCTCTCTCATTTTTTTTAAGTAGGATAATTTGCTGACTAAATATTGGTGGCTGACTAAATATTTTTGCCTCACTGTACACAGAAAGATATACATATCTACATCACAATCAATCTGTTGGGCACTCCATACTACCATATACACATTCTTATCACACTAACGTTTATAATGAGGGCTTTGTCACAAAAAAAATTATTCCTTTACAGACCCAGCGCTATCGATGCCTCCACAAACAGCATATTGTTGATTTGCATGGCAAGAAAAAAATAATAAAAGAAAAGTTCTCAAGACTAAGATTTCTTAATCTGAAGTTCTAGTCTGGAGTTTGGAATAGAAATAGTCCGATCTTCGTGCAGTGTTAACATGATGGACACTTCATACAAAGCACCTATTTATAAGAGAGCTTAATGAAATATTAATAATATGGATTAAACTATTAAAATCTTACTTATTCATCCCCATTGTTTGTTCAGTGCATTGTGAGATTCTTTTGTCCTACCTAACCCTGATGCTCTTGACAGGCCATATAAACCGAGCCCTGAGCAATGTGCTGTTTGCCCCTTGCCTGGCTGCTCCGAAGCGATAAGAGATGTCAAGACCCCTGAGTGCTATTTAGAACCCTGTAATGTCAGTAAGCAGTGGAGAGGAATATTTGCAAACACCGTATGAGATACCTCATTTCTATTCATCCAGGAAAAGCTCACATATTAACTTATTATTTGACATCTCTTATTGTCTGCTTTCCCGAGGGTGTCAAGAATACTCAGATAATTTAGAATGATTTGAATCTATTTAGAATGTAAACTTAGTTGAGGAATGGTGTGCAGTAAGCTGCAGTCACCAGTAAGACCGCCACTAACGCCAGCAAAGGAGGATAAGGAAATATTCGCAGCAGGTTTGTAGAGGGTATTCTGCATTTCTGCTTAGTTATAATTGTATGGATATATGGAACCCACAAATATCTGCATTGTGGAGGCTGTATATGGTATTGTGGGTATGCCAAGTCCAGTTATTACCTGGTGGTATGCGTTTGATATGGACATAATAAAGAGTTTTTTGTTTGAAATAAACTTGTGAACTGACTTTGCAGAAAACCCCAATTGGTGGTTAATAAGTATTGGATCCGCAGCTTAGCACCCACTGTATAAAATTAGAACTCAGAACCAGCTTAGCATCACCTATAGGTGGATCATACCAGTACAATCCATTCCACTGAATGATACATGATCTAGCTGTCATCTGTTCAAATCACTCAAATAACTTACTATTTACTTAAGTAATATTTAAAGACAAATTCAACAATTGGCTACTTTAGTTAGATCAAATTCTGCACTAACGTTTTTCAAAAGAACGCTGGTAAAACTAATAGTCAATTTCAGCTATACAACATTGAAAATAGTGAGATGGCAGGCATGTAAGGATTGACCTAAAGTGTATGTTAAACTTAGCTGCAGATGTAAGTCCCTATATCAGGCTTTACTAAGGTGTTGCCTTCATGTACAGGACATTCAGGATGTGCAAGGAGCTGAATGTATGAACATTAAAGTGCCCGATAACAACATAATAATACTTTTGTTGAAAAGTTTTGTTTAAAATCAGTTTGCTGTTCATTCTCACATCCTTCCTGAGTAGGTATCCAAGCTGACACAGGTAATTTTTCTTGTTAAGTTTTCCATGTAAATGTCAAAGTGTCAAAGACACAATACTGTCTCTCATTACCTGCCCGATTTCCTATGGCCTTTGCCTGTTTTTCTTAAATCAACCTTAACCTATTTCCTGTGTAATGGTAGAATACTTACATGAAACAAAATTTCTTGTTACATTTTCCCACCATACAACCAGAAGAAATCACTTTAAACATTTGCATTTACCTAAAGCTAAAACAGATGAAGACAGATGAGTTTTGTCTCAAAGTGGGAGGATTTTTTGGGGTCCACCACTCTGACAGTCTTAACCTCCCACTGCCAAAGTGGGACAATGGGGACTTTTAGGGCGAACAAGTATATTGTGTATAACAGTTGTTTCAATTTCGAAAACAGCTCCTTTGTCATGGCAAACCGGAAGCTCCAAGTGGGGAATCTTGGAAAGAAAGGGGTTATTGAGTCTTTTCACATTACTTACCTCTATATTGGCAATTAGTCCAGAGGTATATTGGCGAATTGGCGAGAAGTACAGCCTTTTTGGGCCATATATTTTCTAACACTTCAACTGGATGACTTAAAACTGCCACTGATTTGGTTACTCATTTACTCTGCAATCTGCCTGGAGACTCCCAATGTCTTCTCCTGAAGTCACAGTTCCCACACAGTTGGCCCTTTTACTTGTTACTTTGTACTGAGCCAAATTGACTTTTAACTATATATCACTGGCACAGTTTTTAAACCCCTGAGGAAGCGGGCCAAACCTCGAAACGTGCTGGGCATGTGCCTTGCCGATATTGTGATGCATAAGACCAACTGAACAATCTGTATGTAACCTGTGATACACAGAAATGCCATGCCATTCATGATGTATTGTAACTCTGGTTTCCGTAACATGTGTATACATATGCTTCCCTAGACACAGTCTTTGTATTTAAATAAAACTTTTCAAAATTGAAAACAACTGTTATACACAACATACTTGTTAACCTTAAAAGTCCCCCTTGTCCCACTCTGGCAGTGAGGTGTTAAGACTGCAACTTTGAAACCAATTTTTCTGAATTTAATACTAGGATGTGGAGATCATTCTCTTTAGACTTTTTTAAATCCCAATTTTATATTAAACACCCAAATATCTTTTGGGATAGCTGCAATTTGTTCGTTTTTCATTTTAAATACAACAAGGTCACAACAAATAATAAGAAAGACATGTTAAAGACTCTTTCACACTATCCACGCTGCAGTTGCAGTTGTGGTTTCTGCTGATAATGGACACAGTAGCAGTAACACAACTCCTGTTACCATACAAGCGCAGGTCTAGTGTAAAAGGTTTTCACTGTGTACCTTGCATTGACCCTACTGCTCTGTGCTGTGGTACTAAACCGAATCGCAGCTGCAACACAGCTAGTGTGAACAAACCCTTAATAGGTCCATTTTGCATTAACTCCCAAAGAAAGTTTGCATTGTCATACCACAACTGAATTATCTATCATACACTAGTATGAGAGATATAACACAGTGCACTGCGATAATGAGGTGTTTTGTTTACTGGCATCATTGCAATGTTTACCAGCTGGGTACTGGTGGCAAGCAACACAGTGTGGCCAGTGTGAAGGGGACAAGTCAAAAGCAACATTGGACATCTTTCAGGTCCTGTCTGTGATACTTTGTAAATAATCTGGTTGTGGACACAGCATAGTATATAAATACGAGGACAAAGTTGTTTTTTTCTTGTGGGAATTTGAAGAAGTTAGCCTACATGAGTGTATAGGCATTGGATATCAGATAAGATTTTACATTTCATCAGTGCTCTATGCTTTTAATAGGGCTTGTCCATACACTATGAGTATACAATGCCACATGAAGACCTTTTTTTTTTTGCCTAGGGAAAATAAATTAGCCTTAAATTATTTGTTTATTAAATTATTTATTTTGTAAACAATGTGACTTCATAAATCCAATTTATCACTACCTTAAGCCCCCCATACACATTTAAATTGACAGCATCTAGGGACGCCGGCCATGAGAACAGTCTGCTGCCAGCCTAGAACGAAGGGAGAGGGAGGAGCTGCTTGCACCTCCCCTCCCCGCCTTCCCCCCTCACAGCTTCTTAGGAAGAGAAGCAGGCAGACAGGCTGTGTCCTCAGAGATCAGTCGGAGTTGAGGAGACATACCCTTACTTTAGACAGATCTTAGAGTTACGGACATGTGCGTAATGGCTTTGATCGATTTGGCGGCTGAATTCAGCTCTTCAAGCTTTAGATTGGCACGTGGGTTGATCTGGGGGTGGGTTGGAAATCTAAGCGTGTAAGGGGGGCTTTAACGTATAGAAAAACAATTAGTTTTGTATTGCTATCAGCAAGTTTCCTTCATTCGGTGAAAATTTTGGAACATTTATTCATCTTTTTAGTATCTAATTTGTATATGGGCCTGTAGCAGAGAGGTTTAAGAAAGACCTCGACTTAAAGGTAGCCACACACAGTTCGATATTTTCGTTCAATTGAGCAGGAACGAAAGATTTTTCGTTTGGTCAAACAAAAATCGAGTACCGAAAAACTTGTTTGGCCGATAAAAAGCTATCGATATCGAACAAAAAAATCAATCTGAAGTTATCGGACATGTTGGTAAATTTTGATCAAATTGGTAACCATTGAATGTAAATCGAACATGTCAAATAATTTCATTTGATCTTTTTTGTTCGTTCTAATACATTTAAATGAAGCGATTTCCTGTTACAAAAATCGAACGATATTTCGTTCGAGCATATCCAAACTAAATGTAATTCGGTCGAACATTCGATATAGGCACAATCAATATTAGATCAAAATGTCGAACATCCTGATCGAATCTATCGTCGATTGTGGGAAAATCTATACGTGTATGGCTAGCATAAGGGTCCATTTGCACTGGCAGTTTTTAACCGCCAGGTAAACGACCCGCTCGATAGGACCTCTATGGAGACCTTAATTAAACGACCTGCACTATTTTGCAGACAATTGCAGGGAGTCGTTTCTCCGGCAGCTGTGGTAGCGCAGCTCGAGAACAAACAGTGTAAATTTAGCCTTACTCACTCATCAGCTCATTGGGAGGGAGCTCTCCAAATTAAGAGAAAGGAAGTTGTTTTTAGAACAAGTGTACCCTCTAATGATGTTTATTGGAACAGTGAAAGTTTTGATTTCTGTCTTTGTGACAATGTTCACCAGATATATTGGAAGAATCTCCCCAAATGGTAGAGCAAAGGTACTAACACCTACTAAAAAAACTTTTGGCTCTACATTCAGAAGCCTGCATCTAAAACTAACAATCTATTCCCAGATATACATATATAATTGATTTACAAAGTGATGTTGATACATGCTTTTTTTGTTAACTCTGCTAAATAAAGCAGCAATTCCATGTAGGCAGAAACATGCATTGGCAGATGGACATCATACTGAAACGCACCTTGCAGGATATACTAATTAGAGGACAATCTCCACGGTCGCCAGTAATTAAGGAAATCAAGGTTGTCTCCTGAGTTCAGCAGATAGTGCTCCCTTTCTCGCTGTTACACGATGACAGCTGGCAGGAAATGCTCACAGAATTAGGATAAATGACTAATTGGATATTAGTTTAGTCCTGTCTGTGGCTGGTCATAATACTACTTTACAGATCTTCCCCAGTGTAAAACGTAATCTCTTCATATCCTTTGTTCATTAGAGAACAAAAAAAGGGACCATTGAAATAATCGGGTCAAGCAGTCTGCTTTGACATCACAGTATGGGTGACTGTGATCTGCTTTAAATTAGGCAAAGTGGTGCATAGTTTAAAAATCATCCTAGTAAATGGCACTTGTAGAAATGTATAATTTTCAATGATAATTTGATGGTCAGATTGCTGTGTTTTAATGGAACCATATGCAGTTACAGAAAATGTTGTATTGTCCGAGTAATCCTAGTGTAGTGTAGATTTAATGTAGATTATATCAGTATTAAGTCTGTATGAGTAAATATACATATGCAAAGTATATTTTATTTTCATAAAAACAAGGGAGAAAAAGATTAGTCAGGGTTTTCTAACAAATACTTGAAACCAGTTACAATCAAGCCCACGGTCCAGAACAATTTTGTTTAGTTACACCAAAAAAAAGATTTCTTAAAGGTACCCATACACATTGCGCATTTTTCGGGGACCGATGCGATATCGATTTCGACTGCCCGATTCTTGATTTAGTGGTATTTTAAAAGTCGGTTCGGATGCCCGATTTTCACCCGTTATTCTGCAGATTATTCACACCGATGGATGGTTGGATGGGGAATCCTTTAAGACGTGGCCGCCAGTCCAAAAAATTACAGGCATCCTCATCGGGATCCCCTCCGGAACCGACTTTTCGGGCCGATTTTTTAAGAACAGCATCGTCGGACTCATTGGCATGTTAGAATCCCGACCGATCGAACTAACCCGGCCCACGACCGGGGATCGGTCGGACAGGGCTACACAAAATAAAATCGCAACGTGTATGGGTACCTTTAGAGTAGATGTTTCCTTAAAGCTGAGGCTCCTCCGGTGGTTTGGAACCAAACGGGCGCATTTTTTTAGTCTGAACCACTGTTATTGCACCCAATGTTCCTGTCTCCAGTTGTGGGGCGCGGTTTGCAACAGTTTTAGACCATTGACATCAATTGACTAAAAGAAAACCGGGAAACCCGCGGGTGATCTGGAAAGAAAACACATGCTTTTCTCCCTGTGTTTTTCTGTCGGCATCAGTGGAGCCTCAGCCTTAAGGCCCCCATACACATCTAGATTTTTCGTTCTATCAACTTAATTCAATACATTTTTGTTGTTGATTGATTGAAAATCTATGGCAGCCCACATAGTTAGATCGACCTAAAACTATTAGGATTGGGAACATTTTAGATCGAAAAATGATCAGAAATTTTAATCGGTTGTATTGTAATTGAACCTTAATTCAATTACACTTTCAGTAGATCAAATATCTGTTACTACAGTTGGCATAGATTGCAATCATTGATTTCCTTGACCCAAAATTTTTTATCTTTTTAAGTTGATTGAAAGGTAAATCTAGACATGTATGGGGGCCTTTAGTCTTTTCAATGTACACAGATCACCCAGAAAGAAAACTTCCCCTACATGACTCATGTATACTTCTTGGGTTATATAACATTTTCTACTACCTCATTCAAAAATATTTGCTGTGTTTTCCCAGCTAAAGTACAAAGTTCAAAGTAAAAACTAGAATAAGTGAAGACTAGTGAATGACATGTTGGCATTCAATGTAAATATTGCAAAAAGGGGTGTAGTGATTTATTTATGTACATATTGGAAATATGTCATTCCTCTGTGAAGTATAAAATGGAGAGCAACTGTTTAAAAGCTCAAGCTGAATTAAAAAAATTTAATTTTTTTTATAAAAAACAAAGGTTGAGCGCCATCTAAAATATCTATCCAGCAACTAATACTTCAATGCTGCAAATGCTTTTTGCACTAGTAATAAATCCCAACTACATTTTTTGTACACAATATGACCACACCAAGTTCCAATGATAGTATTTGGGAGTTGAATTAAAGCTTAGATAAAATATATACTGCAGTGTGTTTCATAAAGGGTTAAACACATGCACACACAACATACCACATGTAGTGTGAATGGTACACAGGTACTCTATGATAAACCTGTATACCAAGCGCATTGCACAACATGCGCGGCGCAAAAAACTCAGCAATGCATGCAGTGTAAAAGAGCCCTAATATTCACAACAACATACATAAACATAATATGACAATGCACTAATAGACACAAAACCTAAATCTGCCAGAGCGATCATATAGATCATTACAATGTTCAGATGTTCCAATTTACTCCCAGGTGTCCAATGGTATATTGTGTTTCACTTCTGTCCCATGGGGGCTGACATCAGATAAGCAGTTTAGGCATTTTCCGGTTATGCTTCAGCCAGGTGGCCAGAGTTCTTATTCTTAATGGACTCGAGCAGGCATGTAGCATTCATCCTGATATCTAGTAATCCATGTGCCATATGCTTCCTGGTGTCCGCTTTTAATATATACATTTATCACAAACATGTATGGTCCTGCTTTTGGACTTCAGGGATATCTGACTAAGCACACAATAATTTGTATGTACAGTCCTACCTAAAACACACTTCAACCGGTCTCATGTTGGAAGACAGCTGTATATTAGAAGCGGTTGTCATGTAAGAGGTGCAAGTTACAGATGTTGTATGCTGCCAGATAGTGTCCTCCCATTTTACAGACAATGTTAAACTGCTCCTATGTCAGGAGAGACTCTAAAAATTCTAATATGTGTTGGAAACCTAAAAGCCACATTAAGAATTGCTACAAGACTACTAGACTACAGTCATCATCATTTACAGTCACTACATGGCAAAATATTCTGTTTTGCTGGATTTACTAATAGGTTTCAGTAGTCAGCTGCAATTCACAGAAAAGAATAAAAGCTAAGTACAGTGGTAA
>CM070039.1:45216243-45234852 GCA_036250615.1 Ptychadena robeensis
CTGTAAGGAACTGAGGAATATGTTAGGGCATGTTTTCACAGCGTTTCACAGTTCTTGGCGGGGGTTCCGATGGATTACATACACTTTACTGCAGTTAAAGTTTATGGCTATGTTCCCACATAGGCGATTCATCGCCCTGCGCTCGCAATTTTAAATCACGCTTAATCGCGGGTGGGCGATCGCACGGAATTGCTCACAAGATCGGACACTATTTTCACCCGCGTTTTTTTTTACAAAATCACCTCCATTATAAAAAAAAATTCCAATTCAATTGTGTTCACACATGATTAAAAATCTCTTCCATTCAGGTCTATGGGCGCGATCAGAAAAAAATTGCGGGTCCAATTGCTGCCGCGTGTGATTACGGCCATCAGTTGAGTGGGGACAAGCCCATTCAACTGAATGGACGCGAACAACACTGATTTCCACAAAAATCGTGAGCACGAGGCGATGAATCACAAAATGCTGTGGAGACATGGCCTAAGTGTTTATTAAACATAGTAGCATAATAACAATGTAATATATAGATGTATGCTTCGGTATACGCGGGGTAACTAAAAAGACTAATTTGTTTTGAGGCTGCACATGATTCAAAGATAGGATAGGATACTTGAACTTAAATACTTGAATTTAAATCAACACAGCCATAAATGGCTAAACTTCAACTTAAACTGGCAACAAAAGTAGGCACACCCAATAAGGGAAAAAATTCCATATTTTATACTGCTTTAACTCTCATGGGCATGGAGTTCTCTAGAGCTTCACAGGTTGCCAATGAAATTCGCTTCCACTCCATGAAACCATTAAAAAGCTGGTGGAAGTTAGAGACTTTGTGCTCCTAAGACTTCCATTTGATGACATCCCACTGGTTTTTAATAGGGTTTAGGTCTGGAGACCTGCTTGTCCAGTCCGGCACCTTGGTGTGTGTTTGTGGTTGTCATATGTGCAGCTAAGGCGCAGTTCATGCTACTCACCTGCAAACTAGTAATATGTTGAGCTCTGAGCTCCGGGGTTGGGAGGAACATGTGCCAATGGGTAAGAATTTTTAATCTTTGTTCTTGAATTGAATTTGCAATTGAATATTTGTCCACAAATAATAACATTTGTTGTGTTGTGAAACAGTTAATATTGTGGAGAGAGCAGATTACAATGGTTGATGAAGGTGAGCTATACATTTCCTTTAGGTAAAAACCATTGTGTAGTACTTTTCTCAGGCTTTAGAAACTGCAAACTATAGAAAGAAGTAGCCTGACTATTACAAGCCATTCAGTGAGGTAGCACCAGGATCAAAACATAGGTCACCAAACAATGGTATGGTCGTGAAAATATTTTGGAAAGTAAAGCTTACCACATATCTTCTGTAAATTTTTTGACATCTACCAACTATGTATTGCAATGACCTCATTGATTGGATACAGATTGATGACTTGATTGATGGATTGTTCAACATGCATGGTGTCTTTTAAATGTCTCAACATTGACGACCAATTCATAGAAATAGATTGAAGCATATGTAATGAGTCTCTGAACCCAATGCTACTTTAGAACTAGTTCTTTTTGCTTTACACTTTGTAGTCGTAAAACTCTAATACTTTTTTTATAGGCCATTGAAATAACCTGTATTTACAGACCTGTGGATGAATTATATGTAGCTTTATGACATATGCACTTTTATTCCAAGATAAGCTGCTTGATTTTGAAGGACTGAAAGATTATTAAAAGTTATATATTCTGAAATCCTGCGGACCTTTTTGTGACGACCTTCAAACAATACAATGGCAGTCTGCTGCCCTTTGCAACAATAAATTCTAAATATCAGCTACCTTAAGGAATAACATAAAAGCCAATGAAACTCCTTGTGCAAATGTATCATGAACCAAGCCAGCAGGACCTGGAATCCAAACATATAATTCAGTAAACAAAGCCAGGTTGAATGAATGCATTGTGGAGAGCTTATTTTCTATGAAAAGGTCTTCATTTAAACCCTAATATATTTTAAGTTTATACAAAAAGTAACAGCGATGTTTATGCATACATATATTTAAGTATTCACACACAGCTCTGGCTTTATAACAAAGTGAGAGCACTTGAAGTTGCTTTCTCTGTATGTACCATATTCTAATAACAGTATATATTTTATAGATATCTACAGTGGGGCAAAAAAGTATTTAGTCAGTCACCAATTGTGCAAGTTCTCTCACTTAAAAAGATGAGAGCAATGACATTGAAGATGAAATATGGTTGGGTCTTTCAGCATGAAAATGATCTCAAACACCCCACCCGAAACCAAAAGTCGTGGAGTGGCCTAGCTGGTTTCCAGATCTCAACCCCATAGAAAACCTTTGGAGGGAGTTGATAGTCCATGTTGCCCAGCGATAGCTCCAAAAACATTACTGCTCTAGAGGAGATCTGCATGGAGGAATGGACCAAAATACCAACAACAGTGTGTGAAAAACTTGGAAGACTTGCAAATAAATTCTTTAAAAATCTGATTTCCTGGATTCTTTCACCCCATTCTGTGTCTCACAGTTGAGGTGTACCTGATGAAAATAACAGGCTTTTTAAGTGGGAGAACTTGCACAATTGGTGGCTGACTAAATACTGGTTTGCATTACAGGGTGTCTTCAATTTTAGGGACAATGAGGACTTTTGAGTAAGAATAGTTAAAATAACAACTTAACCCAACATGTATTTACCAACAAAGGGGTGACAAGAAATGTTAAAAATCTAAAATAACTACCTGAACGTAAATCTGCCTTTATGTGGTTTCATAACGTCATCTTGCCAACTCAGCTCTTTCTGGCCATCTGGTGATATGGAGGCTGGAACCTAAAAATTTGAGAAATTTATTTAAACAAACTGATAAATGTTCTTGGCATATATATATAAAAAGTAACTAAGTAATTAAGTTTAACATGTCTTTTAACATATATAGGAGTAAAAGATGAAAACAATCACTGCCCACAAATGTCTGTTACAGCAAAATTGACCCAAACGAATATATGTATATATGAGATAGAGATGTGAAGGTGCCCAGTAGATGGAAAAACATGAAGGGGATGGACAGTATAGTGTCATTGCCTTGCTGTTTCTCCAAGGCTCCGCCATGTTATATGCTAACTAGATGCACTTTAATTAAGAAAAGTTCTGTGGCAGTTCATTAATCCCTTAAAGTTACTGAAGTGGAGAAGGGAGGTGGAAGGACAAGCAAGTGGCACCCCAACAGCCTTGTGATGATATAATTAGTAATGATTTTTAATACTCTTCTTCTGTCAAATGAAAAATCTTTTTGTGTCACAAAGACCTTAGTAAGTAATAAACTAAAAGGACTGGAAAGAACTATGGCAGAATCTGCCAATAAGCAATACATTATCTGTTTTTATCCATTTTGCCTTATTGGGAAGACTTGTCCCAAACACTGAAGACAACTGACAGCAGGTGATGCATTAGCTTTAATGTACTTTACTCAGGCCTCCATGGCACTAATGTAAACACGACCAAATCCATAAAAGACATTGTGCCTGAAGAGGTCACTTCGGAGATGTCTGTAACTGGAAAACGTAAATCTCTAGATGGCACAGTGACAAAAGGATTGATACAGAGTACTTTGTACTAGATATCTGCCTTCAATGTAACTAAATTTAACTATAAACAAGCTATTTACTGGGCTACCGCAATGAATATCATTAGATTTGTGCCACTTATTTTACCAAGATAAATGAGGGCACCATTCAGTTCCCAGAATTTCTTTGTTAGGTGATTAATAGCAAAGTGACAAAGATAAGTGAATCAAATATACTCTGAAACTTTTCATTAATCTAAAAATATAGTGCACTAAGTTTAAGCCTAAATGTTTGCAATCAATATATAAAGATACCCTAGACTGTCACCATATCCACAGATTTGGAATGTCCAATTTCATGTATCTTGTATAAAGTTAATGTTAGCATGAAAAACAACAAAGTTTTATCCAAACATAAAAATAAATAATTGTATGCTAGTTATGGAGCAAAGTGAAGTGTCCCATAATTTGCTGCTTAAAGCTGGGCATAGACGTGCCGATTCCTGCACGGCCCGACTACCAATTGGATGCCGTGCGCATTCCTGCATTCGTTCAGGATAGGGTTGGCAAGGAATCGGGTGCGCAAACCTACAGGATTGGGCTAAAATCAGCCGTCATGTCAGATCGCACAGTGATCCTACATGATGGATAATTTTGATCTGATCCCATTAGTTCGGCTGGGGGCGGCTGACGGGTGGCACTAGCGGGCGGGCGTGATGACGTTATCACGCCTGCTAGATCGGGTCGGGAGTCAATGGGAAATCGTCCCGTTTTTTCCACCTTTAGAAATGTAGGACTTACCATAGATATCCAACAAGACAGCCTAAACCCACATGTGATTAGTTCTAGGAACAGCCTTCCTTATAAGTTCATTGACATCATTGTTTTAAGTGATCCTTCATAACCGTGTTAAGGGTTCTTTTCGGTTTATGTACTTTTTAGGGCGGTTGCACAGTGTGGTATACAATAGAAAACTCATTAGAACAATGTTGGTAGAAAAATATCTTAATTTAGGTCATCTCTGAAGGCAATGAAAGTATGGGGGGACTCAAGCTCAAAGTATGCATGGCGGCTTGGTTTGATCTGTTTTGATTTTATATATGTTTATATTCTAGCATTACTGTATCTCAGTGTCCCCAAGATTATTGGGTGCACTGGGGGTATAACTTCATGGTTTTGCCTTTTTTATGTTAAAGTTGAAAATGTCTATATATCTATATATCTATATATATATATATATCTATATATATATATATATATATATATATATATATATATATTTTCACTCCATCATGCACACTATAGGCACAAGCAATATACATTATTTTCAGGTGAAAAGGATAATAGGGTCTCTTGATGTTAATGGTTCCACTATTGATCAGAGGTTTAATCACCTGGAGTAGTTTTATGCTATTCACGGCTGTGCTGAAGAGCGGATTCTTTTATAACTGTACATCTGAGAGGGCTGTTAAACTGAGCTCACCCATTGTCCTCTCAATGATTTCAGTAAGATATCGACACAGAATAATGTAAAAGCACTACAGCTGTTATCTACCAAATAATGAACATAACTCGCTAAATTGAATGGCTAAGAGGAAAGTCATGGAAATGCATCTGTGGTCTTCAAAAAAACAAGGCATTTTTGCCATCTGCCCATTTAAGTAATTTTCTGAAAAACATGCTGTAAAATATTTTTTATGGTGATCTCGAGTAAAATAAGGTAGGTGGAAAACAGCTTAATAGATCTAACATATACCACGTACGCTATGTCTTGAAATTCATGCCTGGGCATCTTTTGTATTAATTTAGCTTGATGTATTATATTATTCCTTTATAACCAGATAATTTGAACATGAAGGAAAAAATACATAATTAGTCTCCTTTGTGAGTAATAGGCAACAAGGGTTACTTCTCTGCAGGGAGCTTTTTTTGTAAAGTTCTTGGTTTAGACTGCCGTGATCAAGCCATCACATGTTCCAGACTCTTTATGTTTAAAAATAACAGCTATTTTTTTTTCTAGGAGACAAGCTGTTCAACCCAGCAGAGGGCAAGAAGCATTAAAAGTAGAGCTCTTGTCGGGTAAAGTTAGGCAGTTAAAGGAAGAAACTAATAATGTGCAGACAAGAGTCCTAATATATTTCCCTGACTCCTGAAATGACATAAATAGCATCCATAAAACAATTAATATTTTTTCTGAACTTCGAGAGTTTATCCCTAAACCTCTATATTGTCCAGCATATGATGTATAAATGAAAGAATGAAGCTGTTTGTTTAAACATACACTCCATTGTTTCACTCTATTTGAAAACACTAAATATTATCAGTCCTATTACATTAAATGGTGGCATTTTACACAAACGCATGGTGGAAGCCCCAAAAGCAACTTCAAAAAATGTAGAAAGCGTCCCAATAGGGATCAATCATTTTCTAAAAGGCAAGTTTTCTTAGCATTTGGAAAGGCTTGGATGAACAAATAAAAAAAGAGTTGTTATCCCTTCATTTTATATTTTAAGTTTTCTATAACATTTAAGTTCCATGTCTTTATTAGCCTAATGAGTTCAGAAGGACATGGTTCTATCCTGTAACCTCAGGTGACCACCATGTTAATGGAGGGGTGTTGGCTTTCCACCCACACAGCTTGGTGGACAAGGGCGGGCAGGAATTATATGCAGTGTACTTTGTACACTGCCACGATTGCCTGTACCGCTGTTAAAAATGGCGCAGTACTGGTGGTGCGCTAGGGAGGTTAATATGCACAGTAGAATTATACCCCCTTTAAATGATCACTAAGGCTGGCCATACATGGGTCGATACCCGTTCAATTGATGAACCCTCGAGCACAGTGTGATGACCCTTGGTCCCCATCCAAAGTAATAGAAATCGAACAGGGTTCACCAACATGTTTGTTCCCTGTTTGATCAAGGTTTCTTCGAGCAAGATCCATGGATCTCACTTGAGGAAAGGGTAGCCACAATCGATTCAATCACCGTAAAGAACCAGTGTATGACCAAATGTGTATGACCTTAACAAAACAAAGTATTGGCAAAACTGATATTTTGTCACTCAAGGCTATAATTTCTCATATTAAAATCCTTACAACTAATAAGACTTCCCAAAGATAATTGTAATATGTTTCTTAAAACAGAACTAAACCCAGTAATTAAGCTCCATTACTGTTAAATGCTGTGGGCAGTGCCATGTTGCTGCCATCATCACTGGGGCATACATCCTGTAAACAGGAGCTGGATGGACATGTGGCTGAGGTGGCAGATTTGGTCATGAAATCACTCGGGAACACCAATTACCTTTACAAAACATCTCCATAAAGCATACACAAGTTACCATAGTGTCTTCATACTGCATATACTAGCAGACTTTTAGTTCCCGCCAGCGGCACCACTGAATGCCCGCGGTCAGTGGCGATTGGCCAAGGCCTGCAATCAAGAGTGCACCGCAGCTGCTCCTGAGTGCGACCCAGGGAAGAGCCCCATTTAACAACATGGCCGCGATTAGAATTGTGCCGCGGGGGGCTGCTCAAGTGGGAACATGTTGGAATGTTGGAAAGGTAAGTTAACAGTCAATAGAAGCATAGTATATCAATGTGTGAATTATTTATCTCAAACATAGTACTTCACTAAAAGCTTAACCCCAGATGCAAATTAAAATGAAAAAAAAAATAACCATAGATATGAGTCCAGTCAGTCCTCATAAAAAGAGATAGTGTGCAAATGTGACCGGTCTTTAGTAGGAGCTCCTCCACAGTTTTAAAACTTAATTACTGTGCAGTAGGGATGGCAAATTCTAGTAAATATTTCTGCAGGAGAACTCATAAAGAAGCACAGAATCAATTTGAAGAGCTAATCAAGTTTATCTTTTCTGATATGTTGATCTGGATCAGTTGATCGTGCCTCAGCTCTCTTGATTTTGTGCAGACTGATCAGAGCAGAATTGATCACGTGCTTCTCCATGAGTTCTTTCTTATAGTAGCAAAAGAATTCCTCTCACCATTTAACACAGATCTGGAAGAAATACATGAAGTACATCTATATAAAAGTTAGACCAAGTCTCCACTGGCTTTAGTGTTTTTTTTTTAATGCACCATTAATGCAATGGAAACAAAGACCACATAGTCCTATGGCAAAAAAAAGCAAAGCAAGGCTGAAGCTTCCTGGGGAACTGTTGTTTTGATGATGATGACATTTTGATATTTGATCGAATATCGATCGTACTTATATCAAATGTATACACTCGATTTTTGTTCAACCAAACATGATGTCGAATGAAAACGTTGCCGATAAATGTTAACTTTTTGCTATGCATAAAATTCGGGAGACTGGCGGTATTCAGGAGTAAGACTAGGCCAAAAAACAAACATACACTTTTCTAGGCAATCTCCGGATATCTGGGGGTTTACATTCAAACATGTACATATAATGAGTGTGGATTCTTCTGTATGTTGTAATTATTTAATGTCATTCACAAAAGGCTTTTAAAATAAAACTTTACAAAAAATAAAAATAAATAAATAATAGGCAGAATAACAAAATATTAAGTGTTACTGCTGAAACATCCTTTTTATAGCAGAGTATATTGAAGTATTGATCAATCAAACCTAGATAGAGCATCATATTAACCCCCCTAGCGTAAGCGATGGCACCATCTTGTACAGTGCTGCACAGTCACTATTGCACTGAACGAGATGGTGCCGTCCAGTGAAGATCAGGGCTCTGGCAGCCCATACTTCTCGTTCCGCGCTGTCCTGGTGTCCCCGATGTGACAAGCAGGCTTCTAGAGAGCGGCTCATCGCCCCCCCCCCCCCCCCCCCCGAGTGACGTGATGACGTCACATGGGGGGGGGGACATTCAAATGTAAATTGGGTTAACTTCAAAGAGCACTTCTGAAAAATCACCCCCAGTGTAATTTCCAGATGTGCTCTTTGAACCTCTTTGTTAACCATTTCAGAGGGTGCCTGTAACTGTATCACATATAAAGTAAAGTAAAGTAAAAACAAAAACACATAACGCATTTCCAATTGAATAAAAATTGTATTATGAATATAAAAAGAAAACATAAATATGAATACATACTGTTTATCATACAAAATAAGTATTTTAGAGATTTTATCATTCAGATGATACCTTTTATTATATATATTTTAAATGTAATTTTTTAACATAATTGTCAAACATTATTATATTCAGGATGTCTACTAGACCCTTGTACAGACATATTTTAGAAAGTTACAGGCCTACAACATTAAAATGGTGCGCTTTTGGTACAGAAATCTGGACCTCAGCAGAGCACTAGGGAGGTTAATAGTTTATAATAGTCCTTTTTGTCTTCCAAATCCTAAAACAATCTAAGAATAGTCTATAGTTTAACCATAGCATTGCAGCTGTGATTACAACGCTCTACAGAAAATTACAAGGTAAACAACAAACTTATTTTTATATACTGAACTAAAACTAATTAAAATGTGTTAACAAAGAGAAGAAAGAGAAAAAAATACATAATGCCCTCCCCCCTCAAAGGGCAACAGCAATTAGGTTGATACACAAAGCGTCCTGCATGCCCTGTAACACTGCACGAAATACCAGCAAATTATTACTGCATATATGCAGTTCAAATGACTTTGTCATTTAATTCTTTGACACACAGATTTTCTTTTGTAGACTAATAGATGCACAAGTAAACTGCTCAGCTGCCGATATTATTCAAGTTAATTTATGACAAGTCCCTAAACTGCACAAAGAAACGTTTAAAATACAGCAAAACAGTATGAAACATTATAAATGCAGAAATAATACATCAACCAACGGCATTTAACAAAAAAAATACATAACTAAATAACAAAAACTCATGGTGTAAATGAATAAAACTTTTAATCTTCCCAATTTACAGAACTACATTATACAGCTTTGTCTGGTACAAAACTTACAAAGTACTGTCAAGTTGCAACACAACAATAAATCCTCCCCCCCATACCTCCCTAATCGAATATTGATCGTACTTATATCAAATGTATACACTCTATCTTCGTTCAACCAAACATGATGTCTAATGAAAACTCGATCATATGTACTTGAACAAACCACTGTTCTATTTTCAGTTAGATCGGAATTGCTGTGGTGTAGTCAAAAACACTTCAGGTCGTTCTGTATATGAACGAACATAATACGAATGAACATAATGTGAACGAACGTATGCTCAATCCAACTACACATTACGTAGCCAATTCCTATTTTTTGGATCCAACAAAAAACAATTGAATGTCATTATGACACTTTCGATATACATTTGATGTTTTGATTGAACAGATCGATCAAAATTTACCAACACGTTATGATTGATATAGATAACCTTTAATGGATAGAACAAGTTCTTCTCAAATTTTTGTTTGATCGCTTGAAAAATCAATCCATTTGCGTCAATCTAACAAAAAAGTCCAACCACGTATGGCCACCTTTACACTGAATTATACATATACTCTAAATAAATACCTCTTTTACTTACCTCTGAACCTGTATGATGATGCTCCACCATTCCATATTTAGCTACGGTATAAGGTGTAACCACTAGATGGTGACAAATAATGGATTTCAACAGGGGACATATAAATAGTTTTGTGTAATAAGTGTAAATACTTATGTACCCAACTGTCACTGAGATTCCATCTAACAGCCCCCTCTGCTGCGCTGCAACACCATCAATAGGAATGGACTCATTACAGGTAAGGTTATTTTTATACAAATGGTCCCATTAATGTGGGGTTTGGCTGTAAAGGACATGAAGTACAAAAGTTGAGAATAGGTCTTACAACAGCCGTTGTAAGGATCTTTTGATCTTCAAATAGAAAATAGCCACTACACACAAAGCTACAGTGCAGGGCAAGGTAAATCCATAATAGGGAGAGGATGAGCTGCAGACAGCCCACAAGCAATGTTGGTGATGGGTCCTTTGCTCTCTACCAAAGTTTTTGTCCGTCCATCCGTTGATAAACCATGGCAATCTCCTCTGCTATGCTTCCTAAAAATAATACATACATATATATAACATAAAACTTGGGTTCCTTAACAATGCTTTTATATAACAGGTGATCAGAGCCCATTCTATATAAAAAAAACAAAACGTTAACTTTTGGGAATAAAGTATTATGACACAAACTAACAATACGGCTACATAATCTGTACAATAAGCCCATTTGAAGCAACTTTCTCCCCGCAGAAGTTTCTACTCAAGAGGCAGGAAGCATAGTATTCCCTTCCGTGATCTTACAGCTTAAACAAGAAACATAACACTCACTATTATACCATCTCCCATAAGAGTTAACAAGTAAAAACATAAGCCATGTATGTAGAGTGGAGTCAGGTACTGGTTTTAAAGATATGAATCAGTCCTCTCAGTGGGGTTCAGCTTCCTGCAACTTTCAAAAATCAAACGCTCTACGCAGGGCAAGTACTATTAATCAACGTGCCTAATGAAGCAAGTTATTTTGAATAATTCAAGAAGACCAGAAGTATTAACATTTATTTAATTCTTAGCCATATTATCGAAGAATCATTTTGTAAGGTTACAGAGAAACAAATGTCTTGATTTTCTTGCTCTTTAAATTAAAGTCTAACAGAAGAAATGGGTGAAGTATCAGCGATGGTAAATTACTTGCAGAATCATCATGCTTACAATGCCTAAGGGAAGATGTTCCAAGAAATTCACAGCTAAAGAAAAAAAAAATTATGTCCGCTACTTATGAACTGGGTCTACACTACAGTGGGTCTAAACCGTGCAATGTGGAGGCCAATGGCTTTCCACTATGGAAAACTATGCACCAGTCTGTACTGGTGCATCATTACCCGCATCTAGGTATGTTTCGCCATACACAGCACATCCAAAACACCCAGCATCACACAGTCACGAAATGTGCCCATTATGATTTCTATGCATGCACAATGCCCCACCCATTTGTAGTGTAGACCCAGCCTTAAAGTTGGTATATGAACCCAGGCAGTAAAACTTAGAATGCGTTAGAGGTTGCCTTCATGCTGCTTAAACAGATCTAGCTAACTGCACAACGTTGTTTAACTTCCATCATCTACTAAAAAAGAAAAGAGGTTACTTTAAATATGGTTTACAAAACAATATTAGGCTTTTTCCCTTAACTCACTATTCAAGGTCCAAGACCATTTTGTTGCCTGGTGCAGTAGTCAAGCGTCTTGCTTGAATTAACCTCCCTAGCGATATGCCCGAACCCCAAAAAAAGATTTAAAATTTTTTTTTTCTTTAAGACCGGGTCCCGCCTCCGTGACGTCACACGTCACTCCGGGACCCAGAACTAGCCAGCGAGGAAGAAGATAGCGATGGCATCCGGAACAGGTGAGCTCCCACGATGTGCCCGAACCCAGTTCGCTAGTTCGCTAATTGCAACGTCCCTTTGCCCGAACTGGGATTTTTAAATCTTTTTTTTTTACTTTTGAACTGGATTATAGAAATGTCTTTCTATAATCCAGTCCAACTTGGACCCCGCTAGCAGAGTGCAGCTAGCAGAAAAGCTCAGCGGAAGCGGTTCTGCTAGTGGGATCATCTCCAACTGCACCCGAGCCGATCCGAAAATAGCCGAGGTCTCCGGCTATTTCCGTGATCTGCACTCGTGTGCCGGTGACGTCACGCGCCGGGCGGGAGATTTAAAGGTAAAAAAAAAATGTTTGTCTTACATTTTTTTTTTTTTTTTTTTTACATTTGTTTTTTATTTTGATTGGATTGGGTAAATGTTTTATAAATGTTTTATCCAATCCAAATCAAAAGAAAAGAAAACAAGTGTAAACTTATAAAAAAATATATTTTTTCTGTACCTCTAAAGCCGCTATAGCGCTTCAATCTATGGCCGATTTTGCGAATGATCACCATGCGCATTCGGGGTGATCGCTTGGTGATCAATCGCAAAATGAACGCGCCCACCTGGAGCAACCGTTCATACTCGCACAAAACTTTGATCAGCTAGAGAACAAACGTTTTTCTCTGGTCAATCGCCAGTACTTTGAATGGGGACAAGGGTCCCCATCCAAAGTATTGGTTGTCAAATCGTAAATGGTGTATTTCGAACGATTGACCATGGCATGATGATGTCATCATGCTGCGGCCGATTGTTCGATAAACGGCCGCCAAGCATAGAGTCTAAGGCTGGTTTAACCTCCCTAGCATTATGCCCGAAGCAAGTACTGGCGCAGTCTGATCGTGAATCAAACTGCGCCCGTGCCGGAATCAGGCGCAACCGCTGGCTCTCTGTGTGCCTGCAGCATTTCTACAAAGCTGCAGGTATACAGAGCCTTTCCGCCCCCATCGGCGTCATCGGTGACGCCGATGGAGGCGGAAAGGCAAAACACTATCACTTTTGGTACAGAAATCTGCACCTCAGTGAACCGCCAGGGAGGTTAAGCTTGGGTTGGAGAATAGGGGCATCCAATGGGCAGTTACAGAGGCACACATCTGGGACTAAATGCCCATTATATTCTATCATCACGCCACCTCTGTGTTCAACAAAACTACATGTCAGATGCAGACTGCGTGGAGCCGAGATCTCAGAAAGCGTAACCTTTCTGGATTACCCTTAAAGCGGTCCAATACACACACATATATATATATATATATTAGGGTTTATGAATGGGAAATTATTTTACAGATAAGAGGACATACCAAAAATACATATTTTTTACCATAAAAGAACTATTGAATGCACCATGGAGTTCTACTTTTCTGCATTGCATATATGAATGTTTATTTGGACCCGATCTGATTTGCTATAAGAAATCTATCTACAAGCCTTTCTCAGTATTTACTCGTCTAGTCCGAGGCTGTAAAAGAAAAATAAATAGCCTCAGCTGTCTTATGCCTTCTGCTCAAGTGGACATTGAAGTTGACAAATTAGTATGGTTTGCCACACATTATATGAATTTGGTAACCTTAAGATATTACTTGTCCTCTATTTGTCGCGAGCAGATATGATACTGTCAAGACGCAATTTTAGATAATAGCTCTGGAACTGAACTAAGTGATGAGAAGCTGTGCTGGGAAGCAAGCAGAGAGAAAGTCCACTTGACCAGATAAGCCATGCTGCTATTTATATAAGAAATATCAAATAACCTTTCAGAGAGGATGCGCTTAATCTGCATAACAGGGATCACCTGAGGACCAGAAGGGTTGTCAAAGCAAAACTGCAGACTCAAAATGATTTCATGATTTTTTATTAGTTCATGTAAGTTAATTAATAGATGCATATTATGATCACTTAAGGTAGATCTCTGTGCTTTAGGTGATGCAAAGGCAACTAATTAATGTTGACATATCCAACCGTGCTTAATTTGTTGTTATAAGAAGACTTCAACTGCATGTTTTGAGATTTAGATGTTGATTCCCACTGGTTTTTTATGGACAATCAGGGAGTACATTTTAATGCAATGCCAGGGCACAGATTATTTGAATGCTTTACAGTAGGAAAAAATGTGATGCACAACCATTTAAAGCAGGCCTTCCATTAAAATTTGTTTATAAATAACCGACTATTACCAGATGTGAAATGTACCAGAAGATACTTATCTCACCCTCACTGCTCATGCTAGGCAGAAACTATGCAATTTTTTCTCATTGGTATTAGATTTATATTATCACAGTGTTTACAATCAATTACAGCTATTCAATGTCAAGTTTTTTAAAAAAATTGATCAACATGATCCAATATCAACAGTAGCACAAAATTTGTTTTGTTGACCCCTCCCAACCCCACAAAAATTATCAACATTCTACATGAAAATGTAAAGCTTAGGCTTACACACTATAAAAAACTGAATTCAGTTTATCAAATCCACATTTTAGTTGAATTAGCAGGTTTAGTCCTCAGGCTAAAGTTTAGTCCTCAGGCTAAAGTCCTAGGCATAATAGGAGGATATATAGAAGTTGGGATAGGAGAATATATAGAAGACGGGGGTAAGGTGAACATAGTTCTTCTTTGTTCACAAGTGCATTTTACAGCTCTTAAAGGTAGGAGGCCTAGATTGTGTAAGATGTTCCATTTTAGTGGAAAGTCCATTTTGGTGCTTTTGCATAATTCGTATGAAAGTATGAAATGCTGATTTCTGACTGCAAGGGGCTAACCAACTATAACTGCACATGAGTCTTCGACTCCTTCCAGCGATCAATCCCAGATTGTGCGATCTCCAGCTCGCAGCTGTTCTAATCGGAAATTATGTAATGTGGGTTGGATGCCGAGCAATAAGAATGATCGCATGTCTCCATTAACGTTCTGCGATTCCCGAGAGATTGACAAAATTTTGCAGACAGGCCTAATACTTGCTTGATCAATTTTATGTGCGATTTAGGGTCAAATCAATCGATCGATCACTTTGTGCATGCATCGATTTGTGATCAATCGGGCAAACAATTCCGGTGAGTGATCTCACAGAAATCGTATAGGAAAATCGAGGTGTCTATGCCCAGCTTTGGGCATAACTGAAGTTAGGCAGTTAGGCATTTACATTGAGCGCATACTCACATGAAAATCCTCTTCTTTGTATAGTAGTATAGATATTTTTTATGGTAAAAAATGTATTAAACTTTAACACCTAAACCTTACTATGATATTTTGTATAAAGCCTGAAACTTGCCACAGCTATTTCTGCTGGCCTGGTCACATCTAGGGCATACACTTTTCCTGAGAGCCAAGGGTATAGATCAATTTAAACATTTTTACATGCAACTGACCTGCCTTGGTTTGCTCCTACCACTCATAGCACTTTCCACTCACAAGAAAAGAGGGGTCAGGCTGCCAGCAGTGTAAATAAACATCTACCACAATCAACATAGCAAACACAACAATGATCGGCTCTGGAGACTCGCAAATTCTGCAGATACCGAACATGGCTGTTGCATAGACAGAAGATCACTGAAACCAGAACCGACTTAAGCTCGAGAATTCTTCTATAAAGTTACCCTCATATAGGAACAATACAACAAATTTACCAACACAAGATAAACGTGTATATAAAACAGGAAAGAAGAGGATGCTTATGTACCATGTACCAATACCATAAATCATAATAAGTGGATATCCAACATGTACAATACATAAGAAAAATCTACAATAACCATCAACTGCCATATATGTGTAAAGCCCCCTATACAGCTGTTTGTGGCGATTGGTCTCAAAATTGTCCACGAATCGAAGCTGCCCACCTGCAGCCATCGATACATGCCATTAAAAATTGTGATCGGCCAGAAAATGGACATGTCTGTTTTTCTCTGATTGATCCCCATTACCCTGGTCCCCATACAAAGTATCAGCCAGTGAATAGCGCAGACAAATGGTGTGCTCAGATTCTCTGAACAACCAGCCACAGCTTGATGACATCATCGCGCTGCAATCGGCTGTTCGAGGATCGCGCCGGGATCTATGCGCATATGGGTGGCGGAAATAAGCTATTTATCGGGCTAGATGGTGGCTCAAAGGCTAGCAATCTGGCCACTAGGGTCTCAGGTACAAACTAAGGCCAGGACACCACCCACAAGTAGCCCTCCACCAAAACACATTCAGTGACCTGACTTGCACTGCAAAGAATATTCTTTCATATGCAAACTATAGGCTGAATGACAAATTCAGTGTAACAGTCTTAAGTAGAAACTTAATCTTATGAATCTACATGTCTACAACTTCTCAAGTTTTGATGCCCCGAAATCCAAAAGCAATATGTTAAAAATGGCACTGCTTTAGACAAACAACATATGCACCAACAGTTGCTGATGTGTGGCTCGCTGTTACAGGAGATTGTTTATCTGTGGGTGAAATGAATAATGCAGTCTTGTACTTTGCATATGATAAATAGTGACATTTTGTGATGCAGAATCTGGCCTTTGCAGGTGAGCATAATTTAGATATTGAATGAAGTTTCCCTTATGGTGAAAACATCACATGGTTTTTGAATGATGGATTAGATTTCTGTAATACATTTCAGAGCAGAGAGTGCAAAATAACTTCTTCCAGAAATGCAGAAAGAATGAAAGATTTGATTTGTGTCCTGGGTTTGTGGCTGATTTATTTATTTCTGTTGTGCTGACAAACAAGGGTAACCACAGATCAGAGTGGGGGTATATAACTTGTGTAAATAGGTGCTGGTAATTAGTTCAAAACTAAACTCAAACATTTAAACCAAATATATGAACAGTGCAAAGTGCAAACTGTTGTAACCAAAAAAACAATTGCATTGCTGTTCAGTTGTAACTTTTTTTTTACTCTCAAATATTTAAATATTTGGTGAACCTATCATCATTGTGGATCTGTATTCTGTAGAGGGACAAAATACTATATTCTTAACCATTCCTGCATGTTACTAAATGAAATATTTGCAGATGAAAGAGCTGCATATAGGTACATGCCGGTCCCCATTCAAACAAATGGCATCGGCCAGAGATTTACGGACATGTCTGTTATCTGGCCGACCGAGCTTTGTGGGGACGCCAGCCAATTTTGCACGCACACACATTGATCGGTGGCAAATTTGGCCATCGCTCGTTGCGTGTGTGGGGACCTTTAGACAAATGCGTCTCCACAAAAGGAGCCGAGTGAGGGATCCTAATGAGGTGGGAGACATGGGGCTTCTAGAGAAGCAGATACAGAGGTCAAACAGGGAGTGTGTGGCCCAGGCCTGGGACTATTAGGAGTCGGGCTTGATAGGCTTTCCAGAAGCTAAAGGGAAGAGCCTTTGCTGGATGTCTGCAAGCAAGGAGGCACAGCATTTTTCATTGGGTATTGTTTTGTTGCTGTGAACTGTGTGGTGCATATAAATATGGGTAAGCCCTGAAGAAACACGTTTTTTGTGGATGTACCTCTTTAAGAGCCACCATATGAGACTGAACCACCACAATGCTTACATATTCACCATAGTTAATGGACATTTAGCCATGGCTAGAGAGAATACACAGGAAGTTTGGTTGAATATAATTTCAAAAGTTCACAGTGCATAGAGACAAAACATTGACTAAGTAGGGATACAACTGACCTAAAAAGAAAATAATATAGCCCTGCAATATTGTACAAACAGTATAGATTTGTTGATTGGTCTGTAGAGTTGGTTAACAAGATGCCAAAATTTCAACATTAGCATTAAAATTTTCAGGCAGACAAACTAAGGCAATCTATTCAATAGCTGCTATGTTTGATTGGCTCAGGTTCAGTCTGCATACACATTGCATGCAAATAGTGATATGTTTGAATCTGGTTGACCAGGTCTACTGGTCTGTTAAAAAAACAAAACAAAAAACACATGAAAACTGTACATGTCCAACTCCAATGACCAGCTGCACCTGACTCTTCTTGAACGTGTTGATCCTCTTCCAATTTGTTTTTTTTAGCTGATCCCTTCTCCACTACAGAACACAGTTATGATGTTGGGGTCAATGACAGGAATCACAATTCTAGCAGAGTACTAGCTTACTAAACAAGGAGTAATTTGTCTGGTGCAAAATATTATTTTTTTATATTTATTAATACTTATCACGTATGTAAACTTCAATATTTGAACTTACAGTAAGTTACACAGGTGTTCATGCTAAAAGATTAAGTGCAAAGAAGGCTATTTAATAAGATTTAATAAGATTTTCCTTGTACCCATAGACAAAATCATTCGTAATTTGCCATGCAGAATTATTAGGCAAATGTGTATTTTGACCACATCATCCTCTTTATGCATGTTGTCTTACTCCAAGCTGTATAGGCTCGAAAGCCTACTACCAATTAAGCATATTAGGTGATGTGCATCTCTGTAATGAGAAGGGGTGTGGTCTAATGACATCAACACCCTATATTAGGTGTGCATAATTATTAGGCAACTTCCTTTCCTTTGGCAAAATGGGTCAAAAGAAGGACTTGACAGGCTTAGAAAAGTCAAAAAATAGTGAGATATCTTGCAGAGGGATGCAAATTGCAAAGCTTCTGAAGCGCGATCATTGAACAATCAAGCTTTTCATTCAAAATAGTCAACAGGGTCGCAAGAAGCGTGTGGAACAAC
>CM070039.1:45234952-45255353 GCA_036250615.1 Ptychadena robeensis
AAACACAATTATTTGAAAGGACATTTTTTCTAAATAATCAGTGAATCATGTAAATAACTACAGTTGGGAGCACTATCTAAAACAATGAATGTTTTCATAAGCTTTCTTATAGTTAATTATAGATATCTCCATGAAATTCTTTGTTTACCTGAATTACTACTGTGCACCACTCTAAATCAATCAGATTTCTACTAAAAGATAAAATGGAACACCACTGCTGCTCAATGCGGTACAACGTCATGGGGATGCCTGCTGCTCTTGCCTGTGCGCAACAATGATCAATGTTTGATTGATAAAGCATCATTGGTACACAATGTAATTACAGAAACAATTACGGATTACAGTTAAATTATCAAGGAAATAAGTTATTGTAGAAACTTCAGACCTCCTTTGTCTATATCAGGAGCCCCTGGACCATTGCATATCTATAGGGAATGAATGCTGTAAAAGCTGTGATTGAAGACAAAATGTATGAAAAAATCATATGAGCAGGTTTGTACAAAGAGTCATGTTGAAAACATGATGTACCGCTGATATATGTTACACAGTATGATCATCTGTTTAGCCTGATCCGTACCAGACACACAGACCTTAGTGGACACCGTCCTGTTGAAATAGTCCAAACTCTGCTAATTACAGGAAGCTTATTAAAACAGCAATTCACATTTGATGGCTAATTTCCCTTATCCTGTTGCAGAGTAAACCAGTAATGTATGTCAATTAAGCATATCCCTACTCATGAAAAAAAAGAAAGAATAAACTAAATTAAATGACTGGAGATCGCAGTATGCCAAGGTTACATGAGTTTGCAATCAGTTCATTTCCATCTCATAAGTAGCCTATGAGGGAAGACGACTACAGATTTAGTGTTAGCTGCTCATTGACATAATTATGTGTTATGTTATGTTATGTGTTAGTGAGGTGTATTAGATTAAGAACCTTTAAACCTTTTAATCTAAAAAAAAATTTAATACAAAGACTACAGAAATATTGTTTTTGGTCAAATATAATTATATGGTGACTTTGATTGTATTCATTTATCTAAAGGAGTGAACTGATTTGAAAATTATCATTCAGCTTTTTTTTTAATATTGCAAATGTGATTTAGGTTACCGGATGCATAGAGAAATAATGTTACTTTAGGTTAAGTCTTAGATGATAAATAGTTGAAAACTCAGTTTTTTATAATCTGAACTGGTCTTTCTGTTCTTATCTCACCTGCTGTATTTTTTTAGTAAAGCTGGCCATACACAGGTAGATTCCCATGCAATAGACTGCCGATCAATTACAGCATGGTGACGTCACCACGCTGTGATTGATCGTGGGTACATCAAATGGAAATCAATGTGCACCACATTGGCACATCAATTACTGTACGATGGGACCCAGGTTCCCCGGTCCCCCGGGTCTCCTTTCCCCAGCCGGAGAAGCAGACAGCCTGCACGCCCCCCCCCCCTCTATCCTGGCAGATATGTGTTAAATGTGTAAAAACCCCTTTCACACACAGAGCAGCTAGCTGATCACACAGCCTGTGTGTGCAGCTCAGCTGTCAGCAGTCCCCATTTAATTTAGTGACTCGCAGTCCCCATTTAATGTAATGGATTTCGACCAAGGTTTTCCAACATGTTGGGAACATGTTTGTTAGAGTTCCTTCAAGCAGGATCAATTGATCCTGTTTGCAGGAACAGTGGATGGCTCACATGAAAAAACGGTTAAGAGCAACATTGGGTGCCGTCAGTGCTTGATTTCTTCATATGCTTCACATTGATGTTGGTGCAGCCATCCGCATCCACAGGAACATAACGGAGGCTTGCACAATTCCATTGTTTGTGTAAGATATCCATTTTCTTTCCTTTTATTATGTAACAGTGTACACATAAGGAGCTGATACATTATTTAGTTTTTTTTTAACTCTAATACCCAATTGAAAATTAAATGTTAAATGTTTATTTTTTTAATTGTTTATTACATAGCAGTGTATGCTAAAGTTACTCAAATAAAATCGCACTATTAAGTAAAGAGTTTTTGCTTGACTGCCCCTGAATCTCCCAGAAAGTGTGAGGTCAACCAGTATTGGAAGAAATCATATTACAAATTAAATATTGTTTTTGTTAGGTGAGTGTATTCCTCTTGATATTTTTAATGCGTTCCCAGCTTCCAATTCAGCATTCACTATCACTAATATATTAAGAGCAGTGATAGTAAAGTAAAGCCAGCTATGCACGCAGTGATCTCTGCACGAACTTCAAACCGGTGTTTGCAGTGTGATGACATCATCACGCTGTGGCCAGTCATTCAGAGAATCGGAGCGTGCCCTGACATGTTCGTTCTCTGGCCAATCGCAATTTTGGGCCACATGGATCGGCTGCTCCAGGTGGGCAACTGCGATCTGCAGATCTTGCAGCCAATCGATTGCCATAATTGTGCACACTGATCAATCGGCTGCAAAATCACCAGCGAATCTATGCATGTATGGCCAGCTTAATTTAAAGGGTCAATCAGGGCAAAGCTACAGCGTTGGCTCAGTGGTCTCCAAAAACTATGCTTGCAACAGACCTAAATTTAAATCAGTATATCCTGCTACACAAATTAAGTAAAATAAAATACGCATCAGGATGGGTTAGTAGGGTGGTAGTAGTAAATAGCGAGAATTTTTTTTTTTTCGCAGATGATCTTTAAAAAGGTAAACACACAAAAGATAATTATGGCTACCCATCAATACTATACCAAGGATTCAACAAACACAAGCACCATATTTTTTTAGCATTGGGTCATAGGAATACATTTTTCTAACTATATACTTAGTATGTATTTTTATAAAGTACTGAAAAAAATGTGCTGTATTTTGGTTGGATTGTATCATGAATATCTCTGCTTTTATTGTGTGGCTATAAAGTTGTTTATTTACACTATGTGTCATTCCTGTTTTTCTTTTATGGGCTTCTGTCTCCTAATGCCCATCAAATTTATTGACCCCAATGGTAGTAAATTTTGACATAGTTGCAAATTCAAAGGAATATCAAGACAAAATATGAGGAACACAGGATTGATGAATCAATGTCTTGCAAAAAGAGAACTGCAAAGTTTATACTAATTTATCATCATAACTGTGATGTTACCTTTTAGAAACAGCAGAAAGGTATAATAACCAAAGCATGCTGTTCCCTAGTACTGCCTGCATATATCACTTCCAGTTAATCTATATTGTGTCAAAGCAAGCCATATTAATAGGAGAATCAAGATGACCCTAACGTCTTCCAGATACGACACTATGTGAAATACAACCAGGGTTATGAGACCCATTGTGTCCATAAAGATAAATTATTGCTGCAATATATAGATTCCAGTTATAACTCCCATGATTAATTACTAGATTTATATATTTGGGGGGAAAAAACTAATAAATAAACATTACCAATGATGTCACATACCTCAGACATCAGTCTTTTGGTCTAATTTGATTTGCTATCGCATTTGCCTGGAGGTACAACAGCCTCCTTACATGAATACAGATATTTACCTTGAATGGAAGGAAGGATGATATTAAAATATGAATGATGCCAAGCTTTATTTGGATTTGAGATTTCATAATAATCGCAAGAGCTATTGCCTTTGGGCATGACATATAATTGTAATATCTGAAAAGCTAATTTTGACACATTGAAACATTGGCCTATGATAGAGGCATGTTATTGTACAGAGTACATTGAACTTCAAACTTGCACCTTTCTGGTTGTATATAAATGCAGAAGCCATTGTAAATGTAATGAATCTTAAAGCAGATCATTTAGTGGCACAGAACACTCATTTATACTTCTGGGACAGCTGAAGATGCATCCAATTTGAGATACCACGCAAATTTAAATTTCAACATATTTCAACCCAAATTTGTTTATGCTTTACAGATGTCCTCCTGTGGCAGAAAGCGTTAATGACACTTTAAAGCATAGACTTCTGTACAGCTAGTATAAACACTATTGCCTGGTGGTTGCACCCAAGGACCCCAGAGGTGTCCAGAAACTTGCCTCTGAGCCCAGATATATGAGTATACATGGAATGTAAACAGAGACCCCATAGGTGTCCAGGAATATGCCTCTGTACTGAGGATGATTAGTGCATTTCCACTGCATCAGGGTGCAAATTAGGACAGATGGAAAAATATGACAGAATTGTTGTTTCTGGTAGTCTAGGAACATGTTATACACTTATTTGCTATAAAAGTAGAAATATTTTTGGTGTTTCTTGTATGTTACACATATTTTACATCTTTTGTATTATGAAAAGGTTAGGAAAGTGGTAATTTGGGAGGTCTGGAATGGATTATTGCAATTTACATTATTTCCTATAGGAAAAAAGGTTGTGACTTACAACCAACTCTATGGAACGAGTACGTATCAAGGGTCCACTGAATATACTGAATTATGAGGGTGTCTATGGGACAAAATAGTATATAGGCCATCGACTTCCAAATTCTCACCAGTGAAGCAAAATTACAGCTGGAGAGTGAAATTTTGAATGTCTTTGATTAATGTGAGTCCTTAAAGAGCACTTTCAGGGACCTTTTAATGTTGAGTCTTCTCCCACATTCAGAGTTATCTACTAAACTAAAATGACAAATCAATTACTATTCCCTCTATGTGTGAAGGCATAGTTGAGTTCTATGCAGATAATAGAGCACAAAAAAGGAGTGGTCACATTTATGTTGTTTATGTTATAATTGCTTTTACTTTCCAATAAGTTAGGTACTACTCTACTTTGTCTTGCTATAGTTATACAGTGTGTAAAATTATTCCTCTGCCTCCAGTCTGATCTGCTCTATGAGTCTCCAGTGAGACTCTCTCTGTTCTCAAGCATGCCTAAATGTTAGGATATTAATGCATAATGTTCTATTCTCCCTGTTTTTTAGCATACAATGGATTGCAAAGAGAAGCTAATATTATAGTATAGTCTATTCCTATTTAGCAATATATGCAACAATTAACAGTTAATACAAGGTTCAGCTTTTTTCCCACTTTGGAACTTACTTTTACATTTAATCTTAATCCACACAAAGCACATACCATAATTTTTGTAGAGAAAAGAAAGATCTTCAAATCACTGGAGCAAATAAAACACAAAAAACAACCTAAAAGAACTTTAATAATCTAATCGTGACTACACTACAGACTATGTTGGTTTGAAATGTTCATAACATGACAATTCTAGCACACAACTAGTTTAATATTGTAATTCAGCATTTTTGTTGTATTTGAAAACAGTAAGTCTTTCTTTAGTGCTACTGATGCTATGCTATGCCCTAAACATTTATTGTGTAATGATATGGCAATGGAGTTCCATTTCCACAGTTCAGTGGCATGTTAATTACAATGTCTTTGTTTACTTTGTCATGTAGGTAGATAAAGTACCTAATGTCTTGGCAAAGAAAAGAATTCAGAGATGTCATATGAGAATCACAGCACATATCCACACTTCAGTGACCTTTTGAGTTTTGGGTGAGTGGTCAAACACCCAGTGTTCAAGTAAAGGACACTAGGATATAGCCTGTAACAATATGGAGCACTGTTCAGCTGCGTAATACTCTTGACATGAAAAGATCTCCGCACCACTGCTCATGCAAGTAAGGGACTCATTAACTAAGTTGATGGTATCATAAAAGGTCTATTATTGACTTCATAAATACATGTCCTTACATATGTTCCTTGCTTCCTGTAAACAATGGCATGGTGCCTCTCCCTTACAAGGTAATGTCCCCTAAGGATTACTCTGTGATCAGATCATGGTGATCTTGTGAAAGGATTCTCGTGTCCTAGTGTCCCATTTGTGGTGATTATTGTTGGTGCAGTCCTGTTATCAGAAGAAAATTCTATACAAAGCAACTTTAAATTCCAACTCATGTATATATCTTTCATGTTATTGTAAGTCCTACTATAAACCCCTCTTACTAAGAATGTTGTCCTCAACATGCTATACTGGTATTAGGGATGTAATAGAGGCCCCCAAGTATGTGTATAATGTGAATGCTGTATATGTTGATGCATCCAATAACTTTTAAATAAAATTACATTTGGGCTTTGAGACCAGTTGATGGGACCAAGTTATGATTTCACCCTACAGATAAGACATTTCTCTTTACCTTAAGAAGCCTACAACTGCTCCAGCAGCACCCACTTCTGTGGCCATTAACTAAATAGCGCCCTTTCTCTTTCCACCATTTCAGCTTATTTAAATTGTCTTTGAATTGGTTTCCCAACAACATGATCACTGCAGCAGAACAGGGAGATTTGTACACAAAGTCTCTCTACTTTCAAGGGGACTTTAGAGGCTTCAATTGTAAACCCATATATCAAACAAAGTTATATTTACAGTTAGTTCCCATAAAATAAATGTTTTAATTGTCCATAAAAACAAATTGAAAGTCCACTTGAGGTACAGTCTGTAAAGTTGATACGGTGTTTGAAGTCACTTCATGATATTTTCATCGCCTCTCCATACAGATAGAGGGAAATACGGTGACTAATTAAGATAAAAATACGTCACCCCAACTTACGTTTTGTCTAGATCTACTTCCTCAGGGGGTAAAACTGAAGCAATATTTCTAATTGAGGCAAAATAAATTTAAGCGGGAACTAAAGTAAGTATATAGTATATTTAGGTAACCCTCCATGTTAACAAAAAGTAGGAGTATATTGACAAAATGGTCAGATGGGACACTGTAAGAGATCCTTGTGACAACACACATAAGTAATCCTTAACCTCCCTAGCGCACTGCTGAGGTCTAGATTTCTGTACCAAAAGCGCACCATAGACTTTAATGGTAATTTTTTCTTTATGTTGTAGGCCTGTAACTTCCCAAAATATGTCCGTACAAGGGTCTAATAAACATCCTGAATATAATAATGTTTGAAAGACACAATTATGTAAAATACATTTTTTTTTATTAAATTAATGAGAAAACACAAAAACCAGGCAACAAAGCTATGCTGCTATGTACTAAATCTCGCCCAAATAAAGTCTCTGGTGCCACAGATGTACCCATTTGGGGCACAAAACTGCTTTCGTGCAATTTACTTTCAAATTTCCCGCCGCCTCCCCGATGTGACGTCATCACGTCACTTGGAGAGGGCAAAGGATCCAAGCAGCCATGTCGCATCAGTAAGTATGCGCTGTCGGTGCCCCGATGTTCACTGGACGGCACCATCTCGTCCAGTGCAATAGTGGGAGTAGCAGTGCTGGACGAGATGGTGCCGTCCCGAACATTAGGACGGTTAATGATGACAGTCGACTACAAACCATTTTTCGGGTAAAACTGTATGTTTTATTGCCTATGCATAATTCTTTTAAATCAATACACTTATAAATGTTAATCTAATCAGTAGATTACAATGTTTGTAAGGGTTTTACAGAATGACTGAGGTTAAAGCTAATTTTCTTTTAACTAGTATATATTAATATTTTTATCATAGAACATGCGTATGCTAATGTACCTGAAAAGATCTAAGCAAAAGTCAGACCATGCAAATTTGATGTTTTAAAGAAAAGTGCAATTTTCCTTGTCCTTTAAAACAAAATGAGCATTTCAGATACACAAAGCAACTTCATTACACTGTGAATCTAACTTCGGTCTGGGGAAAACATCTTTCTTTTCTAAAAAATCATCCAGAAATAATTGTTTCAAACTGAACACAATTCCAGCCTTAACAAAATAACCCTAACATTACACAGTATATTTTTTATAAAGTTTTATGGATCTTTCAGTTAACTCCCAAACTGTGAATGCAAGACTACATTGCAGTAGGGCTAAAGGGGTTACTGGTTAATTAATTTGGTCTTGAAGATCAAAATATCATGGTCCCTTATCCCTTGTTCAGATATAACTGTATGCTTTATTACCTATGCATAATTCTTTTAAATCAATACACTTATAAATGTTAATCTAATCAGCAGATTACAATGTTTGTAAGGGTTTTACAAAATGTCTGAGGTTAAAGCAAATTTTCTTTTAACTAGTATATATTAATATATTTATTATAGAACATGCGTATGCTAATGTACCTGAAAAGATCTAAGCAAAAGTCAGACCATGCATATTTGACGTTTTAAGGAAATGTGCCATTTTCCTTGTCCTTTAAAACAAAATGAGCATTTCAGATACACAAAGCAACTTCATTTACACTTTGAATCTAACTTCAATCCAGGGAGAACATCTTTCTTTTCTAAAAAATCACCCAGAAATAATTGTTTGAACACAATTCCAGCCTTAACAAAATAACCCAAACATTACACAGTATATTTTTTATAAAGTTTTATGGATCTTTCGTTGAACTCCCAAACTGTGAATGCAAGACTACATTGCAGTAAGGTTAAAGGAGTTTAATAGTTAAATGGTTAATTTGGTCTTGGAGATCAAAATATCATTGTCCCTTATGCCTTGCTCTGCTATAGCCTTCTTCCCTGTGGAAATGGTAATCACAGCCTTTATACAATATATGCACACTAAGTACCAGTTGCTTCTATTAACTATTATTCATCCCTTTATTGCACTGCCATAGTCCTGTACTAGAGCATCACCCATGGGTCAGAGTTCTAGAATAAAGAGGAACATTTTGGCTGCTTGGGGAGCAAGACATATAGCAAGTAAAACCCTTAGAGTTGGGTGGCTAATTCTACCGAAAGGGAAGTTGTTTGGTAAACCTAAATTTCAGTTTTAGATTGATGACAATGTATACATGATTTTTGGTAGTCAGATAATAAAAACATATGGCAGGCACAGACAAAATAAATTATGTTCTAAGGCTAATTCATGGCCTGTTTGCTGCTCCCAACCCAACAACTGCTCCCCCAAGAAGTAGGTACCATATGAATTAAGTGTTTGTCTTCTATCCGCTCAGAACCAATTAAACTTATGTGGTCATACCAGTTCTTGAAGACAAAGGATATAATCTGGGGTGGGTAATAACTGCTGTTTTCAGAAATAATATAAACTAACAGCAGGTCAAATGTAAGTGGTACAATACACAGAAAGAAAGGACAAGAGAAGAGACGTTGACTATAAACATTTCAGAACTTCCACAATCAGCTTATGTCCAATGTGTAAGTAATTTTCTCCTGGCAGCACTGGTTTTAATTGCGCCAAGCACACATGGAGCTGTTCTTGTGTTTCTGTATGTTTACCCAAGATGCTATATGCTAGACAAAGAGCTGCCCCCAGAAGTAAACACTTTGGTAGCAATATTATATTATAAACACTCGTGGGGTATGTTTACAGTTAAAACAGATGTATACTCAAATTTTTAAAAATATATGTGTAAAATTAAAGTTTGATCTACCACTGAGCTGGTATGATGGTGGCATAGAACTCTTCAAACCCCAAAAATATACTTACCTGCTGTAACTTGGAATTGTATAAGAGAGTCAATATTTATTTGCCAGGATTCCGGGGGTAACTCTGGGTGCAATATCGAGAGTGGCCATCGGGGGCGTTTAATGGTTTTCTATGGGAAATTACGTTCCATTCATCTTAATGTTAGAGATCTACCTGTCTATCTCTGCATTGACTTCCAGCTGTGCCGCGGTACAAGACAGGCAGAGGGGAGGAGCTTTGAGGGATCTTCTTAAATTGCTCCTTTCCAGATACTTTTTTTTATGCATTCCTCCCCATTATGGGCACTTCTAGTCTAGTGCCATAAATGAAAGGATCAATTCCTGGTGGTAGGTCCTCTTTTAGCAAATATGTTAAATAAATGCCTAAGTAACCATGTTCTGTCTGGGTTTTCAGAATGTTAAAAAAAAAGGACAGTGTACAAAAAAATGGAATACAGGGTTAAGACAGATTACTATCCAAAACTCAATGTACCATATGTTTATAAATACTGTATGCAGGTATCATATGATGAAGATGACAAGACAGATGTTTTTCAGTTGATATAAAGCAATGTGTTCCTTTAATCGTGTTTCTTATCCAGAGGTATATATATAAAATAAAAGCGAAATCTAATGCAGTTTGGAAACTTGTTTATCCAGCACTGCTCAAAGCTAATATATATAAAAAAAAACTATGGTGCAGTTAAACTAATTTCCACCTGTTTCTGCCTACTGCATACATGCTAACTCAATTTAGATTGATTGGATTATGTGTGCAGACTTACTGCACTGGCACAAGCTACTCTATCCATTTGGGTAATTTCAGAAGTTCTCTTTGTGAGATGAAATAATGACACAATGGCTTTTAATTTTATTCTAGATTTTCGATTGTCATTCACTTTCAAAACTTGTATAGTTTGCCACATGAGACCGCAAAAAAGGGACTGATGAATAAACATATAGTGTTAAACAAACAAACAGCTGTCAATTTCTCACTAATCATGGTAAGAAATGTGTGAATTGATTCACAAATCTAGCAAAGTCTGCAAATTCTACACTTGTGGCTCAATGGAGCATGTATGTGATAAGAACAATTAGACATTTTTTTTCCTTCAGAGTTCATGAAACCTTAAATGGGAACAACTGCATCAATATCATTAAGCCTTCATAGTTATTCTTTATACCGTTTTACCCAAAACAAAAAAAACACCTTTGTTTCACAGTACAGTTGCACTAGCAGAAGACATTATGCATTTTTAGGTGCACCATGTACACCCAGACACGGAGGGGAACCAGTAGGGGAAAGGGTGCTTGACTTGGTGGGCTATGGAGCAAAAGAAAAAGGGTCTAGGGGTGATGAAATAGGTTAAGACTGAAGTTTAGTGGAACGAAAAGGGGATGTCTGGTTAAAGAAATAATGTTTGTTCTTTGTCAGTGATTGTAACGGAAATATTGCATTATTGTTGCCCCCCCCCAAAAAAAATCACCTTGACAATTTTATATGAAATGTTTACATAAGGGTTTTATATTATTATTATTCATGTTTTTGATCTAATAATTTAAAACTTTCTGTGTAAAAGACATGAAATTTTCTGGATTGTTTAACAACATTCCCTCCCCAAAAACCTAACTGGAATAATTGAGACCCAGACACTCTGTTTTTCCCACTCTCCCTCCTTCTCACTATGCATGTGGGCTGGGAAACGGATCCCCCCCCCCCCATTAACATGGAGGTCTATGGCGTGGCCCCTTCGTCGTTACTGATGATGCAGAAGGGGCAGAGCTGGAGTCGATCAGAAGGTGTGGTGGGATAGAGAATTGCAGCCCCTTTAAGGACCACATGTAAATTTTGACGATACCAATTCCTGGGTTTGCCTCAAACGCTAGGGGGGTTAAATTAAATTGTATAGAAATAAATTGCAAGGCATTGGATAGTGGCTAAGAATGAGGGGTATATAAGTATAAGTGTCTCTCCTACACATGGTGAGCCAATAAATATCTATGGCTGATGGAGAGAAAATGTGTTTTTTGAAACGTAAATAAAAAATAATGACATAATAAAATAAAGATTCAATTACTAGATCCACATCTTAGCTGACAGCCAGACCTGGTAAGACTGAGATGTCCATGAGCCTTTATAGATGTGGCCTGAATGGCAGTCAATGATCATTACTGTGTGAGCTCTCTGCTGTGTGAAAAGACTGACTGCAGTAAGAACATTTATAACAAGTTTTTTTTTTTAGGGAACCAATTTGGGTGCGCTGGCCGTTTTACATTTATAAATTGTACTCAAGCTCACAACGACCCATTTAGAAGCAAAAATTTCAGTACACCGTACACAACAGTAAAGACAATAAGAACCTCATGAATCACAATATCAGATAATGAATACTTCAATAGGCCACTTTATCAGGTAAATTAGCACCACAACCACTAGATGGCAGTGCAGATGTGCCAGGTTACATAGGAGAGCATGGGGGGGGGGGAGTGATCCGATCTCCTGCAGCTGTCTCATTAGATCGGAGACACACAGAGCAGCGAATTTGCTCTCCTGTGGCTTCGGTCTCTGCCTGACGGACCCAGATCGTCCACTGCTGTTCTGACAGGTCAGAGCTGGACGAGCTGGGACCGTCAGGAACAGCAGGGGGGTTAAACAACAAAAAAAAAAAAACTGTCCTAGCTTGACAAATTAGACATAGGAACTGACTATAGTCTATTTTTAATAATAATGGGAACACTTTTTAAAAATGTGTCTATAGAGCCAGAAGTGGCCTTTACTCGCATTCTACCAATTGTTTGATTTTATCCTACAAACACTCATTTATTTTACTATAAATCTCTTCCACATAAACACTAGTTAGCCTATTGATACTAAGTGTGTGGAATGCAACCCATACCAGCCAATAGTCGGCTTTCACAGGTATGTTTCTGGAAAAATAAATGCAATGTGTTACTATTGTTTTGTATATTATTATGTTGTATTTGAATGTTGCATGGCCTTACTGATTAACCTTGCACATTTTACTAGTTATGCCCATGTCTGCAAAGACATTTTATACAGAAGACCTGTCAGAATGTGGCGTGTTACTGATGTACAAGTCATGGACTCATTTACAAATGGCAGCTAACATTTCATTTTGCTTCATACATGAGTCCCTAGCTAGTAGCATTGGTATTTGGAGACTGACAGACAGAAAACATACACCTTTGCAATCTGACAGTCTTCAGTCAGCTACATTCTTTTAGAAGTAAAAGAACCAGAAATTCATTCTTAGCAACTTGCTTTATTTCTGTTTTGCCAACCTGCAAAAAACTAGGAGGTTCAACAGGACAGCACGCCATTGACTTGAAATCTAACCAGCTCCAGATGTCTCTGTGATCATCTAATCAGACATCAAAAGCCCTGTGCTGACAGCCTCCAAAACTTATTAGAAGAATTCAAAGAGATTTCACCGAGAAAACAAATAGGAATGTGCTTTGTGACAAACCATGGCATGAAAATTAGATCTCTCTCCCTTTCCCCATACAGTCATATTATTGCCCTGTGATCAGTCTTAAGCTGGTCATACACAGTCGGATTCCATGGCCGATCGATCACCTATCCGATCGATTCCGGCGATCTCAGCGGGAATCGGAGGTCCGATCGATCGGCCAATTAAGTGTGTCCGATCGCTACATACCACCTTGTTCCACGGATTCCTGGACGATTCCGTGTCCGATCGCTTACTCCACAAATGGCAACTCCCCTTGATGTGTGCAGAATCGGATCAGAAAGACCAACATGTTGGTTCTCTGTCGGATCCGATTCTGGGCCCCCGAACGATCGGACGGACAGGATGGGCTTCACGCGATTCCGGGACGATCGTTTCGCGTGCACGCGCCCGGAATCGATCATCCCGGAATCCGATGGGAAACGGACCCGTGTATGGGGGCCTTTAGACCTGAGAATCTTCAAAACTCTTAAGCAGGGTAAAGACGTGGAGATATACGTGCGCGCTCACGGCCATCTATCTGACCCATATAGTCTGCCCCTTGTGCTGTTTTCGAGAAGGACAAATCAATCCCGTTCGAAAAACAGCCTTATCGGACATGACCGTTAATATGGCGATGTCTGATGCTTTGCCTGGGTCTCCGGAAGGAGGAGATGGGGAGGCAGTTCTGCTCTCCCCGGCTGCTCCGATATCTGACAGCAGCGTGATGACATCATCACGCTGCTGCAGGGTACATCGGACTGATCGAATATCGCGCCGTCTGTACCCTGCTTTAATGTAAAGCCCAAGAACAATGATAAATGTGTTTAACCTCCCTAGCGCACTGCTGAGGTCCAGATTTCTGTACCAAAAGTGCCCCATAGACCATACATTTTTCTTTATGTTGTAGGCCTGTAACTTCCCAAAATATGTCCGTACAAGGGTCTAATAGACATCCTGAATATAATAATGTAATGAAACAAATATGTAAAATAAAATATTTTTTTTAAAATAAAATTCATGAGAAAACACAAAAATCAGGGCACAAAGCTATGCTGCTATGTACTAAATCTCACCCAAATAAAGTCTCTGGTGCCCCAGATGTGCCCATTTGCAGTTAACCCTCTCTAACCTGGTGTGATGGATGTGGTAAAATCACACCAGGGAAGAGAGGGTTACTGCAAATGGGCACATCTGGGGCACCAGAGATTTGGCGATATTTAGTACAAAGAAGCACATTGAAATCAGTTTTTTACAAAGAAAACTGCTTTCGTGCAATGTACTTTTAAATTTCCCGTCTCCCCGATGTGGCGTCATCACTTCACTCGGAGGGGGGGAGAAGAGACAGAGGATCTGCTGGCAGCATGTCACATCGGGGGACACCGGGACAGCGCAAAACTGTAAGTATGCGCTGTCCCAGTTCCACGATGTGTACTGGACGGCACCATCTCGTCCACTGCTATAGTAGCAGTAGCAGCGCTGGACGAGATGGTGCCGTCCCGACCTCTAGGGCGGTTAAATAAACACAGTAATGAATGGTGGTGTTTGGAAATTCTAATATTACAAGCATAAAATCTGAGAAATACCAACCAATCAATTATTACTGGCTAGTGATGGACGAACATCAGCTGCGGCTGTTCGCGAACAGACGAATCGAATTACTGCAAATGCCCGCCGTTCACAGCGAACCTCCATTGACTTTAATGGAGGGCAAACTTCTCAAACCTTCCGGTCATATTTGTAGCCAAAATACCAATAAAAAAAGTCAAAAGGGTTCAACCACTTGGACAGTGTCATGCCAAATGGGCATCAATGGCTAAACTTCTCCCCCAAAATACGGATTTCTTAAAATGCTGTTTTCTTCAGGTCTAGCTAGAAATCACATCTGGATTAAAGATTTTGCCAAAAGTTAGCTGGAGTGGGCTGCCAGCCTGAAAATGCCTTCTGCAGCGCATCACATTTAGTCAGATCTCTCTGCAATGAATAATACAGCATACCCCTCCCCCACAGAAGGACTTTTGTGGCTTAGTAATGATGAACTACTTGTCACAGAACACCTTAGCTATAGCTACAGATCACTGAATGGAGTATAATAGCAAAGTAGCTAAGCCATCCCTCAATCAGCAGCCGCTCCATCTAGTACTGCAGACACATGATAAATGTAAAATTGCCATCAGGCTTTTATAAGGGGAGGGGGGTGTCCTCCAGGAGGGAAACAAATGTGTTATTGGCTGTACTGTCCCACCTGACTCCTGATACTTTGCCTCCATGTTAAGGGGGCGGGTCGAACACCCATAATGTTCACCGGTGTTGCGAACTGCGAATATGCTATGTTCGCCATGAACTGCCTGCCGGGCAAACTTTTCGGCCATCACTATTACTGGCTATATAGGACCTAGGTGCCCAACCTGCGGCCGGGGGGCCGCGTGCGGCCCTGCAGCATTCCAGAGTTCCTGTACTTTTCTCTACTAGATTAATTTAGACGTCAAAATTATTTATTATTAAAATCAATATATATATATTGGCATTTCACACTGCTTAAAAAAATTCTTACTCGCAGTTCCCTGGAATCATATTATGAAATTCCATATTTATCGGACAGGCATCTGGGGATTGATTCAATTCATTGTGAGTGGCCACTGGGGGCACTATAAAATGTTTTGCTATGGAGAAATGTCTTTGTGTAGCTTTCAAGAGACAGTGTAATGATGTATTTTCCTGACCGACACTGGTCTCAGAGATGTGGCATGTCTCCTGTACCGTGGCTCACACATGGATGACAAGGGATATTTTGTGTTTTTAGTACCACATTTTGCCCTATTATCGGCACTTGTGGTGCTGATCATTAAAAGTGGGAAAGGTCCACTTTAATTAAAAAAATTGCTTATTTGTCCCAACAGTGTCCACGGTGAATGAGAAGCCCAAGAATCTAGAATTAAATTATGCTTTATGTTTAGCTACAATAAGATAATGAAATAATTATTTAAGATGGCTTAATGTAGTTTTTGGACAAATCATCTGATGCCAAGTGACCAGATGCCTACTTTTTATTGCATTGAACAGTAAACGTCCTGCAAATGCTCACATCAAATAACTCATCACATTTAAATAAGGATTTCAGGCAACCTAACTTGTTTATGAAGACTGCTAGCCAATAACTAGCCATAAATAAAATGAAATAAGTCCAAGAGCGGATGGTGTAAACATAAAACAAGACATATATTGTGGTGAATCTGTATTCATCTCCATCTGGTAACACTTTCAACATTTTCGCCAAGCACATTTTTGACAGGACAAGCATAGAAAACTAACGGTCATGTGATCTACATCTGTTTGTCTGTCACTGCTGCAGACAATGTAGCTAAATAATCTAAGATGGCTTTTTGTTTTTCTATCAAAAGGCACTTATGGCTCAGTAACCTCCACCTAAACATATGTTGCTTAGAACCATAACTAAATGGACCGTTAACAACCCTTCGAATTAACACAATAAGAAAATGAAACACTTGCCAACAAAGGCTTTTTAACTGGCCCGGCATCATTTAAGGTCTTTGCATTGTATAAGAAATACGCTGCATATTTAAGTCAGAAAGCCTCCCTTCCATTTTCTTGATGCTGAAAGAAACATCTTACATTCTTGGAGAAGACCCCAGCCTAATTGCACACCCCGGCTTTTCATCTGATAAATCTTGTTCCAACCATTTGGGACAAAAAAAATTAGAAACCGAGAAAGGCCTTGAAGAATATTATGCCCCCAGCTATGGTGTACCTTGCGGTAAAAACATTTCACCCGCTGGACTGGCACTAGCCTCTGGATAGAAGGAAGGCATGATATGCCATCACAGCCTATTACTACCAAAATATGTCGCATTGGCTCTGCTGCAGCAAAAAGGAAATGTCAGACAAAGACAACATTCGGCTTTAATTATTATGCTTGTCCGAGCCCGTCAGACAGCACCAATCTGTCTTCATAAAACACTTTACAGAATTGTGCCCCAGGTGTCCATGTTTTCAGCCAAATACCCCCTTTTCAGATTATTTACATGAGAACTGTGCTCATTAAGAGAATAATAAATGAAATGGCCTTCACCTTCTACAACTGCAGAAACATTTGGCCTTGTCCGTGATGATGGGCACAGAGTTTCATCTGGAAATAAAGGCAAATAGGCAATGCCTTGCCTTCTACCTTTCCAGTGACTAAACAGTGCATTACTATTAAAGAGGATTTTTCTATATTGTGCTCGTCATCAACAACTGTTAAAGTATTATTTGAAAACAGATATCAGTAATGCACATTTTAAGAGAAAACAATTCCATATCTGTACCTCTAAGGCATCTCATGTTTCATTTAGTATCTCTCAGTGTATGTGGTATTACAATAAATGTACACAGGTTGTGTGTTCTGACGCAAATATTATCTAACAAAATAAAATAAAAAAAGCACAGTTTATCCTCCGCCACCTAAGCCCATCCAACGAATGTTCAAATTCTCTAAACAGAGATAAGAAGCATTTGTAACTTTAGCAGAAGTGTATTATGTTATGCAAGGATTCTGTCTCTTTTATGTCTTTGCAGATAAAAACCTGGTTATCTTACATGGACAGCAACCTGGCTAACGCATTCCAACCGCTAACAAAAGACATCGATAACTCTCCGCATTCATCTTGCAGTAGGTTGTGCAAGCTCTAGAATGGAATTGCTCAGTCACGACACAATACAAAGCTATCAAGTTCTTTAATGGGGATTCAGACATCTGTATTTTAGTAGCGTTTTGTCATGTTTTGTGTCTCTAAAATTCCTACTTTCAAAAATAACCCATAGAATAACATTTATATTTGCTGAGAAATTTGGTGTTATTTCTAGTTTCCCATATAATTTGGGTCCCACACATTTTTTTATATTCTTATAAAATAATATATGCAAATATAGAGTATGTTCTGTAAAGAAAAACATTACAGCAGAGAAAGATGCCATTTAAATTAATATTCAGACCTATAGTTTACGTTTAGTTGCCAGTTATTACTAAAACATGCCTTGAACTTCGTTAAATGTTTTAATTGGTGCTATAATGCCATCTCATAGGATAAACTTACAAAATCTATATTATCCCAAATGCAAGTACATGCAAAAAAAGCCTCCCGGCACTAATCCCCCCTCCGACATTTTTCACCTGCACCCTGACTTAATCATAGAGTAAAAGTCAAACGCGTCAGAGGGAGAAGCATAAGGAGAGTTGTTTATACATACATTTTGTATAATAAAGATTTTGGATGTATAGCCTATTTATTTGGTTGGTTTAGTTACACTTTTTTATTCTAACAATGCCTACCTGTTGTCTTTAATTGTCATGTCAGAACTTAGATAAAAGATCAGGGACCAGGAGCCATATCCTATTCCAGCCTATTTCCTTTCTACCCTCCAAAAGGTGTAAGCTCACCAAATCAGATTTGGGTATCACGTCTAAAGTACTCAGACTCAGAGTTTGGTACTTGTGTAAGTAAATGGCTGGCAGTATATATGATACATGAATATTTACCAATATAGTTTGGCTCAGCATCTACCCTTCAAAGTGTAAATGTGACCATGCATGAGCACAGGTTTAAAAATAATAGGAGAGAGTGGACCTGAGTGGGCAGTCCTACTGATGGCTTACCTGAAGAGAAACAATAGTGATGTGGCCTGTATTTCTAACTGCCTAACCACTTGTTTCCCTAGAATGGTTCTCAATACATGTGGCATAGCCAAAAAATAATTATTTAAGACACTTCCATCAATGGTGGTTTAAGATTAAGATTACAAGACAACAAAAAAGCTTTGTATATTCTGGACTGGCAATTCACACAATTTGAAAGGTGAACTAAAGCAGAGCCTTGCAGAATTGTAATAGGATGAGACTAATGCAAACTAAAGAGCATTTAAATAAGCCAAAGGGCAGTCTGCTCACCCTCCATCCTTCCTGTCACTTCAGCATACAGCTTGCAATGTCTTAATTTTCAGAACATCATTGGCATTTGATATGTAAGCTGATCATTTCTCAGCAGTGAGAAGGTTAAGTCTAAGGAGATGTTTTCTAATATCTGAAATCTGGCTGACTTCTATCCAAAATTCCAGTTTTCAGCTCTTACTGGACAAACAATCGTGCTTGGAAACACTACAGAATGCTGCTGGGGTAGTGTTTACAGCCATGGGAATGCAGATGAATTCAAATGCATTGCAAACAGCTGGTTTGAGAGACCAACTGTCTCAGAGGTGCAAGGATAGGGAAGGAGGTGATGGAGCTATAAACACAGCCAGCATGAAGGTCAGTGTGAAAACCGAGGCCATCTGTCGTCTGGGGTGCACTGAATTCTGGTGGCCTGGCTCAGTTATTTCCCCGTGAGTGACAGGCTCCCTCCCAAGAGAAAAGACAGAAAAGGAACCACATGTTGGTCCAGGCTGGGAAAGATTGGATGTGCACAAGAGAGAGCTAAATGCTAACAAATTAATGATTAAAACTCTACATTCTCCTTCACTTGGTCTTTGTGGAAGAGAAATTTAGGGACAGCTGCATGCTTATTTAATAAGGCTGTACCGTATGCAGAGACAGAGCAATGTGCGATCAGCCATCAGCCTTAGTAGTCCATTATTATTATTATCATTTATTTATATAGCGCCAACATATTACGCAGCACTGTAAAATTCATTAGAGTGGAGATACAACACACGGGTACAGGTAATGACACAGGAGGAATAGAGTACCCTGCCCGGACGGGCTTACAGTCTAATAGGTTGGGGAACAGAGTATACAGTAGGTGGGGGGATGGGACTGGCATGGTGGTGATGTTAGGAAAGACAAGATGGATAGGCCAGACTGAAGAGGTGGGTTTTTAGGGCTTTTTTAAAAGTGCCAAAAGTAGGAGCAAGTCTATTCAGTTCCCTTTTCTATTGATTGATTGGAATGTAGCTGTTATTGCCAGATCCGATCAATATTTGCTAATCAAAAGGTCCGAATTCCACTGGTTTCAGACAAGTATTGAAAGAGATCAGAATTCCAGCCAGATGTGCTTGATAATTTGTGTGTGTACTTATAAAAAAGAAAAAAAAGAACTTGTGTGCTTTTAATCAATAATTAACATTCATCCAATAAATGTCTTGTCATAAACCTTAAGACCAGGCTAAAGCTGGGCGTACACAGGTAGATCCCCGTTGCGACCGATGCCCAGAATGAAAACGTCATCACACTGCGCTCTAGCTTCATCGATATCAAGGCGCAGCACTGCTGCGTCATTAATATCAGACACTACTTTTGATGATGACCCGCAGTCCTCATTTAAAGTACCGTATATTCCGGCGTATAAGACGACTTTTTAACTCATTAAAATCTTCGCATAAGTGGGGGGTCGTCTTATACGCCGGGTACTGACCAAAATGGCCGCGGCAGAGTTCTGTACAACACATCCCCCCTGTAGTCGGGGATTGTATGACAGAAAGGGCAGTGCTGTACGGAACTCTGCCTCTCAGAGGCAGAGCCTGCTTGGATAGGTCAGCTCTGCCTTTCTCCAAGACTCGGCTCTCTGTGTCTCTAGCAGAGA
>CM070039.1:45266530-45277519 GCA_036250615.1 Ptychadena robeensis
AGCAGCATAGCTTTGTTCCCTAATTTTTATGTTTTCTCATGAATTTTATAAAAAAAAAGTATTTTTTTTAATTTACATAATTGTTTGTTTCAAACATGATTATATTCAGGATGTCTATTAGACCCTTGTACGGATATATTTTGGGAAGTTACATGCCTACAACATAAAGAAAAATGTACCATTGAAGTCTATGGTGCACTTTTGGTACAGAAATCTGGACCTCAGCAGTGCGCTAGGGAGGTTAAAGGAGGCAGTTTCAAGTTTTTTTTTAGCACATTTGAATGGTGGAGGAGGAATGGCGGAGAATGCCATGGGCGAAAAGAAAGTAGTTTGAACTCCCAATGTTCAATCTTCTGGAACTACTATGATCCAACAAAGCTCCCACACTCTCATTAAACGCAATAATCCAAATTACTCTTTATTCTCTATGAAAAAGCCCATATGGGTGAAACTTGTAAAGAAGGAGGAGTAGCCTCTTTAGTTTGTGGTGTGTTTGTTTTGTGGATTATGTTAACTTTGCAATAAAGAATCATTTGGACAATAATATCACATGAAAATACAGGAGCTTTGTTGGATCACCATAATGAGTTTCCATAGAGTAGGAGAAGCTCACTACTGGCACACCCAGCACTCATGACCTTTTTTTGAAAACCTTGTGTTCCGATTATATTGTTTCAGACTAAAAACAAACTGGTAGGTTAAATATTCAGACTTACTGGCCCAAACAGCAATGGATTCCAGTAAAGGGAGAAAGATCTTGTTTTCTAGGTTAGAAGAAATAACTCCAGGGAAGCAGGTGAACAATTCTTGATTGCATATATGACATTGTCCCTATTGAGATTTAGGGTCTTTTTTATGAAAATGGTTATTTTCATACATAACAAATCTGTTGTCACTTCTGTAACAAATTTGTAAAAAAATTATCATTATATTTATAATGTTGTCAATTAATGCTCTGAGTAACCCAACGGGGTGATCCAAAGGGTCCACTTTAGCAGCAGCAACCACATATGCGAATATCCAACCAAATGTAAAATCAGGGTTTTAAGCAAACATAGCCAAGCTTGTACGGGTGCTAGGTATCTAGAAAAGACTTTTTACTTAACTCAGAATTGCTTCCCTGGTTACATCAATGAAACCAGACTCTAATTCTAGTGGAGGCAACTTGTTACAAGTAAACGGTTCTAATGGCAAGCCAATCCCTTTGGGGGGAGGTTCATTGATGTCACATCAAGCTTCTATACTATACATAATTTACTAGATATGCCTGCCTTACCCTATACCACCAGAAATTACATTCTTCCTATTTATTCATTCTGGAAGGATGTGCTTTTTCAATCTGCACTGCTGCTGACTGACCATTATTCTCTCAGCTAAAAGACCAAAAAGTAATTGGTGGAAAAACTCCAAAATATGAAGACAAATAAGATTTCGCTGTCAAGATGTAAAGCCAGGCACGTATGTCTAGATGTGCTGCCGATCTCCTGGCAGATCTGCCACAAAATGATGTCATCACGTGCAGCCGGTCCTGCCGAGAATCGGCCGGGCACCCTTTGAGTGCCGGCCATTCATTTGGACGGCGGTCCCCATTAAAATTAATGATATCGATCTAAGAAATTACTGACATGTCATTAATTTCTTAGATCAATTTCCCAGCTGATATACGGCCAAATTTAGCTACTTACAAAGTTAGATTTGTGGCAGATCAACCGCTGTCAATTTGTGGTGAAATCTAAACGTGTATGGCCACCTTCAGTATTGGGGAAAATATCATCTTTAGGGCCAACAGGAAAAACAACAGGACCCCTTTTGTGTTATCAACCATTTTACCAAGTCAAATGCGCCTTCTCTTTGCTTGTATACAAAATTATATAACTGTATATCTTATTTACACCTAAAGCATACAAATCTATATCTACACAGGAATTTTTTTTTTTTTTGTCAGGTGGCTGACAAACACCCAATAAAAAACACATATTAGTGACTTCATTGCAGTAAACTACACAGAAATCTCATTGCTAGAGGAAACTCAATGAAAAAACAATGTTCTAACCTCAGAAATTTGATCAGGAGCAGTAGTAAAGAGTTAAAGTGATAAAGACTAATTAGTTTTACACAGTATTACAAAACATTTTCAATGGAATCGTGTGGCTTTGTGTGGGCATAAAATATTTGAAAGTGTTTTGGATTCACACCATAGGCTAGCAGGATGAGATAAATAAAATTGCCAGCAAGATTCCTGTAAAAGTTTAATTAAATCAAGCACATGCTACATTTATTGGCAATTATTTCTCAATTAATAATTAATCTCCCTATTGAAAAGGCTATCATGGTCTTTAAAGAATGTGGTCTGTAAAATGTCACCGGGATAAAAAAATAGAAAAGGTAAGCCAGTAAATAACGCAACAAAGTAAGAACATCTTTAATAAGTAATGCCGCCCTGTAAGAAATAAAGGTTTGTTTTTGTACTGTGCATATCTGGTACACTGGATGCATTCAAAAGTAAAGTTGTACTAGATATTCAGTAAGAAGGCAAGAAAAATAAGATTCTTGTACAATATTTTTTAAGCAAAAAAAACTCCAAAAAAACCAAACAAATCACACAAGCTTAGAGTCAGATGCAAAGGAATTCGATTTTAATGCTTTAAAGGGGACACAGCAATCAGATACAGTTTTCATGCCAACTTCATGCACATAAACTGTATAAACTCGAGTATAGGCCGACCCAAATATAAGCAGAGGTACCTAATTTAAGAAAAAAAATCTGGAAAAACTGAGTGACTCAAGTATAAGCCGGGGGAGGGGGGGAGAGACATGCAGCAGCTAAGGTACAGAAACACACAGCAAATGTGCTTTTGTTAGGAAATCTTATTATTTAATTCAATAGACTTGTAAGTCAATTACAAAGCCCATGTTCAGAGGCTTTGCAATTGACTTTTAAAGTCCACCTACAAAATACCGCGATTTTTATTTCAGGTGCTGAAAAAATCAGCTTATAGCCAAATCTATATGGTAAATCATCTAACTTTCCTGGCATTAGTTGTGTGCTGACTGCAAGGAACCTACAAACTCTGTAATCTTTTCATATATATATATATATATATATATATATATACACACAGTGGAGCAAAAAGTAATTAGTCAGCCACCAATTGTGCAAGTTCTCCAACCTGTTCTCCAAACAGAATGGGGGGAAAGAATCCAAAAATCACATTGTCTGATTTTTAAAGAATTTATTTGCAAATTATGGTGGAAAGGGATCTGAAAAGTTCATCTCAATACTTTGTTTATATTCTGTAAGTCTTCACAAGGTTGTCACACACTGTTGCGAGAAGAAATCAATTGTCGGAGCAATAATTAGAAAATGGAAGACATACAAGACCACTGATAATCTCCCTCGATCTGAGGCTGCACACCCATCTCACACATCTCACCCCGTGGGGTCAAAATGATCAAATAAACCATGAGCAAAAATCCCAGAACCATACAGGGGGACCTCGTGAATGACCTACAGAGAGCTGGGACCAAAGTAACAAAGGCTACCATTAGTAACACACTACGCCACCAGGGACTCAAATCCTGCAGTGCCAGACGTGTGCCCCTGCTTAAGCCAGTACATATCCGGACCATGTTTGACCTTAGTCATTGCCAACAAAGGGGATATAACGAAGTATTCAGAAGAACTTTTCATATTGAACAAATACTTATTCACCATAATTTGCAAATAAATTCTTTAAAATCAGACAATGTGACTTCCTGGATTCTCCCCCCCCCCCCCCCCCCCCCCCCCCATTCTGTCTCTCATGGTTGAAGTATACCTATCATGAAACTTACATGCCTCTCTCATCTTTATAAGTGGGAGAACTTGCACAATTGGTGGCTGACTAAATACTTTTTTGCCCCACTGTATATATAATTTAGATGTGCATTTAGCCTGCTTATTTCCCTCTAGTTTTGCTTTAAAGTTCATAATCTTAACAATCCAGACCAGAGAATTAGGGTATATGTAGTGTCTTGCATATTTTTTTTACCGAAACATACTCCAGGTATACGTTTTTTTTTTTTTTCTTCAAATGAAACTCTATTTTGACTTTATAGGTCTCTCATAGAACAGTCTGTGTAAAACACAGGAAGACAGCTGCAGATCTAAAAGCACTACTACATAGCTTGGAGTGTAAGCCTTATGGACCTATCAGTCAAAGTGACGTTGCACTAGGGACCTGCAATACAATGCTTCATAAAGCCACTTACAAAGTTATTTAAGTATGCATGCTGTGATTGAAAACCCTGTGCCCCCACCTTCAACCGTCTGATAAAAAACACATGTAAGTCAAATCCTTTATGTAAAGTTCTGATTGAATAAAGCTTTGCTGCCTCTGGATAAGTTACGGTTTGAATTCCTGTTAACATTTAAATGACAGATTGCTTAAAAGAAATAAGAAAAAAAAAACCTTACACTTATCACAAGTGATTGGATTTGTGTAGCACTGTATAGCAACCTTAAGATTACCTTAAAGCCTATCTCTAAATCCAAATGAACAGCATTCCATGCTGGACATGAAGCCTGATTGATACTATAAGCACTCTAAGAAGTCAGACATAAGTGATTACACATGGACCTAATTTTCCAATTTTCAGAATTCTTTTAAAAGACTTTAGAGCTGTTTAAAAGAAAAAATAATGAAAATAATAGCATTATTTGAACAATTCAAATGCCTAAATTGATTATTCTAATGCCTAAAACCAATACCATGTATGATGAAATCATGCAAGTATCCAAACACATTTGACTTGGACAGTCTACGGAAGAGTGGCTTAATGCACTTTACAACACATGACCCCCACATGTGCTCAGACCATGATTGTTGTTCAATCAGAAAGACAGATTTAGCTTCAGTTAAAAACATTTATAAAAAAGTTCAGCAAGGTAAGGAACAGAATGTAATGATTTAACAGGCTAGAGTCCTCAACCTACCATGTCACCATGCAAATGCATGCCAACTTGCAGATTCTAAGGAGTCCCCCTGGTGTTCAACAGAGCACCCCAGAAGGTGTGATGGAATTTGATGCAGGAAAATCCCAGATTGCGGCCCTCTTGTTACTAACCGCAAGGGGAGTCTGTCTTCTATAAAAGGTAGGTTTCCTATGTGGTTTAGGGACAGGGACTGGAGGATCACAGGAAGAGGGTACCTCAGTTTTCTCAGATTTCTGAACAAAGTAAGGAATCTCAAATCATGTATAGGGATGCCTATATTAATCTGTCTATTTACACAACAATCCACTCATGTCTGGTAAAAATAATGATCCTCTTAAGATTTTTGGTAGCTTTCTTTCACGTAACCCCTATTTATAGATACTGCAGAAAAACTAAAGGCAAAACATAAAAAAGAAAGAAAACCAAGCTGGCACCCACACATAAGGGGTTCAGTTCCCAAAGGACCACAGACCAAATGGGAAAGCTCAAAGGCTATATTTGAATTCTTATATTTGAATTCTATAATTCATATATTTGAATATTGTGTCTGATTTGCCAGGGTATAGAGAGGGAACCATTATAACAATTATTTTTAATTGTAAATATAGTGTATCCACATCAGAAGTATTATTTTTTAATGAATACAACCCTATATATATATATATATATATATATATATCAAAAGTATAGTGTATATCTAAAATGCAGAATTATACATGTATGTTTTAACATAAAAGCTTTTACTGAGTCTCCAAAAATTAAAGTGCAAAGAATGGATGGTTATATAAATACTTGGAAAGCACTAATAATAAGCATGCCTTGTTTCATTACAGTTTTAATTGACAGCCTGGAAGAGAGCTGCACATCTGCATATCAGTACAGTAGACTGGAGGGGAAGTGAGAGGAAGAAAATTAGATATCTTTCGTAGTGGCCAATGAGTTATTCCGATGGCCTCACCTTTTCAACCTAGATTACATGCAAGACAACCATGAAAAGAGAAGATGGTGAGCGTTAGTCAAAGGTGACAGTAGGGTTAACAGAGTGAAGGAACCAAAAAACAAATGGGAAAAAAATGAGTGGTGGAGAGCCAGTCTTCATCCATCAGGATGCATTATCTGATAATGCAAGCCAGGAATTCCTGTGTTAGTCAGAATGTGAGACACATACACAAGATGCTTCTTAAGATGGATCTTCTGCAAATAATTAAATTAAGTCTTTCTTCTTTGCTTGTCTGACCTAGGGATAACAAAATATACAGATGCAGTACAGAAATCACAGCAACTCATTTTGAAAAGAAGTAAACGACATATACTGGTTTAGAAGTATATATCACACACATTTCTTAAAAATTATGAAAAGAAAATAGGTGTTCAGTAACTCTTTACAATATCAATATTTGATCAAAACTGGCAGCCACATACCTAGCAACACAAAGATCAGTCATGGGCAAACTACCGATCAGGGGCCATATCCTGCCTTCTAAGCATTTTAATTGGCTAATACAGCACATCCGCTAACAAATATGGTGTGTATTTTGCAATGTATGTGTTCGCATAAAACACTTCATCCATCTGCTCTAGATTGGGCCCCTCTATAAAATGTAAGAACCCATTGTAGCCCATAATTCAAAAAGTTTGCCCACCTCTGATCTAGATCATGTCAGCCCCAAAGCACATGTTTGCTTTATTATACACATTTCATTGGAAAGTAAAGTCAAGGGCTAACATTCCCCTTTACTTATGATCCAAAACAATGATGTTAGGGCTTCAGTTAACAGTAGCCAAGCAAACTAGGTAGGCAACTACTTCAAGCAATTATTTATTTGTAGGTTGAAGGTAAGGTAGGGGAAGCAGGAAAAGGGGCATGAGTAAGAAAGTGCAGCGCTCCATGGAAGGCAATAGACTTGCTAGAGTTAAGCTAGGCACACACGGGTAGATTTGTAAAAAGATTCAAGTACAATCAATCAACGTGCGTGCTCATAGTGATTTATTGTACTCTAATCTTCTTACAAACCTACCTGTGTTCAATAGAACCTGCTCGAAGAAACTTGATTGAATGGGGTTCCAACATGTTGGAAAACCCTGTTTAATCTCCAATTCTTTGCATGAAGAAAGTATAGGAACAGCCGGCTCCAGCCTTCTTCCTACACCGCAGTCCGACTGTCCGTGTGAAGGGGGCATAGCCAGAATTCCTCAGACTGAAGCTGCTGCTGCTGTGAGTAGAGAGGATGGATTTCTGCCCAGCTTGTAGCTTATGTTTCGATTCACACGCTACAAGCTGGGGAGAACGGCTCCCCTGGATCCCCATTGAATGGGAATCGATGTGCCCAATGATTTCCGTTCAATTGTTCCCCGATCAATCACAGGGTGGTGACGTCACCACACTGTGATTAATCGGAGGTCGATTGCACAGGAATTTACCCGTGTGTGGCTAGCTTAAGGGTCATGGGTGTCTAAGGGTCATGAGTGTCTAAAGTTGGGTACACATATGTACATATGGGCCAGATCAATGGTCGCTTTGAGAGCCGTGCGCGCTCATGGCCATCTATCTGGCCCATATCATATGCCATCACTGTTTTCGAGCAGGGCCAATCAATCCCGCTCGAAAACAGGGATATTAGACATGACCGTAAATCACGGCTGATGTCCATTGCTTTGCATGGAAACCTTGTGTCTCCATGCAAAGCATGGGCTGAGCTGGAGAGATGGCAGAGCAGTCTCTCCAGCTCCTCCGATATCTAACATCATCACACTGCTGCAGGGAACATCGGATGGCTCCAAAATCGAGCCTGCTTAAGAGTCCCCATACACCTTTAGATTTATTTCTCTGTTAGACTTCCTTTAGATCTCCTTTTGTTTTACCAAAACCATGTTATATGAGGAACTTTCTATACAATCAAGTCTGCCTGTGTTCAACTGCAGAGGACCCTATACTATAGGATATCTGACAAAGAGATCAAAAGGTGTATGACCAATTTAAGGGCTTGCCCCTAGTTAACGAGCAGTCACAGTTTTTCACCATGGAGAGTCAATGCAGCCGTCCCGGATCATGTCTCTAGAGAATGAATGGACGAGATTAAAAATTGTGTCCACACATGATTTCTGACCGCATCCATTCATGTCTATAGGTGTGATTTGTAGCGATCGGCCACAGCCACCTGTAGCTCACAGCCAAAAACCTGGGAACCTGCCTAAGTGGGGACATGGCTATATAAATTAATGGTAGCGATGGCTGAGCAAGTGGGGACAAGCCGCAAGGCATTAAAATAATGATGGCAAGGGCTAGCCCATCTGGTCTGATCTGACAAAAAAAGTATTTGTAGAATCTACTGTAAACAGTAATGGCGGACATCAGTAAAATGTCAGTATGCAAATATCAGAAAACACACTGCATCCCAGCTTGCTATTCAGAGCGCCAATACTGATCCATACCCACTAACGAAAATAACTATAGCAATGAGTATGTAAGCATCAGAACTGGACCACTATATAAGAAGATGCCCTGCTTTAAAAAGTCATATTTTAGATCTTGGCCAGCTGTATGAAAGAAGGGCATAAGGAAAGAAGGCTGCAGTGCACACATACTATTTTTTGTTATATATCAAATTAAAATATTTATTACAAAACAAAAAGCATGTTTTAGTTATAACACAATGGGCAACCTTTAATATTTAATGTTAATTTTGAACATTCTGCTTAAGTATAAAAAATGGGAATTTACTGTACAACTCATCACATGTATTACAGGATTTATAAAATAAGCTACAAAATTGTTACCAGGACATCTATCATAATAAAAACAAAATAAATGCATGTGCTTGATTTGCTATCATAAATATAGAACCAGATATAAAGACCAAATTTTCTTTGCAGTTTCCTCCATGTTTGATAAAATTGGATAGTTTATGTTGCAAAAAAATTAAGTGCCGCATATGATAATAAATAGCTTGCAACTCATGTATTATGAAGGTGATCTAATTTCAGCAATCTTGTCTATAAAGATTTTATTCTATTTACTTACCTATTCATCATTTTCCTTCCCCTCCTATTTCACTGGGACTGCATGCAAATGAGAAGGAGGAGAAAGATGAAGCAAGAGTTCCAACAATTAAAAAAATATGATCCCCAATAACATTTATTTAAAAAACGTGCACCAGGTTAATGATCAGACTTATATAAAATAAATATAAACTGATGATAATTGAAAGCAGTTAAGTTACAGGTAGCAAGATTACAGAGTGGCAAGCCTTACACGTTTTAATAATTGTGAAAAACACAAAAGAAATGACATACAATTGTACAAGGGGATTTTGTCACGGCAGACATGAGAAGACCAGCAATGCTGAATTGTTTAAAAGTTTCTGTGCATGCAGTGCTGTATATGGTTGCATCATGGCTGGTGGGACTGCCCTATAGAATTCACCCTCTAGTAGACATTAGTTGCAATGTACATTGCATTTCAAAACCAAATAATCATAAGATCAGGATACTTAAAAGTAAATCACCATAGAGCTGTGCTGATGAATCTATGGGACTCAGAGCCCTCTTTGTGGGCACTTGCACTACTAGTCACAGCACCTAGTTGCTCTCCATACTGTCAGGTTTTTTATCTCCTCTCCATTTGCATGTTGTGCCCCCACCCTCTCTAGCACTGCCAGCCAATCAGAAGCCAGGGGGGGGGGGCAAGAAGAACACCAGAGATGGACCACGAAGGGAAGCAGCTTCACAAAAGAAGTATAGTGTTAGTAGTGTCCATGTGTATATACTGCATATATGTAGTGTGTGTGCATGCGTAGTGTAGTGTATGTGTATATTGTGGGGGTTCAGCTTCAAATTGTGCTCCCAAAGCATTAATCCACACAATTGGTATTTTTTCAGGGCTCCTAAACATGTTGCACCACATAGCCCAAACAAAACTCAAAACTTTACTTTACAAATAAAGTCTTTAGAAAATGCCCCCCTGTTTCCACTGCTCCAGCAGCCACAGGCCTGGGCCCCACACTCCCTATGAGCCCCCGTCTCCTACTTGGTCAAAAGCCCTGACACTCTGGCCTCTGATCCTTTTGTAGAGACACATCCAGCTCCACTCATCTGCAAACAGGTGTTAACTGGGGGAAAAGGAAGGCCCACCCAGCACCATCCTTCCTATCTCAGAGTTTGTGACTCTATAACCAAAATTAAATAATGAAAACGGTTTAGCAACCAACCATTGCTGAGCAATACTATTGCAAACTCCTTCCATGGATACACCCCCTGCAACATTTACCACTGGATATGGTCTGTTTACACAGTGGCAGACAACTGGTCTGTCATCATATATATATATATGTGTGTGTCTGTATGATTTGTGTGTATAATTCAAGGTAAATTGCCATGTTGGAACTTTGTGATAATTAAGTGGGTTTTTGGTTTTAGTTTGGGCACACGGTCTCTAAAAGGTTAACCATCACTTCCATAGACCATGACTTTATACATACAAATTATATATAATGGAGTTTAAACTGCAACAAACATGTTTCAATTTAACTAACAGTACTTGAGAATTAGCTCAAATTACTTAATTAAATCTTCATAAAATTGAACCAAACATATAAGTGTTAAGAAAAGAACAGATTTATCATGTCACAAATGTTGTGTTTCCCATTCCACTGTATTCCCATAACCTCCACTATAAAGTCTGCACTATACATAATTTATCATAGACATATGAACATTTCTATGGGCTGATGGAACTGCTTTATATAGAATTTTCACGGACATGAAACTTCTAATAGTTTGGTTGAGGGCCAAACAGCTACAGCTGTTGACCACATTTAAACACACACTAGAAAAATCACATTTTTACTAAGGAAAGACCTCACATAGAGTGGTATGCTCATTATTAACACATTAATACATTGGTAGCTATCTATGAATCATTTAGAGAAATTATCTACTTTCCATAGATCTAACTTGGAGTTAAGGTGGGTTTACACGTCAAGATTTTTGTTTCGTCCAACCTCCGATTCGATTTT
>CM070039.1:45279665-45306738 GCA_036250615.1 Ptychadena robeensis
GACGAGCTGGACTCGTCACAACCGCTAGGGAGATTAATGGAGGAGCGCCGGCTTTCAGGGAGAAGAGGGAGGGAGAAAGTGAGTTGTAAAGGGTGCGATACAGGCAGTGCGCTAGGGAGGTTAAATAATGATATACTAATAAAAAGTCTGGTTGCCAATAGAATATTATATCTTTGTACATCGTCACTGCAAGCCACAGTTAAAAAAAATAATAAAAATATGGGAGTGCCAAAAGGTTGAGTGTTTCTGATCTGACCACCCTGCAATCTGGATGTCACCTAGAAAGTATAATGTACCGGTTACAGGTTGCATCCAAATTTAACGTAAGAGTCCCTTAAAACTTACACTTGTTTTAATTACAAGCAGTGCCTGGGTTACATAGGTGAAAGGGGCTATTAAGGAACTTTGCTGGCTTAAACTGTAGGAGTCCTTGCTCAATGGGTATACATAATCCATAATATAGGAGGGGCCAGCCATCTTCTGGCCTGATAGGACACACAGTCTGGACCTGTTTTCACAGCGACTCTCTTGACTAGAGGCTCCCCATAAGAGAGACCAATGTGAGTAGAATGTTTTCCTTATAGTAAGGGTAGTGTCCAGTCAGACCCACTTCAATCACCTGTTGCAATGGGAAACCAACCTCTCCCCTGTGGAAACAAGAACACCTTCCAGGAGTGGGCCAGTACTGCTGTCTTGTTTGGAACTGTTGTCTTCCCAAGTATTTACCCTGCCTCTGGGACCAGAGGTGGCGCTGCATCTGCATAGTCCCTTCAATAAGTAGACCCCAGTTTAACAGCAACTAGTGTGTAGACATTGCTTCATCTCTTTATTAAAAACTGTGTTGTGATTCTACTGATCGATAAGTGTCTTTGTCTTAAAGAGAACCTGATGTTTGCCTGCCAGGAAGGGCGCTCTCTGTACTCTGTCGCCATGCTCCTGTGTGCCAAGATGGCTGCCCACCAGGACTGAAGTAGAGTTATCCATTGCAGCCAGTGCCCCTGGTCAGGTATCCAGTAAGTCCCCACCACTGGCAGGTTGTCCCACAAACATCCTTAACCCTTTTTTTACATTATTACCATGTACATGAGTGGTAGCTGTGGCTCTTGTGCACCACGTGATACCACTTGCCATGCAAGCAGCAAACCGCTGACCTACATTCTTAAATATGAATGGAGCTGGAGGCCCCAGCTCAGCCGATGCTTTGCACGTGTACCCGCGGTCCCCATGCAAAGCAGTGGACATTGATCGTGATTAATCGTCATGTCCGATATCCCTGTTTTCGAGTGGATTGACTGATTGGTTCTCGACAATCGTCCGACGAAAATCCGGTGCGCCCACCTGCCAAGATCGACCAGGAATACGCTGCATGTCAAATCGCATGGTTACCCGTCATGTTGATTTCATGGCACTCCCTTACCAAAGTAACGGCCGACACACAAAGGGTGCCCAGTGATCAGCTGATAACTTTAACACTTTTTCTTTGCCGAGATAATCCATCTCACCTCACAGGTATGGCATATCAAGGTGCTTATTAGGCAGCAGGAATATTGCACAGGTGTGCCTTAGACTGCCCACAATAAAAGGCAACTCTGAAATGTGCTGTTTGATCACACAGCAAAATGCCACAGATGTTGCAACCTTTAAAGGAACATTTGGCATGCTGACTGAAGGAATGTCTACCAGAGCTGTTGCCCATGAAATGAATGCTAATTTCACTGCACGAAATTGCTGAATATTGTCAGGAACTGCACTGTTTTATTTCACTATAGATCCACTTAGATAAACTGTCAACTAAGCATACAATGTTGGACCAGAAGGTATTGTTGGCAGTCAAGCACAGGGGCTATGAGGCAGGAGACTGCATCTTACTACATACTGTATATTAAGATTGCCAACACTGGGCTATTTTGAGCACAAGATCCTCCATATTCATTTTTATAATAATCAAGCTGAAAAGTTCCACATTCACAGGTAATTTTCCTTATTATTCTTTCTTTTTGTAAAAAAAATACCATGTTTTTCTCAGCACCAACAATGTACATTTAGATTCTTTCTTCTATCCTTGACATTCATTCTGCAGTTCATCATTTATTTCTCACCTAATTAGTTCTTATAATTGTAAATGCTGCGATGTTATAGAGATAATCAAAGAGCTAATTACCACTAGCTCATTTTTACAATATGATATGACACTAGAAATTGTATTATTACTAAAGTATACAGCTTGTATTCTGGCTGATGAGCGCAGAGAGGAAGATCTGCAGTGTAATTTGGATCTGACTGTGTATTGTACAAGGACATTTAAATAAAACCAGACATTCATGTTTCAGAGTGTTTGTGCTGGCAGAAAATCGAGAAAGAGCGCACATTTTACATATCCAACAGACGACAACCATTGAAAAATCAAAAGCAGACAGCCTTTTTTTGTGTGGGCATTTTAACTTTGTATGCCTATAATAATATTCAACCTATATACTAAGGAAATAAATGGATTTTCAACACAAATAATATAAATACACATATAGGAATTAGAGGTATGACAGCATGACAGTGATTGGACTGGAGTGCTGGGAGGATGACAGACAAGAGAAAATAGGTACTGTTTATACCTTATAAAGCAGACAAAGGTACAAATAGAGATGCAAGGCAACAATACCTTGTAGAAGATGTTCTTCTCTCAGTTGCTATTATTTAGGATTAGGATCTGTGCTGCAGTGTCATACATACTGTTTACCTGTTCTGTAAAATACCGCACTCACAACAAGTGGAGGCAGAATATAAAATAACAAAGCAGAAAAAGCAAGCCTACTATTTTTGCCTTACAAAGTATATACTGGAGAAGACAACATCCACAAAAGACAAACATAGACATTGTACATGAACATCCATACAATATTCAAACTCTGGAAAAGAAAATGGCATACCAAGCTTCAGAGCTGAAGGAGTGACCTCAATTTCCCCTCGAAGTGGCTGGTATGTGGGGTGCTGCCCCCCCAGTTCTGCTTCAAAAGGGTCAGGGCTGAGGCGATCGGTGATGGTGGTTCCATCTTCTGTTTTGTTGGAGCCATCGTGTTCATCAAATACTGCGATCAGCTAGAGAACAAATTATACAAACATTGTTGTTAAAAAAACATCAAAAATAAATGTTAAAGACATCTAAATGCAAGCGCAAAGGGGTGCAGAGAGTTAGACCCATTGTCGAAGTTTTTATTGCAACCTGTGTCCCTGGTGAAAGGATTTGCCATCTCTATTTATTCCAGTTACTAATGTGATGGTTGATTCACATTTTCAATTCTACAAAATAAAAATAATAATTCTTCAATGGTAACACATGTTCCTTTGGGGATGTCTGCTGTTATCCAAAACTTTCTGACCTCATACTCTGCATTCATAAGCATACAGCATATATTTCTCAATGTACTTTACTCCAAACAAAATATATTGCATGTACCTTGTCACACTTTAACTTTCATTTGCCGCTATTGCATAGAAAGCTTATTGTCAAGCCTTTTACACTCAGCTACTGCATAGACTGCCCTTTAGTCATGCAAAACATTGAATACACAGGCTCCTGTCATACCCTCTGCACTAATGTCCTGCAAATACTGCCCTGTGCCATGTGCTGTGTACTCATCTGCTGCATATACTGCCTGGTCATGTCCTCCACATTCATCTCTTGTGTATACTATATTGTGTCATGCCCTCCGCACTAATCTCCTGCATACACTGCCCTGTGTCATGCTCCCCTGCACTCATCTCCTGCATATACTACATTCTGTGATGCCTTCAGCCCTCATGTCCTACCCAATGTCATGCCCTAACAACTCTCAAATTAACATTTTCTGATTACTACTAATTCTTCTACTTCAGAGCCAACAGACAGTGACCTAAGCAGAGGGACTACATGACTGGGTTAAGAAGCAGCTGGAATACTAAGGCTTAGTAAATCTAGTTCCAGCTCTACCGGATTGGTTGGGTCAATTGCTAGGAGGGGTCCGTCTGTAGTTTAGTGTGTGTCGGATGAATTTCCCACCCTCCCTGCCATCACACTTTGTGGTGTGCCCTTATCAATGGCATTGTTTGCGCCAGACAAACTGAGAGCGCAATCTGTCCGGATGGCGGGGGGGGGGGGAACGATAGCACCCCCCCCTTGCTCAACAACTTAGCCAACCGAATGATAGCAAGCCCCCATCCATCCTGCACAACAACTCAGCCATCAGGGGGGCCCTGTGCTTAAAAGTTGCAAAGAGGCCCCCGAAAGGCTAGAAATGGGTCTAGCGGTCACTAATGGCACCCGCACCGCAGCTGCAGCGAGGCTAGTATGAAAGGGCTCTAAAAGTAAAAAAAAATGTCTCAATATCCAGTTTAAAAGAATCCTTCTAAACAACCTTTTACTAAATGAGAAAAAAGAAGACTTTACTAATTAAGGTTCAGGCGCTTCCAGTAATGTCACAGTAATATAACAGCTCCACTGGCTGAGATTACATGAGAAGAATAATGTAACAATGGATTATTCAGCTTCTCACACATACATTGCTATTAAAAAATGTGACAGTACACGGACTGGATAATTTCGGGAATATAACAACAACAAGTACTATATTAAACCGTCAAAGATGAGTCAAGACCTCACAGACCTATATAGATAACATGACTTTAGCATCAAGTACATTAATTGTTTAAATAAAATTTGCTTAAAGTTCTTTATCTTAAATTTTGCCTACTTTGCATCCCCCTTTCCATTTGAATTAGTTATCTTTTTCTAAACCCAGTGATACCATGGTTAGGTCTTTGTGTGCTTTTCCCTAGTCGTTTTGGCTGGAGTCTCACTCTCTATTACATTTGACATGGAGGCACAGACTAAAAGAACTAATGCAATAAACTGTACATATGACAGATCTACTGTAATTGCATGGTGAATAGACAATGGATTTCACAGTAAGCATTAATGTTTACAGTTACTAATGAAATCCATGTGAAATCAGATTAGCAAAGGATCAAATTCTTCTCTTTTGAGAATCACTTTCTAAATGTTCCAAAGAGAGAGAGAAAAAAAACCCACAGCAAATTCTGCAATGTGGCCTGCACAAGTCAAAGTTCATGATCATGGAATTCCATAGCAAGTATATATGTGATGTGTAAAGCGATAAGCATGGTAATGAGGTGATATAGAGTTACACTACAGTGGTACATTGTACATAATCAGTACTGGCTGAAAGCTAAGGGTCAACTTGGGAGCAGAGTTTCTTCTGGTGTTTGCTTTTATATACCAGCAAGGCACTGACCTAACCCAAATTAATTTAGTACTGTATTTCAAACAATACCCTTGCATATGCTCTGTCAAATCTCTCCTTCAACAGTCATATCCAAAAATAAAACGCATACGCTTTTGACTTCCAAGAAATAGAACTTTTGTGAGATTTTTGTAGATGAAGTATTTAGATAAGAGTTTTAACATTGTGTATTGGTACCTACGATAATAGAATAGAACCCACTATAGTTTTAGGATGTTGTTGTACATATAAGCCACGTTCTAAAACAGAAATTTTCTCTATTGCCGAATTGCCAAGCCAATTGGTTGGATATGAAGGTTCAATCAGATACCAGTAACAAGCATGCAGTAGCTTTTGCCCCAATATTCCAATATATTAGCTGTCTTATTTAAATATAAAAGCTCTAACCAGTAACACATCTAATTATTATGTGCCTGATACTTTAGTCTCCTACTAGTTTTCTGCAATCTCAAGTATTATTTTGTAGAGCTATTGGATAGAGAGAGAATGGTCATTACCATAAGTTGTGCTGGTGGAGTGAGAATTGACCAGTAAACATCTCTGTCAAAATGCTACATAGGCTGAGTACTGATCTCTATCTATGTAGAGAGGAAGCACTGGCTGACAAACTGTGCACAGCCCAGATTTTTATCCCACTCTGCCGGGACAGACATACACACAATCCACCCTGCTGTGCTTGGTGGGTGTCTGGTACCACAGAGCTACTGGCTTTTGGTCAAGAGTAGGGTGGATCTTTCTTATTAAAGCTTCACTGAGATTGGCAGTGGAGGCAGGGCATGGGATACACTACCACCTGTGGCCAAATAGGATTTCGGTTGTGGGTGGCCAGGCACCCCCCCCCCCATTTTGGGGGGTCTTATTAAACTAAAATATGGTATTTACAATGAAATTTTAGAGTAAACTAGCTGCTAGACTGCTCACAGTATACACAATATATATAACATGCTGTGTTACATACCATACTGCAATCAATGCAATTATCAAAATCTTTAAGAAAATAGGACAAAAGAATACATGCACTTTGGTTTTTCTATCTCCTGTATAGGTGTTTTTTAAAGAAAAATGTACTGTATTTTTTGGACTATAAAGACGCACCTGACCATGACACACACCCAGTTTTTAGAGCAGGAAATCATAAAAAAAATTATTTACTATATCTATATATCTGTGGGGCTTTGCAAATCCAGCCAATGCAATTCAGATGGGAGATCCGCTGTGTACAGTTTGAAAAATAAGTTTTTTCTTACATGGTATCCAGGATACCCATATTACTTATTATTCAATCCTCCTCTGAAATGTTAAAAGGTGCTCATGGGTACGTTGTGCTGCTCCTTCTTCCTCCTAAACCAATATTGCAAGCCCCTCCCTTAACCAGAGTTTAAGAGGGAGAGAACTGTAGGGGCACGCCACTTGTGCTGGGGAGGAAGTGCGCCAGGGTCCATGGGGCCCTATGCGCTCGCATATTGTGCATAGCGCTAGAAACGGCCCTGATTAAACCCCTTCATACAGGGAAGCTACATAGTTGCAGCAAGTTTTCTGTTTACCATCACAGTTTCCTATACAAATACAAGTTTGTTTTTTTAATCTACATCTTGTTAAAAAAGTTAGCCAGCACAGTCCCTTTTTGCCTTTGGAGCAGTAACAGAAGATAAACGTGTGACCACAACAATTAAACCTGACCTGTACAGATATATTGCTCTGGACTATCTAAGACAAGAGAACAGTTGTCTGTTCCATAACGCTATTAAACTAAAGGCCTCTCTTAAAATGTCATCATTTGGCAAAATGACCATCTCATTAACCAATATTAGGTCATAAATGTTCCCCTTAACCTAGTTAACATTAGAACATTCTCAAGTTCTGATAATGTTGATACAAATCTGTGGTGACAGTGCTAACTAGAGCTGATTTAACATAGATTTGATTCAGGAACACAATATCTTAAAGGGTAGAGAAGCCTAATTAGTTATTTTCCAGAATAGGTGTCAGGCGGGGACATTGTTCATCTGAACATTTCACCACTTATAATTAAACTGAGCTTTATGGCTAATGGAGGACGCAAGATAAAGCACTCAACGCACTGCTATACTCAATCATAAAACTATTTATTGCCACCTTTATGGGTTTATGCATTTCGTCTAGCCGCAAATTATTTTTGAAAAAAAAATCTCTCATTTAAAAATAATGAAATAACTTTAATGAAAATGAATCTGTAAACGTGTCTGTAAGTCATAACTGTAATAAGATGCAGGCTATTTTAGTGTTGAATAGGGCCTGTCAGGTTATCTCAAATTACATTTCCACAATCACTTTTTCTGAATAAAACTAAAAAATAAAAGTCTTTTTTTGTAAGCCATCATAGGTAAATTGAGAATAAAGAAGTAAGCTGGAAAGAAAGAAAAACCATCAGAACTCTAGACACCCATACCTATATATTGTGATGACGTTTTACATCTACAGGTGCACAAAGAATATATATGTGCCCTGTAAATGCATCTCCCATGTAAACTGGTCATTTCAAAAGTTGCTCTAGGGTTAATTTTTAGTTGCTCGCAAGCTAGGACAGTGTGTGCACACCTGCATTAGAAAGCTTAACTTTTTCTCTCAGTTTCTCCAAGTAAAACTTTGCACTGCTAACCCAAAACTCTCTGAGTTTACACCCAGATTAACTTGTCCCAAACATTTCATTAGTGTCCCTGATATCTCTATGATTTACCTATGATTTACCTATGATGTCCAAATCATCCTTCCCCTTTTGCATTGAATTTTATTAGAAATATGTATTTCTAGGCAGCTTTTACTTATTGGAGAACCAGGGGGAACAGCCAGTGGAAGTATGTCTCAGGTCCCCAACCTGTAATCCAACCTGCTCATCCTTAAATTACTCATGAGACATTGAAGACACATTTCACCCTATGGGTCACTTGGAGAGTTACTGGGTTTTCCAAAAAATAGGACAAGGTCTCATTTATTATTTTTGTTTGCTCCAATAGATGTGTTAGGATCTATTTTTGGGGGATATCTTTTTCCCATTAACAACAATCTACATTTGTCCTTGAACACTAAAATCAGCTTTCAAATCTATTAATGTAATCACACTCATACATCATCATAACTTCAAATCCCAAGTTCCTGTCAGGTCTCTTCGTGGTCCAGCTTGTTTTGGGTCTTTTGAGTACCATTCTTTTGGGGAAGGGTCCATTTCTCCTGGTGCATTCCGTTGGCGATTATATATATATATATATACATACACTATATATTTTTTTGTATTTTGGGGGTATGATTTATTTTCAGTCTTGCTTTCAATTAGTGATATGCTCCCCAAATTTACAAACTATTGATATGGATCCCAATTAAAATAGTTCTGGTAACTCACAAATTGACAACTGATTCGTCTGAAAAAAAAATCCCTACCAACTATCTATTTAAAGCAGAAGTTTGCTGTGCCTATTTGTCTTCTGTGGTTAATGGCTAAAACCATTTAGGCTTGGTTCACACCTATCTACTAAACCTGCAATGACGTGTTTTCATGTTAACAGGTTCCTTGAAAGTAATCTGAAGCTTTTGGACATAATCAACATGCGTTATAGAACATAAATACAAGTCGTTTTAATCATTGTAATTGCAAACATATGTTTTGTACACAGATACTGCAGCTGTAACTTTTAAAAGTCTAAAAAGTTTTCAACACACCAGGTTACACCAGGCACTATGTACAGATATTACTAGATGGGATAGAAACAGCAATTCCACAGGACACAATACATATATACAAGGTACATTACTTTATTAGTAATACATTTGTGGAATTTTAATAAAATAAAAACAATACAGAAATCTTGGCTGCTGTGTATAGTACACATTATTGCTAACAAGCTTTTTCCCTTTATTTAAAATCCATAGGGATGTCTTGTGTTTTAATGATTATAGACATTATGGCAAGCAGCACAGCAGTCATTTTGAAAGACAAAAAGTCTAATAAGCCTTAAAGACAATTATTACAGAATGTCAATATTTTAGACAGATCGAACAAGATGCTGTCAAGTAATGTCTGTTTTACCTATTAATTGCTAAAGAGTATAATCTGACAAACAAAATAAAAATGGAAATAGGCACAGCACAGGGCCATTAATCCCAAGCAAAGAATATTTCATGCTTGAAAAATGTGCTCTAAACTATAGGCTGAACTTTGTTCCTTTGTTTCAGAGAATGCATTAAGTATTTCATTTACAGTCTAAAATTAATTCTACCTTATTTATTAATATAATAAAACCTGGCTTCATTTCAGCCACTGGAATACTTATTTATACAGATTTTCACACATATTTTCTCATCATGAAGACTGTGAAAGCAAAGTAGTTGGCAAGAGTGCCAAAGTTACCCCGGATTTTGTTGATCATACCTGGCGATACATAAAAAACACATGCATAAAACTGTAACGTTTGTAGGACATACATACACACTGCAGGATTGTGCCAGAATAAAATTTAATTCCAGCATAAACATATGTCCTATATACAGTATAGAGAGACAGAGAAGGCATTACTACAGGTATTTGAGGGGTTGAGCAGGGATGGTCATGTCACTTTCACTCATAACACTTGTTTTGGAGAACAGCATCTTCAAGTTAAATAACTCCATTGTAACCTCCATAAAGGTAAGTCCAACATGAACCCATATAATAGGGTGAAGTGATTTTTTCTGTCTTCTTTTACAATTTTAGCATTATAGGTTAAGGTGGTTTAGGTGGCCATACATGGTTTGATTTTTCCATTGGACTGACTTCACCGCCTGCACTTCTGCCTGAGAAGTTTTCTTACCCCACATACTCACCTCAGGCTACATTTGAGGACAGTCATTTATTACCGAGCCTGTGGAGCTACTGACCATTGCCGGACTTTACAATCGCTTCCGGTTCTGCCTTCCCACCTCTTCAGGAGAGACGGGAAGGCAGACCTAGAAGTGATTGAAAAGTCCAGCGGTGGATCCATTGAGCTCCATGTAAAGGAGGCAATGTCTGTTTTTCATCATCACAGCGCCATCGATGATGTCAGGGCTGTGAAGGGAGGAGGATGGGGAAATAGAGCAGTTTACAATGTAATTTAAAAACAGCACATAACAGGCAAAACATCCAGGAGGTTAAAAAAACATCCTATTAAGTTGATTGTTTGAAAATCGATTCCTTTTTTTTTTATCAAAATCAAATTGGATCAAAATGGAACATAAAAAATGAATTAAGCAGTGATCGGACAGGTTGGTAATTTTCAGTCCATTTTTTCAGACGGTTTTATAGATATTGGTTTGTATCCAATGGTACTATGGAGCATGTGCACAGGGCTAAGGAAAGGAATTGATCTATTTTCAATCTATCATAGTATCTGTTGGAAAAGACAATTCAAATGTTATTAGATTGACTGTAACACGATTGATATTTTGTTTGATCTATTTAAAATACAAACACTATGCGCACATATAGGTGTTCCCAATATTTTAACCAGCAACCTCCAACACTACATTTCAAGTGTCCTAAACAACAGACCAGTTTGTCTGTCCATAATTGCCCGAGACTAGCTAGACAAGATAGACTATGATGACATTTTCTAAGTGACAGTGTTGATACTAGGAAGCAGATGAGCAGAGGTAAATCCTTCTGCAGGCATTTCAAACAGAAAAAGTTTATTATAAATCAAATATGACCCATTTACTAATAGCCAGACATCACATCCGTGACTGGAGTTTGTAACATTGGTCAGAGTTTTGCTTTGGCTAATAACTTAGACTGTTTCTTTTATCCTCTGGAAAGCTACAGGCAGGAGGCAGTTACATTAACATTCTGCATGATTGGTTACATTCTCTGCACTGTATGACAAGTGTTACATTAAACAGACCTCAAAATCAATGCAACTTTGTGATTCATGTAATGGAAATATTTTCTACACTTAAACATCAAAGTCCAAGTACAGTAAAAATAATGCTTATGTCAGAGCTATTACTTTATCGGATTGTTTAGAATAAGGGGAGAGATGGTTTTAGAAGAAAAAAAATCAGATGGAGTGCAAATAAATATCATAATATAAAAAAAATATCAAGTCGATCCTATTTCTTCAGCGGAAAACAGTGAATGACTTCAAGTGGATACAGCTTTATCTGGCAGTGCAATGTTTACTCGTTCTGCATAGATGCATTTACAGTGCTCAATTTAGCTCGAATCTATCACAAAACTTGAGCCATCCAGGCTTCTTTGGTTTATCCCACTCGGAAAAGCTCAGCTGAACAGGGTTTCAACATGCTCGATTTACATTACCCGTGGTCCCCATCCAAAGTAGTGTCCGATGTCGATGATACAGCATTGCTTCACCTCAATATAGATGAAGCTCGGCTGGACATCAGTCGCATGGGAATCTAACCTGTATAACCAGGTTTAGTCTAAATTGCTCAGAGTGGGGGCATCACCCCACTCCTTGATGGGTAGAGGAAACAAGTTTATCAAAGAAACTAGCAATACATACATCCACACACAGTGTGTTAAGCTCCTGTAATTCTATAATAAAAAGTGCTTGATTGTATTTACTTATGAATTCTGCCCTCAGTAGTTATATACACCTGACCACTGCAATCAGTATATTACACAAGCCTTACCTTTGCCCAATGTACATCACACATTGACTTTTGTAGCCTGTGGTGTTCTATGAGGTGCTCTCTGAATAATGGTACAGAGACCACTTTGTTATCAAATGTTATTAGTCCCTTCTACTCCCAGATTTATTTTCGCTTGACTGAAACCTCCAGCCAATTATTTTAGGTGACATTGGATTTAGGCAAAATGAGGTAGGTTTTGTATGTATAGTTATTTAAGCCCATCTATACTCACCATTTCTACGTCATGTACCTCACAGCCTAACCCCATATAATAGGGGCAATATGTGAAACAATGTGATGTGTACCATTGCAGTGAGGAGAGATTCCCATGTCCGGGGCTGCACATAAGTGGTACACAGCTACGCATGCAGAATAAAAACTAGCTATGCATAATCACAACTAAGAGGTATTCCAGGGGCACAGCTATTGGGCAGCCGACGAGTCAGCAAGTGAAAATTGTAATCAGCCAGAGAGGGGAGTGATCTGCAGCACTCAGCGTCCCGTCTGCCCCCCACATGTGACTACCTATTGAAGTTCATCAAGAGAATGCCAAGAGTGTGCCAAGCAGTAATCTGAGCAAATGGTGGCTATTTGGAGAAACTAGAATATAAAACATGTTTCTAGATATTTCACCTTTTTTGTTAAGTATATAACTCCACATGTGTTCATTTATAGTTTTGATGCCTTCAGTGAGAACCTACCAATGTAAATGGTCAGGAAATAAAGAAAACACATTGAATGAGAAGACGTGTCCAAACTTTTGGCCTGTACTGTATATATATATATATATATATATATATATATATATATATACATATATATATATATATATATATATATATATATATATATATATACATACACACACACACACACACACATATATATATATATACATACAGTAACACAAATATATGTACACACTATTTCTTTCAGTGCACATTCGCCTTAACCACACATTTTTCAGTACAAATAACCACCACAATAAGACTATGCATCATTATCAGAGTGTTCTAAGCCATATTAGGACATAGAACAAGAAAATATATCCTTTAAGTGATTAAACACCTTTTGGAACTGCACAGTGATATGCCAGAACAATTTAAATATTTTCGCAAATGACACTATCTACAGTGTTTTTCAACACAGCTGTTTATAAACTCTCACAGCGAAAGGGGATCCAAGGATACTATTTCCAAATATATCATACTGACTGTTAGATTAGGTGTTAGTCCTCTGGTACTGATTCATTAAAATAGCTTTGAAAAAAGCTGTTATCACAATATATATTTAATCTTGGCAACAATTTTTACCATTTGTTATTGAGGATATACTGAACATTCAATTGTAGACAGATAGTGTGGCAGCTTACCTAGTTTCATTATTCATCCCGATTGCATAAAAACAATTCAGTAATATATGCCAACAAAGTTTTTTTTTTGTACCTTTTTCGTCAAAGGCCAAAATGCAGAATGTCATAGAAATGTAATACCATGAAGCTATATTTGCTCTGTACACCAGCAGTTCGGGATGTGCATTGTGCTGATGATGATTTGCAAAGCTCCACCCAAAGTATCCCAAAGTAAGGATTTTCCCTTAACTTTTGGGATTTGTGGTGAAATGGGGCATGTAAATACATTCTGTTTAAGTCTTTATGGTTTACGTTTTGCTTCCTTTAATCTATTTTGGGACGGTCGGCGCCCCCTCCTTGGTGGGGGTGCAGGGGGTGCCGAACAATAGCAATTTGGCTGTCGGCTGGGCTGAACACTGAACAGATCAGTGTAGTGTGACGTGTTCAGCTGACAGTGTACTGCTGCTAGTGACACCTGTGGCTGAATTGAATATTGCATCCATTAAAATTCATTGCATTATTCCAATTGATGTGTCTTTTTTTTCTGCCCTTATGTGCCGGTGCGTCTTCTAAGGCAAAAAATACGGTACTCTTTTTTTTTTTTTTTTAGGTATGGAAGAGCATGTGTACCAATATGAAATAGCACTGGTGCTCAGTTCTGTTGAATGGGTAAAACAGAGAGTTGAAGTCTATCCTTTCCTAAAGGAAATTCTTCCATGCAGGTATGTAAATTTTAACAAGGCTCAAGGGCCTGTTTTGCTCACCTATATCAATAAATTTTTAAACTAAATATATTTCCAAAAAAATGGGATTGCCAAAAAGCAGACAAACATATATTTCCTTTCAAAGAACTAGCAAATAAAGTGTTGAGTTAGCAACTAGGAAAGCATGAGAAGCTGGTCCGTATTCTACACTCGATGCAATAAAAAAGAGAATGTATTTTTCTTTTGAGAGCTTCAAGGTTGATAAAGATGATAAAATATTTTGTTGGTTGTCTTATCTATTTCAGGTTATACCGTTTCAAAGTTTAATGGTTGATGGTAAGCTATAACACCATAAGACTTTATAGCATTTTTATAAAATTTCACATGAAACTGACCCTCAGTCATTTGTAATGTGACCTCATACATTTTGTTGTTTTTACCAGCAATGCACAAATAGAACAGCATTGAAGAGTGAAAAATAGAAGAATAGGCCAGCATATCCATATATATGATAAAAGTATATGTATCCATGATTATTTTGGTCTTCCTGATCATATAAAAAAAGTTCAGATACGGAAACCAAATATTATACTCGGACAATGTGATGTCTGCAGAAAGACATCAATACCGCCAAAAAGGTACTTTCAGCTTTGTAAGACATAATAACAGGTCTCTATCTACGCAATTTTTGAGTGAATAGCTGCATTTTTCTAAAAGTATCACTTCTTCAGCAAATAATACAAAAGGCAGTTGCTGGAAAAACACTGACATCTTAATGCTGAAACAATAAGAAAGATTGAAAGAGGTTCCTCTTCAAATGAGCTGATCCTCTCATTGGATAATTGCCATGGGTTAGTAATTGATGAGAACTACATTAAGACCCTTCAGACATTTTTCTGCCAATTACCTGAAATGATGGACAAATTGGACATTATCTGGGATTCTCCAATATGCAGATGTGTACAGTCAGTAGAGGATTATGCGGATTATGAATCAAGATTAGTTGGATTCTGCAGATTGTACATATTTTTATGCAAACTCTTAAGGTTTTGGCTTGCTCTTGCAGTTCTCTTGATTATTTTTGTGGGCCAAATTAAAGTTAGCTCTGATTGTTTTTTTTTTTCTTTTTAATGATAATGCATAGCCATCATGAAAAAAAGAAGCAATATGAAGTATGACATTTACCATTCATGAAATGTATTTTAGATCAAAAAGGAACCTACTGGTAAAGACTTGTAAAGTTTGACATTAGAGTGTAATCAACAGAGGCAAAATTTGCAGTGTATGTAATATTGGCTGTAATGGGATTGGTCTCCCCCACTTTTTATGTGAAAAGTGAAATATGTTGGCCTCTCCATCTTATAATGCAGAGGCATCATAATTATACAAATTCCTTATTAAAAATATTGAAAGCTATAAGACTAACACCCCCCCCCCCAAAAAAAATGGGTGGGGGTGAAATGCATGCATCTTGTATTGGGAACACTGAACTTTAGCCGAGGCCGGGAAGCTGTCAGAGCAGTATATGTCACACGCACAGCTTTCCAGAAGGGACGATCAGTCCACAGACTGCAGAGCATCAGTCCACGGACTGCTGAGCAAGTGTATGTATGAGGCAGCTTCAGTCAGCTCACATACACTCTGAAAGGGGAAGATCTATCTCTGTATGTGAGTGGCCAGTAGCCAGGGAAGCTTTTGACAGCTTCCCCGCCTCCTTTAACTGACGTTCTGTCAGTTGGCTCCATAAGACACTCCACAGTATAGAGTGCACAAAATACAACCAAGCAAAACACAGTACTTACCTGCTGTTCCCTTGGAGAGATTCCATACCATGGCCACCAGATAATTGTTTTTAAAGCAGAAATCGTAGTTTTGTATACAGAACATGAATACGTTTTTCTCAGTTGTCACTGCATGTTTTATCCTCCAATGTGGTGCAAATAGAGGTGGAGTAATGAGGGACATTTGGAATATACTTATTAAAGATGAGGTTTTCTTTTTAAAAATGTAGGGTTTGGCTCAAGTGACATGAAGAATAAAATATAAGCTATGCTTTAATGATAGGTAAGACATCATTACAACTTAACAATTATTGTAAATGTAATTTAAATAAACACACCTAGTTTTTAGAGCAGTAAATCAGAAAAAAAATATTTCATGTGTTTAAATGAATTAGTGAAAAAATCTCATGCAGTACCCCTTTTCAGCCACAAAAATAATGTCACTAGAGAGCACACTTGAGCATCTCTTCCTTCCACACGGAGAAGGGAGGACCCCCAGTACACTGATCTCCCTGTCTCCTCTCTGCTGCATGTGTGAGGAAGCTGCCTGTGAGTGCAAGTCTCCCCACACACACTTTGAATTGGCTATATTTGCGGGGCTCTGCAAATGTAGCCAATACGAATCAGCTCACCACCAACTCTCCCGGCAGATGGGAGATCTGCACACAGGTGGTTGCACATTTGGACCATAAGACGCAAGCACAACCCCCCCCCCCCAATTTTGGGGGCGAAAAAGTGCGTCTTATAGTATGAAAAATACGGTAACTGCACTGAAAAAAAGAAAATGGTGTAAATTTCACTGACAAACAGAAGATTGATTTAACCTCCCTAGCGGTTTGCCCGAACTCAGTTCAGGCACAGTTTGATCGCCGATCAAACTGTGCCCATACCAGGATCGGGCAAAACCGCCGTCTCCCTGTGTGCCGGTGGCTCTGTAGAAGAGCCACCGACACACGGAGCCCTTCCGGCCCCGTGTCTTCGGCGTCATCTGTGACGCCAAAGGGGGGGCGGCGCCATAGACCTCCATGTTAATGGAGGGGGCGCCGCTCTCCTCTCCACGCGCCACCGGCGTCTATTTGACGTCCGAGGTGTGTAGAGGGCTGGGCGGAGAGCCAGCAAGCACGGCAGAGTACAGTGTACTCTGCCGTGATTGCCGGTAAAACGAGCTTTTCGTGCCATAAAAAAAGCTCAAACCGCCCAGAGGGTTAAACATATCTGGATGAAATTGTTATATTCTGCAGAAGTTCCTGAAAACTACACTCTTAAAATCTGCTCCATCTCTGTTGTATATATTGTGTATATCTATTTACCAACATGTGATAAACAAATCTATAGAGCAAGCAGAACGAAAAGCCTTATGGGACTTGACTATGCAGAGCGTAGGCCACAACTTCAAATCAAAATAAAATTGATCAGAAAGTCTAAAACTAGGAATACATTTGGCAAGGAAATTAAATTTGAGGAAAAAAAACTTGTTCTACCATTATTTTTGATTGCAGCGAGGTGCAAATAATCAAATACATTTTGTCTGAATTTCTTTCCTTCTCACAATTGGAGAAATAACATGAAGCACTTCAATCAAAATGTACTTGTGTGTCCTGTTTTTACATTTCCAGCTAATGCACACAGACAGGAGGTCTGCAATTACTCCTCAGAGAACTCCAAAATTTCTCAAGCAGAAATTCATTTCACTTCATGAATTCTTTTTTTCCATGTTGCCTAATGAATACCTGAAATGCGATTTTTGCACCAGTGCCACATATAGAAGGTATTAATGAATATTAGGATTTTTAAGAAAGAAAGGTAAATAGTTTGTGCGTTATTATATGTCATAATTACTCAGCTTTTTAGTGGTCTATTTTTCAAAAGGTTGTATTAGATTCATTTTACTGAAAACACAAAATCAAAATGTAATAAAAAAAAGCATATTAGTTATTAGACGTAACGTGGATTGTGACAGAAATGCAGAACCACGGTCTTATCTTGAGATCTGAACACACACCTTTTGTGTTAAGTACTTATCTCATCATTTACCATGTAATGGAAATAAGCAGAGAAAGAAACATTTAAAGGCCAGAATGAGTGACAACAATGGCTCCCTCCACAGATAAAGCAGAAAATAGGTAAAACCAGTAAAAAAAAAAAAAACAAGCCAGAAATATAAATACTTTTTGCACGTTTGATAAGCTTCTTGGTGTTTTTCAGGCTTTAAAATAATAGAAGCAGATTAGAGTGTTTGCAGAAATGTGCTATTGTTTATCAGGCTTAGCACTTGTGTTGCTTGTCTCTTTTTACCTAATGTTGCATTCAGACGGACGTTCTTTAGTTAAACAACCTCATTGACTTTAATGGGAAAGCTGTGCAGACGCCTGCCAGCACTTTGTATCTTTTGAGGACTAAAAGTGCTGAAGAGGTGGTGCCGGAAGAGAATGCCGATCTGGCATTCTCGATATTTAGAATAGGTGAGTATGCCAGAGTGTAGCTTGGAATGAGGTTAACAATGCTGATAAATAGAAAGACATATGATTGCTGCCTAAATGTGTAATAAACACTCCCAACCACAGGGGGCGCCTGGAAAGCATTAATGACACTGCTAAATTGATGGAGTGTGAATACTACACTAATGCACTCAATAGAAAAAAATAGTAACTAGTTGCGCACAACTGTCATCAGTGATCAGACAGTAGTGAGTGATGTCAGTGGCCAGAAAGACCATAAGGTGGTGTATGGAACAGTTTATTCTCCCAGGGTAAGATGGATCAGTATTAGGGATGGCTAATTAATTTGTGTGGAGGTGTGCATTTCTCAAGTTGGAGGTGAGTGTGGCACCTAGTAAAATACAGAAAGAAATAAGGATACAAGGAGCACAACAAAGTGCAACAAAGTTGAGATTTGTTAATGGTAAATGGAAGTACAATGCTCCATAAAAGTAACTTCCATAAGGAATGACTTCATACTGGTATCCCCATGACTGGAGTGACATGTACACAAGGCAACTCCTATTCCTGTAGATCCCTCTTCCTTGCTCCATTTTTTGTGAGTACATTGTTTTATCTTCATTTACCATTAACAAAACTTAACTCTGCTGCACTAGGACATGCAGCTTGTGCCCTTGTCATTCAATATTTAATGTATTAAATATTTGGTTTTTAGTTTTAAAATCTTTTCAAACTATTCTAATAAAACCGATATTGTTTGACATAAATCTATTTGGTTGTTGAAATAAGTTTAATAAATCTCAATATGTTTATAGATTAAGCTCACTGGCATGATGGGGGAAGATTGGTGCATACTTTGTTATGCTGAAAAACTTTAAACTTCTGGGCAGGTTTTTGGAACTCTACTACATAAAGTTTTTTGTCTTTTTTTTTTTTTTACACTCCGTTCACAAAATAACGGTTTCCACTTTCTATAACTAAAACGTTCATTTCAATATAAAAAAGGCCATGGCCTACATACACATTTTTTGAGTTAATGCAGTTTTTTTATTCTTATGAATTATACATTAAATCCTCTGGCCACCATAAAAAACAATTTCTCCCGAATTGAACATCAAAATCAGTCCCCCTCCTGCAGTCTGCTCTGTATAAATATTTATTTTTAAGCTCATAATGTAGTGTTTCTCATCACACAGATGTTGAACAGAGATACTTCTTGGCCTTAGTGGTACAATGCAATGGTACAAGAAACAGTGTTCGAGTGTGGTTTACAAAGTCTAATTACAGAATTATGTGAGATACAAATGAGATATAAGCCCCATACACACGTAACATATCGAATTTTCACACCTGGAATGGAATTTTTTTTTATTTATGATTTTTTTTAACCTGTATTGCCCCTGAGCAATAGCACCGCATGGCAGGGGGTTGGGATTAGTTCCACTCCCTCCAGACAATCCAATGGGCCAGCTCAGCACAGGGTGAAGGGCTCAAAATTTAGCACATGTTTGTAATACCCATACACTAGCAGTACCCGCTGACCAGCTTTTTAAGAGTCACATTTTTCAAACGTACAATTACTTAAACGTAGCCTTACACTGGTCGATTTTTGACTCGATTCCCAAACGATCAAATCGGGAATCAAACGCGGCCACCCATTCCTCAAGTGGAATAAATCTACTCTAAGAAATGTCAATCGAACAGGGAATCAACATGCTGAATTAATTAAATTATTTAAATTGTCAACTTAATAACTGACCACTGTAGCTCAAATCAGATATGCGGTTTATAACATAAAATGTTATCCTCCTTCAGCCATGTAATGCATAGGTGACTATGTAAGTGTTTCTATGTGTAAATACTTGATGGGCAACGACTGTATTGATCGAGCTATACTACATACTAAAAGTTTAATGACCTAAATCTCATCTTCACGAAAGTTCCCCTGAGAGGATTATTTTATTTTTCTTTCTGAGCACTCTATATTTCAGCCTTCAGTCAGTATACCATCAAGATTTCCTTGTTACCCAGCATGTTCCCATCTTTCTTCCCAATATAAAATCATTACATGACATGGTAACATTAGTTAAAAAGCCACATTGTCGAATTTGACTTCTACCCTTTTTCAACACATTTTGGGCACTTTAAAAAATTGATTTAGCCAGTAAAAAAAGCTTTTGCTACTGAATAAGGAGAATCCTTTCACATCCTTTTTACATGTACCACGATTATGCATATTATTCACACTATACTATACGCACCAGCCCATTTGACACACCCCGTAGTTTTGGAGAGAAAGTTAGAAAAAAAACCCAAATAAATAACCAGACACACAGCCATTCCCATATAATAAGAATATTCAGCATATTTCAGCAAAGTAGGCAGGCCTAGTCCAGTGTCAGAAGGCAAAGCTTACTTCCAGCAGAGCATGCAGGGCGGAAAGTTCACCATGCGTTTATACACTAGCAGTACCCATTCTCTGAACACACTGACCAACTTATGGAGAGACACATTTTTAAATCTAGCGCTAACAACTTACCCACACAACTCAGCCTACCTAAATAGCTTCCACCCAGCAATCCACCCAGATGGTTGCCTTTATTCACCGGCAGTGGCTTTTTGGGTTGGCTGGAGAGAATGGAGAAAATCCAGTCTCCTGACATACAGAGCTATTGCTCACAGGATGTTTAGGACTTCGGATATTGGGACCATAAGACGCACAGATATATTCCCATTGATTTTAATTGGAGAAAAGAGTGTCCTATAGTCTGTTAAATACGGTTCATTTTTAACCAAAGCATCAATAAACCAGGGAGCAGAAGTCAACGGTGGCTATACATTATATACATTAACCTCCCTAGCGCACTGCTGAGGTCCAGATTTCTGTACCAGAAGCGCACCATAGACTCTAATGGAATTTTTTTTTGTGTTGTAGGCCTGTAACTTCCAAAAATCTGTCCGTACAAGGGTCTAATAGACATCCTGAATATAATAATGTTTGAAACACACAATTATTATAAAAAAGTACATTTAAAAAAATTATGAAATGTATCATTTGAATGCTTAAATCTCTTAAATACTTATTTGGTATGAAAGATTTCAAAACAGTATTTATGTTTGTTTATAATAACATTTTCATTTTGTTTTAAATTGTATTGGATACAGTTTACTACTGTATCCAATACAATGGCATTCTCTGAAAGATCACATCTGGAATGACAATGGGGGGATATTCCAGGTGTGCTCTTTGAAGATGTCCCAATTTGCATATGAATAGCCCAATTTGCACATGAATGTCCTGTGGCCCGATTGGGACGTTCATGTGCAGATTAGGCTGGTACAGAGGTGTCACAGCCGGCTTGCAGCACAGAGCAGAGTGTGCAGCCGGGGATTCTGAGCCCTTAGCTGGACGGCACTATCTCGTCAGCTGCAATACTGCATAAGCAAGTGCAGGACGAGATAGTGCCGTCATACTTGGTTTAATATTTGTTTATTAAAACCTGTCCTTCATTTCAAAAAGTAAAGTTCAATAATTAACCAGGGTTTTAGTGGCATCCATGCATCTTGGAAACTAAATGACAATCCTGTGAGAATGGACTCCCAGAACCAAGCTACAGGTATAGGTGGGAGGGAGACTTGATCGAGTGTTCTTGAGATGGGAATGATAGGCAGGGCTCAGTTAGTAAGGTGGAGCTGGGAGGGGTCTAGAGTGGGAGTGGAGTTTATGCCATAAAAAGGGCAAGAACAGAAAGTTGTGTCCTCCATTTATGGTTTAAGCACCCACCCTTCCTCCCTATATGTATATTTAGTTTGCATTGCTTATTTCTAGAATTTTGTTTACTGATGTTGTATTTCTTTGTCACAGCATGGTGGGTCCTCGTCAGTGCAGAGAGAGGTCTTAAAAGGACTTCTGGCTCAATATGGACAGAAGTCACCAAGGGTGTATTATATGTTAATTTTATAGCTTATGCCCTAAGATTTTGGTATTTTTTTCCTGTTTTTAACAGGGAGGTTTATGTAAATTGGAGGTACCCACTGTGTTGGATATAGAAGGGCTAGTGGCTGGTACGGACGGTTTGTACAAGATGATTTAAGGTTAATGTTTATTATTTATTCACTTATTAATTTGTGTTTATGCTTGTTAATTAATAATGGCACTGTCGAGGGACTTCATTATTCTAATTATATCTTTGGAAGATGTTTGCTGACAATTTTCTTGTCAACTCTATCTAAATTCCCCATTTTGATGAGCTGTTATTTTTTAATTTGTCATATTTTAACAAATACAACATTTTTTGTTATGCTCCTTGCTATTTATATGTAACTGAGTGTGATCTTGGCTAACCAAATGTCAAGAAACCCAAGAGACCAACCGCATGTTTTGGCAATCAATTGGCCTTTGTAATTGTAAAAGGTTGCACAACCTCTGAATTAAGCTTTGGTTTACCATAACTTTAATATAAAGTTTAAAGGAAGAAAAGAAACTAAAACTTTACAAATCGCCCTAATCTTTGTCCTTGCTGAAGAAAAATGACATGTGATAAACATAAGAAACATATGTATCAACTGAGGGGGTATAGCTAGACTCAGCATCCTTAACCAAAAATAGTACTTAGAGAGTAAAGCTGGGTATACACAGTTAGATTCCCTTGCAATTCACCTGCAATCAATCACAGCATGGCGACGTCACCACGCTGTAATTTTTTCGCAGATCAAATGGAAATTAATGTGCACCACATGTGCACATTAATTTCCGTTCGATGGGGACCCGGTCTCCCCGTGGTCCCCGGGACTCTGCTTCTCCCCAGCCAGTGACCGGTAGAAGCCAGAAGCAGAGAGAGAGGCCTGCATGCCCCCCCCTCACACAGAGACATGCTGGCCCCGCCCCCTGCAGCAAGCTGCTCACAGCCGCCTGTTCAGCTGACAGCCTGGCCATTAATTTGAATGAAGACCCGCAGTCCCCATTGAAAGTAATGGATTTCAACCAGGGTTTTCCAACATGTTGGAAACCCGTTTGGTCAAGTTCCTTCGAACAGGATGCGTCAATCCTGCTCGAAGGAAACGTGGGTGGCTCAATGAAGAACGCTTACGGCACCCAATATTGCTCTTACCTGTTTTTTCATCGGGCCATGTATGGCCAGCTTAAGAATCCTCAGGAAAATACAATAAAATGTAGAGATTATCTAGCATTGTTAATTGGTGCTTGTTTACAGCTGCTTGAAATAAATTCATCTGCAGTTAAACCTACTCATTACATCTGATTAGAGATGTTCTGTTTTTAGGGAAGCTTCGGCACTGTGATCAGTCAATTATCCATTCAAATCACCAGTGCAGATGACTAGCAGCTATTGCCAAAATGACTAATTCTTTGCTTTCCCTCTGCTTTACTTAAAACAATCACAGAAAAGTACATTAAGGGAAATATATGCTTCTACATGACTCAAGGTAATAAATTACAGCACAGCACTCTTGCCATGAATTCACAGCATGAACATCACCCTAGAAGTATGCCTGTGCATCTTTACCACTGATATACGCAATATTTATGGTGCTTTTTTATTATAGAACACTCATGCAAACCCAGCAACAGTTCCAGCTCAAACAGCAAGACGCTGTGAGTAGGACGATCGGCAGGAAATCAAAGTTGTTTTAATTTGATGCAAATATTCAATGCAAAGTCAACAGCTTGAAAACAAAATATTTATGAAGTTGGGTTGATGGAGAGAACTGTAAGGCCCAAACTACATATCACTCTTCTTTCCAGGGAGTACATCTAAATGGGGAAAATAATCTAAACTCAAAAAATCTAAACTCAACGTATTCCTGTGTCCCTTATAGAGCATAGTGTTAACAACCTTCCCATGTCTCTCAAGAAGGAGAAAACCTTTATTTACTAATTTGTTAAAAAAAAAAAAAAAAGACCTGTAATGTTATCTACAAGGCAGTGATGCAGAAGCCACCAGTGTCAAATCTATGACATTAGCACCAACCACACACAATGTACGCATTGTTTAGCAACTGCCTACAGCAGACGTTGGCAAACTAAGGCCCAGGGGCCAAAACCGGCCAATTAGTCTTTTAATTTGGCTCTTTGTCACCTTGGTGTTAAGATGCTCCGTCTCCCCTCATTCCCTGCAATAAATGAAGAGAACACTAGAGGATAATGGTTTGGATTGTTTCCTTGAGGCCATAGTTTGCTGCAATCAAATGTTTAGGCTTTTCTATCAAAAGATAATATTTATAAATTTTTTAAACATATTTTATTTTTCAAAATATATTGTCCTAGCCATGAGGACATAGGAGCCCTATGCCGGGCGGCCCTTGCGTGCTCTTGGTCCGGCCCCTATGTCACATTTAAAAACCCATTGTGGCCCACAAATCAAAAAGTTTTCCCACTCCTAGTCTACAGTCTATAGACTGCAATAGTTCAGGGCTCATCATGAGACGTTTGCAGAGTGGTTTTCGGACTTTCAAACCCTGCCTGCAAGTGCTCGCAGAAAGGAGTGGCCAATCACTTTCTGGGCTGTCGACAGTCGACAAGCACACATGTAAGTGTACCCAGTTTGACAAAAACATTTTTTTTGGTGTAACAACTGATTTACAATAGTGAACCAACTGAAATAATGATTAACCCTCAGAAACTTTAATATGTTATAATCCATAATATCTTTTTGTTGTTGTTCTGCTCCTAGTTACACATAAAAAGAAACTTGACTTTTAGCCGTCATACTGGTAGCTAACAGGGCTGGTGATGATTATGATTTTGACAGTCTGACATTTAGAATGAGTGACATACTGGACAAGCCATTGGGGGTCTGTAATCATAAAAAAATGCAATGAGCTGAAAAGTCACCAGATGTAGTGTCAAATTGGCAATCCATTCATGAAAGGGTATTATTCCAACCAGTGCTTGAACCACTTAAAAGCTATGGTTCCAATGCTCGTCTGTTTGAGTCTCTGAGAAGAGGGTTTGATAGTTGACAGTAATTGTGTAGCTTAGATTACTAGCAGATCTGGCAGTGCTTGGAAAGACAAGTTGAAAAGTTGGCACTTGTAGGAAGAAAAGTCTTTAGGAAGAAAAGACTTTAGACAGACAACTAGGCAATGTTTGGTTGAGTGGTTTGCAACAAGAAAGGTTACAAAAGCAAAGCAAGTTTCAGGTTACCCTAAATTCACATGGGCGGCAGCTGCCCTGGAACCACAACCATGCTGATGTGTATAGCAGTTGTCCATATTATGTGGGTGATAGTTTCTCTATCATTTGCCACCTGGCAGGTGACTAAGGCAACCAACCAGCAATTGCAACAAGTTGCATCCGCCAAGCAATTGCAGCACGCAGACAGTCAGGAGCTTCAAACAGGCACTACCTGACTGACCATGGGAGTATAGCCTTACATATATCAACACTGAAGGTAAAGTAAAGGCCACAATATAAGGTGAACTACAGCATTCAGGTACAGGAAGAAAGCCACCTGACTGGTAGAAGAGTGTCTGGGGGCCATAAGATGAAATGAGGGGCCCGGAAACCTGTGTTGGATCCCTTACCTAAGTGAGCTAAAGGTCACCAGGGCAGGTAAGTACATTGTATCTTGTGTTTGCTTTCCTATCCTTGCTGTAAATTAAGACCTACAGTAAGTTTGTTTGTGTCTACTAGCTTTTTAGAAACCCTTCTCATCTCTGGCCGATCTCATCTGCTGTGAGCTTTGATCTTTTTGCAATGCAGTTTCCCTATCTTGCTCTATAAAGGTGCCCATACACCTTTAGATCTCTCTGTCAGATATCCTTTATATCTATCAACAACTATGTAGTATAGGGTCCTCTGCGATTGAACACAGGTAGACTTGATGGTTTAAATGTCCCTCATATTACATGGTTTTGGTAAAACAAAAGAAAAACTTAAGGATATCTGACAGAGAAATCTAAAGGTGTATGGGCACCCTAAGGGAATACACCTCTATGTGGTAGTTCTAAAGCTTGTCCTCTCTAATTCTCTTAGCTGGAACTTTCAGCTTCAGATCCCCTATACATTATTCTGCCTCTTGATTTCTTACTGTGTTGCTGTCTTTTAGTGTTCGTGATCTAGACAACTCAAAATTCTATACAATAAAATTGCTAACATTCCATGACACAAGAAAAGTAAGAAAAGTTACTAAAACATTGTTCATACTACATTAATGTTCATACTGTATATTTTTAAATCACAAATGAAAGACATTGGTTTAATAAAACTGCATAACATTTAAGGCTCTTTTGTGTTGCAGTAAAGCAATGCAGCTAGCTTTAACACAAGGTACATAGGTTTCCTAGCTTTGAATAAGGGCAAACGCCCTGCAGTCTGCAAGCGCCTTCCATACACTTGTACCATTACCACTACCACGTACATTACTGGCAAAAACCCTCAGGGCTCTTTGCCAGTATATATAGCAATTCACAGTATGCATTATTAAACATGCTGGGTTAGGGCATTCAAAATATTTGATCAGAACACTGCACAGTGCAGAATACTTCAATTTCCTATGGAAACACGTGTAGCATATGCAGCGCATACCATGCTGTGTTGAGCATGGTAACATGGATGTACAGGCAGCATCAAAAACAGAGCATGTATAGTGTGAAAGAGCCCTAATACTTACATTAAAGTGGTTGTAAACTCAAAAAAAAATCCCCCACATACATTACACGGACATATTACACACCTGTCAGCAGTATACATCTGTGAGAACTGCTACAACGAGAAAAAAAAAAGGTACTTACAATCTTCACTTCCTCATTCCCTAAGGCACCATCTTCTACTGGCACCTGAAGTCACTTCCGCCCATTCTGTTGAACATTACTAATGTGCCCCTCCCCTGCAGACATATTTACC
>CM070039.1:45331017-45352889 GCA_036250615.1 Ptychadena robeensis
CCCCCCCCCCCCAATGCCTATTGAAACATGGACAGTATTGGGCCAGAATCAAAGTTGACAAAACATTACAAGAATACATATTATAAGTATTACACATTCTTATCATAGGAATTGCTACAATCTGACCAAGTTGTACCAGTTTCAGTAATAGAATATTTATTTTTAACAATGTCCTGTTCTCTAAAAGTTGTGAGTTACCATACTCGCAATCATGATAAACATCATTTACATTGAAGATTCACAGGGTCCCAGGTTTTGCGAGCAATAAATGACAACATTTGACTGTCATTCAAACCATATTAACCAGTTTAGAATTCTGGATAGGTTACTTGTGCAGTTTTCTGTTTGAGTTGTTGAATGTATAGCGTAAGTGAATCGTTAGTCAACTAATTAACCAAAATTGATGGAAATTGAGCATAAAACTGAAAGATCTGTGATCAGTCATGGAGGAAAATTTCCGATAATTGTACACATATTTGAAAATTTTTTGGCGTTATGATTGTTTTATATCCGATATGTATTTTGGAGCAATGTACACACACCTTACTATTTAATACTGGAAGGAAATCAAATTTAAGAAATCAGCTTTGTAATCACAGTGTGGTAGTACCATGGATTGATATTAGATTGACTGTTGATAATAAAGTCCATCAAATCTAAAATGGATTGAGCGATGAAGTGAATATGGCTAGTTCTAACTATCTGTACAGCATTTACCTGAAATGGATTTGGTCTGAACCCTATTTCTTTGTGCTTCCATTAGATTTTCCATCCCTTCTATTACATTGCATTTTTATCACCTCTTTAGATTTTTTGGGGTTACATCTACAGTTTACATTTCTTATTTACCCAATAGCCATCAGGTTCATGGGACTAGAAAAAAAAATGTTTTCCAGTAAAATTTGGTAAGCGGACATAACTGCGCAGGTTGTTTTCTGAATAGGTAACCCAATGTACTTGTTCTACAAAAAAAGAGAAAAGGCTGCCATACACGGCACGGATTCGTGCCGGATTCCGGCGCGATGGATTCCGGGCGCGTGCACGCGGATCCATCATGCCGGAATCCCCTGCAGCCCACCTTGCCCGTCCGACCGCATCCGATGGATCGGGGGCACAGAATCGGATCCGAGGAAGAACCAACCTGTTGGTCTTTTCGGGTCCGATTCTGCTCTGATCAGGGGGCGTTGCGGTCAGGGAGGCGATCCATCGGACACGGATCCGGCCGTACAAGGTGGGCTGCCACGATCGGATTCCCTAATTGGCTGATCGTTCTCACCTGTGGATGCCGGCGGAATCCATCGGGTGCTGAATCGATCAGCCAGGGAATCCGTGCCGTGTATGGCTAGCTAAAGAAAAAAAACACACTTGTACTGATGTGTAAAAATATTGTAAGAGCATTTTCTTTGCTTTATTGTAAATAATGACCATTATTAATTAATAAATATAAATGTTAAATAAAATGAAAAAAAAAGTCATTGGCATGAACCATCAAGAGGCATATTTGAACCAATAACAAATCATGAATTGCTTGTTTTTTCTAAATAGTTAATACCGAATGTCATTTAGAGAAAGATACAAGCCAGGAAAGTTCAGCAACAGCTATATTGTAACCAAAGTATAGAAAATACCAAACTTCGAATTAGGAGTGTTTTATTCCTCTGGGTTGTATATTTATCAGCACTATTAACAGGAATTGAAATGATTACTATTTTTGGGGCGATAGGCATGTGATGTATAAAAAATAAGCTAAAACTGGAAAATGCTGATGCAGATTTGTGTGCTCAGTAAATAAACGTACATATGGACAGATTTCGGATCTACTATTGAAATCCATGTCCATTCTTTGTCTACTTCTCCTGCATATAGCAGAGTTGATGAAACATAGCCTAATCTATTGTTCCTTTACTTCCTTTACTCTGTACATTGCTATTATGGGAGGGAAGCATATTTCAAAGACTTGTGATTATTCTTGGACATGCTAGATTTCATGCTTGTAATAGGAAGAAAGCCTCATGTCACCACGAGGGTAAAGGCTAAACCTTAAGCCCTGCTATTCCCCAGACAGCTCCATATACAGCACAGGATGTGAAAGATGCCGAATGTCTTCTTATATAAAACGGATCAGGTATCTTTATTCATCCTCTTGCTTGTCTTCAAATTAAGCAGTTACGGTAATCACTTTTAGCTATCCTTGCCTTGTTACCCCCAAAATAAAAATCCCCCTAAAAGAACTACCTAAAATCTCTCCTGGTTTATCGATGTATTCTTTTATCTTAATAACATTTAACCAAACACATGTTGACGATTATGCCTGTGGTACTGAAACTGAATAAACTGGATAAACTGATATTTGTAAGGAAAATAAAAAAGGTGTTTGCAAACATATAAAAAAATGTCATCAGAGATTTTGGCTTCTCCCCTTTTTAGCCTAAAACAGTTTAGGGTTTAAAAAATACACATAAAATGTCAAATAACAGAAAACACTCCATAAAACACACACAAAACAGGGATGAAACTCATTTTAAAACAAAAACAACATACTTAAGTGGTTTCACATTTTCAGCAGTGATACATTGCAAACTGTTTAAACCCCCTAAACACCGAATTGTTTACCTTAGTCTAATGGCAGAGAATTCTGATCAGCTTTAATCTTCAATTAATACCTAATGTCATTTAGAGGGAGATACAAGCCTGAAAAGTTCAGGAACAGCTATATTTTAACCAAAGTCTAGAAATAACCAGACGCCTAACTAGGAATGTTTTATTCCTCCGGGTTGTATACTTATCAGCACACTAAATCTCTGCTGCCATCAAGGGGTAAAAAGGGGGATTTCTTTTTCCATCTTTTCAAGTCCGGAATTTGTGGCAAAAACAAAGAAACTATAATAAACATATACTATAAACGTAAATTGTATGCGACCAAGTAATAATATAGTGCAACTGAACGTGTTAGTCTAGCTATAACTATATTTAAATTGATGACAGCAGTTGTACTATTCTGTTAAGAACAAGTTTAGGCAACAAGTTACAAAGCTAGTCATTCACGCGTCTTTCAATGTGAACAAGTTAAATATTGACATGTCAGTCTAACATCAATCAATCATAATGCCACAAAGCAGGGTGGATAAAAATCAATGATTTTTTTAAAAAAAAATCTGATTTTTTTGATTTAAATCTGATTTGTTTGATTTAAATCTGATTTTTTTTATTTAAATTGAATTTTTAAAAAATAAAATGCTTTTTGAGGAAAGTATATTACCATCCCAAGGTTATTACATGATGTAATAAAGATTCGTTTTTATTATGTAGAATAAGGCTGTATATGTTTTTTGGTAAATAAATTCCATTAATCCATTCACAATGTCAGGCTCTCCCAGAGGTGTTTGTAAGATTTTATAATTAATAAAACTACACTCTCAGATGTATAGCGGCCAACATCCCAAAACCAACAGACAGAAGGTGGTAATGGCATAAACACATCACCCCAAATTTCCCCTGGAATAGACATGGGTGAGGGGACTTTAAGGGCCACACAATATGTAAAAGCAATACATGTGTTATAAACCATGCTAAAGATAAAGTAATGGCCATCATATCAATCACAAACAATGCTCAATGTTGTGGATGTCACATCTGTACACATGCTGTTAGACCATTAAAATAGTCCAAATGGCGGAAATTTCACCCCAACGTGCGTTTCGTTGAAGACTTCTTCAGGGGGTACGATATGTAATTTCATAGGCCAAATCTACATCAACAAACAGCCAACACACGGGGATCAGTCATATTGAATAACCAAATGGACATAAAAGTGGACACAGACCCTCAGGGGTTACTCACATCCATAGATTATTATAGGGGGAAAGACATGATTTCTCAAGATGGTGTCCCCACTGCACCGACACCAGTGGGGAACGGAGAGACAGACAGACTTTAACCACATTAATGCCATAGTGTTCTGCGTACAACAAGATCGATTTTTTATACATTTACTTTGGTAAACATGATCAGTTGATGGTTTGGGTCGGTCTTGTTGTACGCAGATCACCAGTGGGGACGCCATCTTCAGAAATCATGACCATAGATCATGTCTTATTGATCTATGGACGTGAGTGACCCCCGATGGGTCCACTTTTATGTCGATTTAGTTATTCACTATGACTGATCCCCTTGTGTTTGCCGTTTGTGTTATGTAGATTTGGCCGATGAAATTACATATCGCACCCCTAAGGAAGGCGTCAACGTAACGTGCTTTAGGGTGAAATTTGCGCCATTTGGACTATTTTACTTGTCTAACCACCTGTACAGATGTGACATCCGCAACATTGCACATTGTTTTTGATGGATATGATGGTCATTACTTAATTTTTTGCACTGTGTATAATACATGTATTGCTTTTGTGTCCCCTCAATTATGTCTATTCCAGGGGAAATTTGGGTGATGTGCTTATGCCATCATCAACTTCTGTCTGTTTTTGTAAGATTATTGGGCAGTTTCTCTCCTACAAGATATTATCACAGATGCTTGGTTTACTTTTGCAGTTCTCAAAACTAAGTACAACAGAAAAGTTGTCCAAATATGAATGATTAACCTAAACTGGGGATAAAAAAAACTAATATGAAAAGTTGTTATTCTAAAAATCTTCACCTACTTGCATTTTACAGTTATACCGGTTTATAATCAGTTTGATTTAAAATCGAGCCTTACTGACTAGTGATTTAAATAGTGTAACTGATGCAAACCAATTCCTTAAATTTGATTCTTTTTAAGTTATGAAGATAATGGTGTATGCGCCTGCTCTAAACTACGATCGGATACTTTTTTTTATTTTATTCTCCATTTCTATTGATGAGAAAAATGGACCCACATACCTCAAGATAAATCAGTGAGAGAACTACAGATATATACAGAATATTACAGTATAACTGATTTAGTAGAAGGGAAATATATGAATACGTCACAGAGCCTGCCCACACATTGACCTCTCGCTTGTATTCTTGTATAGCTGACCCCATGCCCACTTTGGAGACATAACCAGAGTGCACAAGACGTGAATCTCCATCTTCTGGTAGATCACAAAGGCAACGAGCGTTGATCGTTGAGCCCTGCCTTTTTTTACTCATTTTTATTAACACATTTTTTAAACAATATATATTTTAGATATATAGTGTACACAATATATATATTTATATATTAACCATTTTTATTGTTGGCAGATCGTTTTGAGTTTTGGTAACTTTAAAAGTAGATTGCAAGCCAAATTAACTTACTTAATTACTTAGTAATTACTTACCATACTTAATATGAAGACTTTAGTTCTAGTTATCACTGAAGTTTAAATTAATGCACTACTTTTATTAAATCTAGCCAGAAAATACATTGCAAATACAGATGGTAAAGCAAAAAAAAAAATAAAAAAAATAAAAAAGAATTTGGTTGCATACAATCCTTCATAGATTGCGAACGGCCGCAGCCATCACTAGTGACATACAAATGGATCGGACTTTAGGAAAAGTCCGATGTCCTCTTGTTCATGGCGAAGTGCCAACTCCAGCCGTGTCTGTGTGCCTCGAAGTCTACCGATGAAATGATCTTGACAGACGCCGGTGTGGGTATTCTTACCCAGGCCAGATCTTTTTTAGATTCCTGCGGGGCTGATCAGGCTGGCGGAAGACTACCCTCACCACTGGCATCTGTGGAGATAATTTTTTAGATCCCTGCGTGGCCATTCACACTGGCGGTGTGAGTATTCTTCAGCTGGCCAGATCCTTTTTAGATCCTTGTGCGGCGGAGGAATACCCACACTTCTTCTCACCAGCAAAGAGGGCAGGTTGAACACCTGTACTGTTTGCCAGCGACCAGAAAATAGAACATGCAGTTTTCACTGTGGACAGGCTGTTGTGCGAACACTGTGGCCTTCTCTAACTGTCACAAGCAATCGTATTGAAAAAAATCTTAAAGTTGAGCTGAAAGTAATTAAAATATAGAAAAGTCACACAAGTTTATCACTTTACATAACCCTGACAAATGCTTTACAGTAATGTTTTACATGAACCTTTTTGTTTAACCTTTACTTAATTATTTTGGTTTGGGGAGCAGGTAGCTTTCTATAAAAAGGCAGCATGCCATACATGCTTGTCCCGTGCACAGCTCAGCATACAATATTTCTGTGGGTGTTGTAGCCAACAATGCTTTTCCATCCAGGCCCCGCCAGACAAGATGGCTTGTCTATGAACACCAGAACCATATGACACTAGGAAAATACTTGTTGGTCACCTATTGTGTTAGAAGGTGAGCTCATGACATAAAAAGCCACTGTGTGAGAAAGATGTGCCATAGTATGATGTGCATGCCTACTTATCATAACTCTGTGAGCACCACTTTAACCCTTAGGCCAATAACATTAAAGATTGTGTTAGTGGCATCAAACTACCAAAACAGAATCAGAAGTCCATTGGCTTTGCCTTATGTCTATGTTGCCTTGTTTGCCACTCAAGATCAAGAAAACGCACGCACCAAGAAAACACCACCAATTAAATAGAATGGATCTGTCCTTGGTGAACATGCAGCTACAGAAGCCCCATTTCCACTGGGATTATCAACCTCAACTTAAAAAGTAGCCCGGATACATAACCCTTACCTAAACATACCACTAGACATAACCACACCACAAATCTCATGGCAGTGACTGTATTGTACTGTTTATTTCCTGTGAGCATGAATAAACACAGAATCTCCACACCCAGAATGCACTTGGGAAAGAAATTCCCCAATCTGCTTATACAAAGTGTCATTTTCACCTTTCAAGTAATTAGCTTTTAGCATGTTGCAGCAAATAATACCATAAGAAATTACCATTCTATTATATTATTGGTTCCTGCTGAATTAGCAGGTGAAATTTCCCATTCCACTGTCACTCATCATTAGTAGATAAATTAACTCTGGGAGATACTGTAAGGACAATACTTACCAAAGCTAATTAATCTCCTAATTATTAAAGACAGCAGAGCAGGGAGTCTTGACCGGTAATATAGCAGAACCAATTACTACAATATATTGGTAAACTCGTATAATATTTACTATAACATGGATAAAACCACCCAGTGTTTTTTGTACCAGATGATTGCAAAGTTTAAACTTGTACGTTTTTAGTTTATAAAAAAACATGATCTAGTAAAAGGCCTAATAAACTGTCACCTGGAAATCAGCAGGAGAGCAGGGGTGTATGCGGTGTTCTTCCCCAGCCTCTCATCAAAGGGTTAACAGGGGTACCAAATCACCTTTTTTCCCCATAGAGCTCTGCTACATTCAGGAAGATGGAGCTTTTAGTCCTTTTGTCAATCATAATTAGTTCAGATATTAATAGAAAATGATGTTGCACATTTATTGTAGCAGTCTATTTAAAAAGCCCTCCCCCCTTTGTCCAGACCCGCATTAGGAAAACAAACCTTGTTTGGTGAAACAAAGCAAGCCTTTTACATCCCTGTCCCAGGTATCCCTTACTTCTGCCAGTAAGGGAGCAAAGTAAGCAGTACAGGTTCTTCTAAAGACTAAAACACAATGGAATTCCTATATTTAGTCTAAATAAAAAATGTGAATTGTTTGTTACTGCACCAGGGTCCATCTAACAAAAAGTTTAGCTTCTGCCTTATCTGTCCAACCAACTTGCAAATCCTGATGGGTTTAGATGGGGGGATTTTATGTGTGCAGTTTAAATGGCAGGTACAACATCAATGAGAGCTGTGAAGCTGCTCCGTGTAAATGGCAGACAGTTGACTCCTCCTGGCTGGTGGATTTCTGCCCAGACTAAGAGCCCCCCCCCCCCCTTGCTGGATATTCTAGGACCAACAGAGCTGCCAAGGAGGACACGTATGACAGACAGTTGGCTCCTTCTGGCTGGCTGATTCCTGTGCAGAATAAGAGCCCCCCCTGCTGGATATTCTAGGACCAACAGAGCTGCCAAGGAGGACACGTATGACAGACAGTTGGCTCCTTCTGGCTGGCTGATTCCTGTCCAGAATAAGAGCTCCTCCTGCTGGATATTCTATGACCAACAGAGATGTCAAGGAGGACATGAAGAGGGGGAAACAACTTCTGAACATCTTCAGGTAGTAATATGTGTATTTGCGTCATAAAAGAGAGAGATAATTTATAGACACACACACATTTATTTTTGGGCCCCTACGCCTAAACAAGCAATGTAGGTCCTGGGTGAACACATGGCAAGGGAAACTGAGTTTCAAAATTTCTCTAGTAGGAATGTGTGGCCCCAACAAGTAGGTTGCCACCACACGCAGTGTTATAATTACATAGAATCTACTCCACATCAATAACAAAAAGTTAGCACAGCAGTTTTGTGGGGTATCACCAGGTTATGCAATGACAACTTCACACCAGAATAAAACTTGTGTAAAGGTAGGGGAGGTCATTGTTTTTTACCTCAACCCAATTGAAATGCTGTGACATATACAGAAAAGAAAACAATAAAAGGTATCCATGAGTTGGACCATTTTTGAAATTTTTGTGACTGTGGCACACATTTAGCAGTTACATAAAGTAGCCAACACCCTGTCAACCCACAAAGCTGAGCAAATCTAATCCATGAAGTATGCAAATTGAGACTACCGTAATCTTTGGACGATAAGACACACCTTTTTCCAATTAAAATTTATGGGAAAAGGTCTGTGCGCCTTATAGTCTAAATAAGCAAAAGACAATTTTCGTTTAGTCCCAAACATCCTGGAAACAATGGCTCTGTATCCCAGGAGGCTGGAATTTGTTCCATTCCATTCATCCATCTAGCCAAAATGCCACTGCCAAGAAGGAGATCTTGTGTACTTTGAACACACTGTCCAATATTTTATAATTGTATTGCATGAATATTTACATTAACAGTCTGCATTGCAATAAATACATTATGTGACAGAGACTAATCTCTACTCCTAAATGTAAATAGCTGGTCATGAGTAAGTTGTTTGTTCCAGATTGTAAAATGTGTCTCTCCATAAGTTGGTCAGTGAGTACAGAGAATTGGTACTGCTAGTGAATAAAGTTTCAACTATGCACACTTTGCTGGAGCGAAGACCTGCCTCCTGGTATTGGCCTTTTGTTTTAGTTGGAGGAATATAGAGTGAATACTGCATGGTCCAGTCCTGCCTACTTTGTTGGAACATGCTGTATATTCACTTTGCATGTAAATGGCTTCAATATACAAATATATGCTTTTTACAGACAGAAGATAACCTCTACTCTTATGTTCACCTTGAATTGTTCAGGTTATTGTTTGCTTTAATTCAAACTTTTAGTAAAATTATCATTTTAAAAGGTTATGCATATAAAATAGGAATTTTTATTACAATGACTGACGGTAATTAAATATTAATTTGAATTGCCATTCATGCAGGACGCTAAAAACACCCTAAGGGTTCAGAAACTTGTAGTTGATACACTATTTAATGGTATGTTTTCTGCATCACAACAGAACAAACAAATGCATATACATGAGTAAAATGACAACATGGCGCACATTAGGAGGTCATTGTTAAGAAAAATGTGAGAGAAAATGTAAAATATCGCACTAATCTGTTTGTTCACGCCGATGACTGAGATGGCGAGCAGGCTTGTTAGACAATGATTTCTTGCGGCACTAATTAATGAAACCACGCGTTTTCCAGCTGCTTCTTGCGAGCCACTGAATGCAAATCTCAGATTCTGCAATTCGAATGAGGCACAAAAGCATTAGAAAGATCGATTGCTCTAGTACACTAAATGGGAGGTTACATCTGGAATTCTGCAATTTAAAAAAAAATGTAAATGCCTTTGTTTTCTACCATTTTAATAAGATTACCAGGGATACTTCGCTGCTGGGCAATCTAAGATGAGCTTTCCATTATTCAGAAAGACAGAAAAAGGCAGTAATTTAAAAAAAGTCTAATTCTTGGATAAAGACAAAATGGTGCAGCTCTTAATGCTTCTTTTGTTGCCCCAAACCAAGCCAATGTTTGACCAAGTGCTTTATATATATGTATATCATTATGAAATATGTTATCACCAATACATCAATATCTTTAGATCACATTAGTGTAGCACTCATATTTCTATTTCAAAATTTGGGCTCAGCACTATTCAGGACCACGGTAGAGTTGAAGCACTGCTATGTAAAGGTTGAGGTTTGCAACGAATGTTTTGCAAGCCATTAGTGGTTTGCTTAAATCTCCAATATAGAATGTCCTACTTTATAATCCTCCTGGTCATCCAGGTCTCTTTACTTTTAATGTGGCTGGGAGTGGCGAAGCAGAGATGTTCACTGAATGCTCTAGAATACAGATGCAATGTAGTTTGTCTCAAACTGCAGCTGTTGGAGGAAGTAAAGGCTGTAATAAAATTCCTGCAGAAATGGACACAATGAGGATAAAATAAAACACTCTCATTGGTGTCCATAAGAAATGGTTGCAATTTTTTTTAGACTAGTTGATTTGTGAATTAATTGCAAAGCAACTAAACATGATATCATCACCAAAATTACTGGATGTGTAGGGAAGGGTTGCAAGAACGTTACAAAAAAAAGTTTTGCTCTTCCATAGACATGGGCATATTAAGCTCCCTAACGTTCAGCCCCTACCACGACATTTGGTAAGGGAGACTGCAGCAGAATACACTGTACATTGTTTGAGTTTCCCACCTCTCTACATCACCGGCATCAATCAATGCGTTTGTCTCATCACTTATGGGGGTTTAAGGCCTGGGGTCCAAATTTGGGCTGTTTAGCTTTTTAATCCTGCCAGTTGTCACCATGGGGAAAAGGCACCTGGCTTCCCACCGCCTATTTTTATAATGTTCCCACAACACTTCTCTTTATCTCCAACAATTGTGGGGATACCAGGTTCAGGATCATGCAAATAACTTCTAAAATCAGCTAGCCAAAATTTTGCGACCATCCCTAGTGTCCATTGTATGAAGTCATCTATGCAATGATGTAAAAGTAGCAGTGTGGTGGACTGCTGTGACTTACCACATTTATCAACATAGTCTAACAGGTCTGGATCCTGTATCCTACAGTTTTGGGTTCTAAGACAGGACCTGTTGCTGTGTGCTTGAACACAAGCCTCTATAGCAAAAGGCAGATCTATGCCTCAATTTCAGGAACAATGATCTTCTTTTACATAATGTAAGCATAGTACTGGCATGGTGCTCGCCAGAAGAGACAGGAGCACAGGACATAACTCTCATGTAACTCTTTATTGAGCAATGGGTTCAGTGGTGGCTGAAAATGCCAATTCATGCCAATGTTTAGGGGTGTATAGTTATCAGCAGGAGAGAAGGGATATTTAGCAGCATTAACCACATATTAAATGGTTTACAAATTAAACATATTACCAGAAAGCTACAACTTTGCCATCCATATTTGATATTAGGCAGGGCCACCATCAGAGATTTCTCTCTCAAAAGACAGTAAAGGAATAGAAGAATGTGAGACATATTGTTTGCACAACTTGCTTGATTTTCTGAACTATATTATATTATATAAACATCAATTTATATACATCTACAAAAGGTTTGCAGTTACGTTATTCCCCAATATATTTACAAATAACAAGGTTATTATTTGCCTATCACCAAATAATTTTTAAAGAGTTTATATGAAATAAAATGAAAAGAAAAGCTGGACAGGCCCCAGGTGCGTAATTGTATTCTATTTGTTCTAAAAAGTAAATGCTTTTATCAATATAAATAAAAAATATACTAAAACACAAAATGTAAGATAAACACTATAACTCAATCTCGTCAATCAAAAAATAAAATAAATATGGAAAAAAAACTAAAAGTGATTTAAAGATTTTCTAAAATCATTAGATTAGGGAAGTCATTACATTTTCTCCATAAGGTCATTGCGGCAATATTATGGTAATGCCAGTCAGCTCCAGATTGGGTGAAATTACCTAAAAGTATCTATGAATAAATATCCTTTTTTTACCCAAGAAATTCATATTCAATAGATATTCAGGAGCTTGCCTTGCCTATTATTATAATACATCCAAGTGCCTTTGAACTGGAAATTTTCCACCACAACAATTTCTCCTGTAACAAAATCAGTGACAGTGAAAATATCCATGGTCCTTTTTCAGATGTACAAATCATATGCTTATGGTATAATCACAACTAGCACTGCGGTATGGAGTGGGTCTTTTGTTAATCAATTGTTAGAAATGTCATCTATATTAAGCAAAAAAGAGACTAAAAATAAAGATATGTGGTTTGCAAACAATCATAGCAAATCCAGTTTGGGTATGGTAGACTAAGAGCACCTTCCATTTTATTTTCAAATTGAGTGATAAAGCTGGTCATTCTTTCTCCGCCATTATTGTAGTTTTCTGCATCTATGAATTCCTATGTATAGAACAAACTGTGCAATGTAAACAAAGAGATTATACATTTATCAAGAATTGTTATTTTACCAATGTTCCTGCACAGAAGTAGAACTGAAACCTGCAGTGTGTGCCGTGATGATGACATACCTCATATTCTGTCTGATGGACCAATGCCAGCCATACACGTATAGATTTATGCACAGTCGACGATAGATTGGATCAGGATGTTCGACATTTTGATCCAATATCGATTGAGCCTATACCGAATGTATGCGTTCAATTTTTTTTTTTTTTATGAAATTTAGTTTGGATGTACTAAAAGAATCGAAAGGTACTTCGTTTAACAGCTTGTGGGGGGGGGGGGGGGGGGTGTGAACCAGTGTACTTTAAGGTCAGTACTGAAACACCCGTTGTGTAAACATACATACTTGTGTCATAGACATAAGGGCTCGTTTACACTAGATGCGGTTGTGGTGTTCGCTGATAATGAAGGTTGTAGCAGTACTGTGTTGTTACTGGCATAAAAAAAATTACATTTTGTACTGTGGTGCACTTGCGTCTCTCATACTGCAAATATCCAGGCAGCATAGCACGGAGCTAAAGGTACTGGTGTTTTTCCTATCACAGCTAGTGTGAATGAGCCCTAAAGCTGGGAATGTACGATGTACCGTCTATCCCTTAAGCAATTCTATGCAGTAGCAGGCAGCGTGATGATGTCATCACGCCCGCCCGCTAGTGCCGAGAATCAGACAGCACTCTGCATCTGCAGCTCATTAGTTCAGCTGGGGGCAGCGGTCCCCAGCCGAACTAATGGGATTGGGCTAAAATTTACCATCCTGATTTCAGCCCAATCCTCGTCAGTTGCTGCCTCCAATTCCTGCACGACCCGATCCTTAAGGGATGCGGGAGCGCGCACGGCATCCGATCGGGGATCGGATCGTGCAGGAATTGGTACATGTTTGCCCAGCTTACAAGCTATGTTATATAAAGGCTGATAAAGGAAGTCATTGAAAAACATAATCCTTTCAACTTCACTACAGTTTGTCCATTTTAGATTAAAAAGCAGAGAAAAAATAATACATGATTATCCATACCTCAACCATGAAAATATGGTGGCGGTACCACAGTCATTAGTCAATTAAATTTATATTTTTTAACAAAAGAGCCATAATACTGTGTGAATATGTTCAGAAATGTTTCAGCAACCAAGACTTATGAAATCAAATATTTTCTCTCCTTTTTCCACTCTGTCCTACTTTCCAGTGATAAATAATTCAGATATTAAATATGCTATAAAGTTATTGTGACCTCTGGTAAAATTCAGATGCCTGCCTTGATTTCTATTTTGCTGCAAGTCATTACATTCAGTTAATAATACTGTCCCCCATACATTATTTCCAAGAGACCCAGTGCAGTTAATTTCCAATATTCTTCTCACCCAAGCCATTAGTAAAGCTGTATTATTTAACACATCATAACCTAGGCCAAGTAGGCTTATTTCACTTGAATTCATAAACAGTAGCCAGTTTCATTTCCTCTAACGATATGAACATCAGAAATGACTCTTCCTCAATCATCAATGCTTATACTATTCATTTAGTTATGGCTTTGTGACACACAGCTTCTATTTATACAAAGTAGTTCAGAATCTGTAGGAAAAAATAAGGCAAAAAGAACCAAAAAGCCATTGACAAAATTAATCAAATAATCAAAACAGCCCCTTCCCCTGGTTCTACCGATATCTAGTGGTGCCCTCTAGAAATGAATGGTAATTAAACTTTTCAACCAATATCTTCAGAGGTCCCAGAATTGGTAAAAAACTTATTTTAAAGATTTGTGCGAACCCCTTAGCCTCACATTTAAAGCGAATGTACACTATATATATATATATATATATATATATATATACATACATATATATATATATACATATATATATATATACACATATATACATATACACATACATATACATACATACATACGCCCTGTATTTTTCGGACTATAAGACCCACCTTTTGAAAAATGAGGGTGCCACTTATGGTCCGAAGGTGGGGTAAAATAGTTTTTTGGGGGGGTCTCATGTGTTGTCCATTCAGCCTCTGAATTGGCCGTCCGGGATTATGTGATGCCACTCAATGCCATGAAAGGCAGGCAGGGAGTCCATCATGGCAGGAGAAAGACACAGTCAGGGCAGTACATACATACATTTTTATTAGATTGCTGTCAGCCGTAGAGGGGAGAGACGCATGTAGGTTCCCCATTTTCCTCCTCTTCCCCAATGTGTGAGAAGAATGCTAGAGACATTACCTGTATGCTGACAGCAAGTGTTAAATAGTAACATATTGTGGCTGAAACTGATATTGCACTGGATTTTTTCCCCAATTGACAATAATGCTTGAACACGTAAAAAAAATGTTTTCTTGTTTTCCGGCTCTAAAAACTGGGTGCATCTTATGGTCAGGTGTATCTAATGGTCTGACAAAGTATATATATATATATATATACACAAATTAAACTTTTACTTACAATACAAAAAAAACTATACTTACCTGCTGTTCCTTGAAATCATACGAGTTATTTCATATATGCCTACCAGTCCTCCAGGGGTTAATTACCATATTTTTCGGCCTATAAGATGCACCAGGCCATAAGATGCACCCAGTTTTTAGAGCAGAAAACGATAAAAAAATATTTAATAAGTGTTCACATCAATTGGATTAAATGAATGCAATATCAAATTCAGCCAGTAGATGTCACTAGCAGCAGTACACTCTCAGCACAACTTCATCTTCCTCACTGACTGGGAGGAGGGGGGCCAACAGCTGCAGAGTCTCTCCTCTGCTCTCCCTTTCCCGATCTTGCTGTTTCTGTGTCTGTGGAAGCTGCAGAATGATTACAGTTTCCACGGATCGAGAGAAGCATAGATGGCAGTTCATCTATCTCTCTCTTCATTGCTTATGCCAGCAGGGCTCTGTTGGCTTAAGCAATTATACAGTTCAGATGGGAGATCTGAACACCGGCCGGCATCTCTTAGCCGACAGCTCCCCACCTTGATACAATTGTCTTTTATAAATTTTATAAAAACATACAATTTATCATCACATTTCACAATAATCTCATCCTATTTCTCCTAATTATTCCGTTACTGATATTCTAACACAATTATCCTAATTCTCTGTCTCAAGTCCAATAAAGGTATCCCAGGTGTTCCATATTTCATGAAAATTTTTAATCTTATTGTATATGCAAGCCGTGAGGTATTCCATTGTTATAATCTCCATGACTTTATCATAAAATTCCTTAATGTTAGGAAGGGCGTTTGATTTCCAATGGCATGAAATTACGCTTCTTGCAGCCATCAATATATGTTGTGTCATTCTCTTCTGTTTTTTATTTAATAATTTAATTGATGCCCCCAAGATATGCGTTTTCATATCCAGTTGGACTTCAATACCCATTAACTTGTTCATAGTGTCATTAATGCTCCTCCAATATAGATTCAGATCTGGGCAAGTCCAGAATATATATGTTCTATTGTGCCTCTACCTCTAGTATAACAGAGGTAGCACCATTGGAAGTATAACACCATTGGAAGAAAATTTTATACAAGTTCTCTCGATAGGACATGCATATTGATATTTTCCTTGCATTATCCCATATTTCCGACCATTCTCCACCCGTAATCTCTTGACCCACGGCTCTCTCCCACTTATGCATATACGATGGTATCCACCCTTTATCCTCCTCTAGTATCTTATATATCATAGAGATCATACCTTTTTGATTTACCTCTTGGCTGCATATTTTCTCAAATGGGGTTAGTTCTTGCAATCTCTCTATCCAGGTCTTTCCGTTGATGTAATGAGCAATCTGGAGGTGGGTGTATCTCTCGCTTTCTGGTATGTTTTTCTGTTTAATGGCCTTGAATGTTTCTAATTCTCCTTGTTGATTTACCATATCCCCTATTTGCGTGATCTTAGCTTTTACCCATGTGTCGGTTTTGTATTTACTCCCTCCAATTGGGATGTATTTGTTTCCGATTATTGGTTCTAACATAGATGTTTCATTCATAAGCTTATATTTTTGTTTATTATGTTCCCATAATTTCCTGGTGTGTATTATTGGGCCATATGTTGTATTTAATAATCTTGTTATGTTACCCCAAATCCATACTCTCATGTCTTTTATGTCCATTCCGTCTTTCTCGATTTGTACCCATTTATTTTTTGTTAACGGGTCTGTCCAGTCCTTTATGATCTTAAGTTGAGTCGCTAGATAGTATTTATTAACGTCTGGGACTCCCATCCCTCCCATTTCCGTGGTTCTACACATTAACTTTGTGGATATTTTGTGATTTTTGTAAGCCCAAATAAATTCCATGATTTTTTGATGAATTTTTTGTATTTTGTTGTATGGTATTTTTACTGGTAGGGTATTGAATAAATATATTTATTTGTTTGGGTATTGGGTTGAGTTTGATCATCATCTTAATGCTTTCAATTCTTCCTAGCAGTGAGATTGTGTGATGTTTCTAACTTTTAAGCATATCTTCTATCTCTTTGAATATATTGGGGTAGTTATTCCCGTACAATGATTCATATGTGGGTGTGATGTTAATTCCAAGGTACCTTATCCCTTGATCCTTCCACCTCCAGTTATAAAACCTTCTCAGTGTGTCTGCCTCTTCTCTATCTAAATTCAGGGCCATCGCTTCTGTTTTTCCACTATTGTTTTGCCTTGCCAGGAGAGCTGGCGGAAGCCAAGGCGTGACCATGCATGGCCACAGGGGGTCGCGCATTCGGACCATAAGACGCAGGCACTTTTTCCCCCCGATTTTGGGGTAAAAAAGTGTGTCTTATAGTCAGATATGGCTGACTATAATACCAAATATGGTAACTGCAATAATGTGAGGACACCCAGTTTCTGGTTTTATGGTGAAAATGTCTTCGTGCATTTTTACATAACAGAGAATTCGTTTTTCTTGGCTGTTGCTGCTTTGAAAGATATTGGTTTTTCTCTTCTCCATGTCATCAGAAAGGAGGAACAATGGAAATGACATAATCACAGGTAAAATAAAGTACAAAATGCGAGTATAAGTCCACCTTATAGTATATCTGCACACTTTTCTATTTCATACAGAAAGGAATAATTACAACTGGCCAGGTACACCAATAAAGCCAACAGTCAGTTAAAAGTCCTATTTGGTGCTCAGTATTTCATTGGGAGATTTTGTTTCTTATTTTCATATTTAGTAATGGGATGTTGGCAATGGTGATAGAGAGACGATGGTATATTTTGAAATAAATCTGAATAAAATATCAAATATTTATGATGTGGTTTACTTAATTTGGACCGTATTTGATAATATAATGGACTACAGAGTATTTGAAGAAAATAAAAGTGTACACACAGCCATTTACTATTCTGGGGGAAAAATACTTATCTACAAAAATATATGCAAATAAATCTATAGTAAAGTAACGCCACCTGTTACTTTCCTACATAAATCATGACATTAGTAGGAACATGACAGCTGACTTCCTAAGTTGCATACAGCAGTGAAATCATCTTAAAATCAAAACCATGTCTCATGCCACAATAAAGAAAAAAAAAAGCTCCTGGCGGGGATTTAGCACATTAAAGAACTTTCGTATTTAAAGTATATATTGATGCTTTTCTGATCTAACTAACAATATAAAACTCTCTTCTTACAAGTGCTTTGAACACTGCACATCAAAAAACAGACCTGTGGCTTTCAGTATGTTACTAGCATTAGATAGTATCCTCCAAAGGTTGCCTTCCACTCTCCAATATGTAAATGAGGAATAAACAAAAAGCACAGGAGGAGAAGCAGCTGGTGGCGTGAGATATTCTGTACAAAACAAGAAGATTTTAGAAATGTAATGCTCACATGATCAATAAATGCCATTACCGTGCAGAGGCCCTGTTGAAGGCGACTAAGGGGAACCTGAAACCTCTAGTTGAAGCAGTGAACACTGGAATAGGGGCATGTATATTTATAATACACAAGAAAACTATAAAAAAACAAAAAAAAAAAAGCACCGGAATGCCAAAACACAAAACCAAAATAAAAATATGTAAACAATTCTCTTCACTAAGACCAGGGATTTTAAAAGCAAATACAACCTTTTTATTTATAAAAAAAATATATTTACAGTGTGGGGCATTTTTACACCATGGGACTATACACAAATACACAGTTCATTCAGTGTTCATACAGTGTGTGTAGTCCATGTATATATCCCCATCCCTGTGTGTACAGTTTATGTAATTTGCCTTTCCCCAGACCCATCCTGGTACCTCTCTCCCCAGCTTTTCTCTGCAGCACCCCTACCAGCTGCAGTCACCACACCTCTGTGCTTCAGTAGATTCCAGAATACTCTGGGCAGCAGACGCTCAGTGACTTCACTGGAATGCACAGCGGAGCAGTCAGGACTCTGTAGAGTAGTAGTAGAGTAGTTCTCTACTGCCAGGGTTGGGTGTCGGAGGGGTACTTAGTGCAGCTGGTAGGGGGGCTGCCTGGAAGGTAGATATGGCAGATCCAAGATTATCTCAGCGGGCCAAATTTGGCCCTTGGGCCAGAGTTTGACACCTAAATCTTACATTACTGCTAATTTAACTAGACTTTGTCAACAGTGTGCTTTGGTCTTTTATGGGATGAACTAGGGTTATTTAAAGAGAAAGCCCAGAATCGACCCAATTTTAACAGGCAATGTATTATGAAGATATACATCACTACAGCATTTTAAAATCCTCACTTGGATAGGTCAGAGACGTAAAAATGATAAATATGGTGTGATAATCACATTCTTCCCTTTGGCCAGTCTATAATTGTTTACTGTAGCTGTAAGAGACAGATTAACAACAAAATACCTTTGCAAACCCGGTGCGCAAGCCAGAAATAAATTTTCAGAGGTTTTGCGGTTAGAGACCTGTCCCGTTTGGAACATTGTTACAATTTGTTCGTATGTCAACGATACTCACTTGGTACCACTAGGACTTACAAGTGCACCCTTTCCATCAACACCATTGGGGTTCCCTCAACACCTTTGGGGTTGTGCTGATGCACTCCCCAGAAGACCAGTGGTTCATTTAGTGGCTTGCCCCATTCCTCATGGTGTGTCCAGGGCCTGCGATACCGGCTCATGCCCCGCTACAAGTTGGTCAAAAGCTTCTCCCTCACTGACAGCTCACTGCCGGAAGAGTCTAGAGACAACATATCAACATGATTACCCTGATGAAGTGGCGTTGGTTTTAAAACGGATTTTACACTTTAACAATAAAGTTCAAAACTACGGGCGCCTCTTTTATGCCTTATTTTCTACTAGGAGACATTCTTAATTTTTCTTCTACATGATTACCTACACTGAGGCTGAAACATAGGACTTATACTATCCACCCCGGTTACCCAGAGGTTACAGAGTGTGACCACTGGTGAAAGGAACCTATCTATAAGACGCTTTATATTCTCCAAAACTGTTGTCTAATATATCTACACCCTTAACTGGGAACCAAAATAGCTGTTTGCTCCCATTAGCTTGTGCTTTGGGGATTTAACCCCCCTCCTTTTTTGTCATCCCCTCTCAAATACACCATCACCTGAAAACCTGTTATTTAGGAGCAAGGAAAAGGAAATTGGCAGAGAACGTGAACTCTGATATAAATACTGGGAGTCATCATTACTGACATTTTCACATTGGTGGACCTACCCCTCATAAGTAAGGAAGGATGTGTAAAATTCAGACAGTTTCAGCAAACCCAGCATACATTTTTTCATTACAGGCTCCCAAATAATATTGGGCCTAGCCATGAGCACTTTTATAACCATAATGCCCTGTTGTAAACAAAAATTGCCCAGTTAGCCAGACACTTGTTTGGTTTTTCTTATTTATGTTGTCCATGCTCTGCAGGCTGATATTTCCTGTACAAGGGTGCATCCGATTTAATTAAGAACATAATCTCACACACAGATCTTAGTATTGTTGCATTATCACCTTCCGTCTGCTCTGATATGAAAGGTCACTTAAAACGGCTTAAAAATAGTTATTAATCCTACTCAGAATAAGGAAGCAGATGGGTTTACTGACACTATAAAGGTTTCCTTTGTATCCAGACAAAATCACAACACTTTAACAAACATTACAACATTAACAAAAATACACATTTTATGACTAAACAGAAAGAACTTGATCAGCAAACTGTCATGACAAAAAAAGTTAAGCAACTTGCAGAGATTCTGCTGATGTGTTCAATGTTTGTGCTTTGTCAGAAATGCTTACCTGAACACTTTCTATTTTTGGAATGACAGTTTTTGAGTCTTACTAATGCACACCACACACACACACAAGTTTGAAGTGATAAAAAAGAGGGTGGTTGATGACTGCAGTACAATAAAGAAATCATTGAATTACCAATCTGCATCTGCGTGTGTCTGCCCACTCAGAGGGATATGTAGGTGGGACAAAATCAGACACACTAAACATAGAACCTCATTGTGAGGTCCAGACAGCTATTTATACCGGAAGATTACCGATCAATTACCCAATGGACATCCAAAAAAGAGTAAAGTCTGTCAAACATGTAATGCATACTAAGGATATTTAAGAGCAGTTCTACCCAAAACCTTTTTTCTTTTGTTTCAGATAGATTATTGAAAGCATTACCCAACTGAGGTTAAATTTACACTGTCATTTCCTGTCCATTATAGCAGGTCTGCAGGTTGTCTTGATAAAGACTCCACGGAGGTCTTTTTGGGCGAAAGCCCAAAAACATTAGGCAGCTGCACTTTATGGTTGTTTATTTGGTGGTTAAAAAAACAATGTAAATGAGCCTTAAGGCTTTGTCTGCACTGTGTCGCAATCCCTGCATTCTAAATGGCCATGGTGTGTTGCTGGCCATTGTAAACAATAGGCTATGACATGGCTGTATTGTATACCATAGCCCATTTAAAATCAATGGACATATCAGATGACGCATTTAATGCACTCCTATATGAATGGTAGTAATTAAAGACTGCTCTATAGTCAGGAGCGCTAAAGACGTTTTACAACAACTTTTAACAGTAACCAGATTATGGAAATAATGCCAGTGACCATAAAACCACGAGGCAGGTTATAGACCCAGGTAATACTGCCTTTTCTGACTATAAAGCTGTGTACACACGTGTCGATATCGGCCAGATCGATGGCCGCTTTGAGCGGCGTGCACATTTATGGCCATCTATCTGGCCCATATCATATGTGGCCATCTTGGTTTTCGAGTGGGACCAATCAATCCTGCTCGAAAACAGGAATATCGGACATGTCTGTTAATCAGGGTCAATGTCCATTACTTGAGAGGGGGACCTTGATTCCTGAAGTAACAAAAGCAGAGAGTGGCTGCACAGCCTACAAGTAGTGATGGCCCGAGAGAACTATTCTCTGTTCGCCGGAGAACTATTCGCGGCGAACATCGCATGTTCGCGTTCGCCCATGTTCACG
>CM070039.1:45352989-45368420 GCA_036250615.1 Ptychadena robeensis
TTGAAATAACTTTTCAACACTATTGTGGCCAGAAAGGGTCCCTTTGTTTTTTAATGTTCGTCTGCCAATTGAAGTCTATGGGGTTCGCGAACTTTTGCGGATTCAAATTCCGGGTTCGCACCATCACTACCTACAAGCTGTGATCAGCTCAGTTCCCGGCTGTGGCAAGAGGACAGCACTCTGTACAAGGATGTGGGGGACCATGCTGGTTAGGCTGCCTTCTCTCCTTATGCAGAAAATCTCTCACAACACAGGCTGAGAACTGCATGTCCTGCATGTGTACCGGGTCCCCATCGAACAGCAATTGATGTGCACTCTGGTGCACATTGATAACCGTTCAACTGACCCATGATCAATCACAGGGTGGTGACATCACCATGCTGTGATTGATCACAGTTTGATTGCACGGGAATTACAGTGGACCTCTGCCTCCCACATCCCCCCCATATATACAGCACACCTCTGCCCCCCATATATACATTGCACCTCTGCCCCCCATATATACAGTGCACCTCTGCCCCCCATATATACAGCACACCTCGCCCCCCATATATACAGCGCACCTCTGCCCCCCATATATGCAGCGCACCTCTGCGCCCCATATATACAGTGCACCTCTGCGCCCCATATATACAGTGCATTCCCCTGCCATTTTGTGATCGGCAGTGATCGGCAATCGGCAGATCATGATCTTGGTGATCGGTAATCGGTGATCGGCCCCAAAAATGCTGATCGGAGCATCTCTAATATATATATGTATATATATAAATATATATAGTCCTCCCATATGTATATATCTGCAAAATACCACACTCTACTATTTAGTGAATACTGACGGATTGTGCTCAAATTGATTGCTGCCACTGGTTTTTTCAAACGTTATCAATTGATCCCGCTCAAAGAAACTTGAACATGTTGGTAAACTCTGTTCGGTTGCGATTAATTTCGATGGGCACCGAGGGTCCCCATCCAAAGTATTGAACAGGATCAATTGTGATTGTTCAATTGAGAGAAGTTAGAGTACAGCCTGGTGGTGCTGCGCTCAAGGATTGCACAGGTATCTACCCGTGTATGGCCAGTCTAAGACTTCTAGACATAAGTTACAAATGTATTTTCTGTAACGCTTTGTGTATATCATATTACTTCATGTCTCATTTTCTTTTAAAAAGTGTGTGAACCTGAAATGAGAGGTATGCTATAGAAAAACAGTACTTTGTCAGGATTTCTACATTTCTACAAGTAGATTCATCAAGGGTTCACGTTTAATCATTCCTAAACTCTTACATCATTTGTGTATTGTTAAAAAGAATGGTTATTAGCCTCTGTCACACTCTTAGATTCTTAAAAAATAATAAATTGTATAATTTTAGCTAATAGCTACTGTTGCACCAGTTTCTATAGCAACAGAGGATAGGGTCGCTACTTTCTAAAATAGAGTCTTTGATAATTAACTGTATGATGACAGCCTGACAACATTTAATGATTAATTAGGTTTACATGAGAAAATCCTACAAAAGATAAGCAATGTGATAAACATGTTTGTGAGATTAGGATAGATATTATATATTCTATAATATAAACTATTTCCACTTAACAGCTGTATGAATCCAGATGGTAGCAATTGTCAATGATGAATTGATCATTGTGACACTGTGTGTCCTGGTTATTTGTTCTTTAAAAAAAAAACATTTAAAGTATTTGCTCTTTTAATACTTTTATTTTATAGCTGCCTCACACAAACAAAGAGTAAGGACTTGTTTCCACTAATGCGGCCGTATGCGGATGGCTGCGGTTCTATCCTCTCGTCCGCAGCCACTACCGACTGCAACCATAGCCATCCATTGGCCAGTCTCCACTTAAGCGACTGTGCACGGATGTACGCGGATGTGGATGCGGTTCAGAACGCCACCCTTCCGCTCCAGACTGCATCCCTGGACAAAAAGCATGCACAAAATCTGCATTCGATCACACGCGGTCGCACGCTGAACAGCATGGGTTGCGGTCGGTAGCACCGCATCCATCAGCAGCATCTGCATTAGAGAAAACAAACCCTAAATAGCTGATGGCTGAAATGTCCGTAGGGCGGACAGTTCACGGCGAACCCCAACCCCCCCCCCCCCTTTTTTGCTGTAGAGAAAAAGTTTATTATTCTTCCGCCGGCCAGATCAGGAGTAGAAAGATCTGGTCGGAGGAAGAAATCGGGCAAAAAACATTGTGGCAGACGTCCCTTCCAGATTTTCCCTATTCAAATTCCTGATGAACAAGCGGTGAATTTGAAGTTCCTTGCTAACAGGCAAAAAGTCCAATGCGCCTGTTTGCAAACAGGTGCGGCCGATGTTCGGCCATCACTACTAATAACATGATAAATTGGTCATTTCGAACAATTAGGTAAAATAATTTTTTTTTTTTGAGAAAACACAAAAATCAGGGCACAAAGCTATGCTGCTATGTACTAAATATCGCCCAAATAAAGTCTCTGGTGCCCCAGATGTGCCCATTTGCAGTTAACCCTTTCTAACCTGGTGTGATGGATGTGGTAAAATCACACCAGGGAAGAGAGGGTTACTGCAAATGGGCACCAGAGACTTTTTTATTCTGGCGATATTTTGTACATAGAAGCACATTGACAGCAGTTTTCTACAAAGAAAACTGATTTCATGTAATGTACTTTAAAATTTCCTGCCGTCTCCCCGATGAAGATACGGAGGATCAAGCTGGCAGCATGTCACATCGGGGACACCGGGACAGTGCAAAACTGTAATTATGTGCTGCCGGAGCCCCAATGTGTACTGGACGACACCATCTCGTCCAGTGCCATAGTGGGAGTAGCAGCACTGGACCAGATGGTGCCGTCCTGCCTGCTAGGGCGGTTAAATAATTTAGATCTCCAGGTCAAATGTAATATGTATCAAACACCAAAACAATCTCTATCTGGCTTTTTTTTTGCCAGTGAATGTGATTTTGGTCAAACATGCACAGGTAATTTATTGTTCCCTGTACTATAACACACGTGTACCAGGAAGATCTGTCTGCAATTAATATTTGGCAAAAATTTTAAGTAAAACTCCATTTGATTGGCCAACTAGGGTTATGGGAGATTCCAGATTTCATTTTTACCAACATAATAAGTATCAACTAAACTTTCTCCAATTATTGATGGCAAACACAAGACAATGCTCTACTACTGATGTGAATGGTGTTAGGGGAGCACAGTGGTTAAGTGGTTAATGCTCTGCCTCTTGCGGCAGTGGGGTCGCAGGCATGGACACTATCTGCAAGGAGTTTGTATGTTCTACCCATGTCTGTTTGGGTTTCCTCTTGGTAAGCCACTTTTTTTATTCTCTCCAACATCATGATGGCCTACTCCCAATAACAAATGTCCTTCAACCAGGTCAGTGACCCAGGACTATGGTAAGGAAATGATATTATGAGAAAAATTATGATATGAATATGTGTGCTGTAAAGCACTGCTCAATGTATTGACATATTTTGGCTTGTGTCAATGATGGGGGGTGGGAAAATATAAAAGGAGACATTACACTCACCCTATCATGCTGGAAGTAATGTAGCAGAGTGTCACTTATGGTATATTGAATGCGGCAGTGACACTGTACCAACACTTCCGCATTCCAAATACAGGAAGTGACACTTCTGGATGTCACTTCCGGGGGAGCGGATCTAAAAAATTTGAGAACCACTGCTCCAGATGAAAAGCAGGCTAATGATTAATTGGATGTAAAATAGGAGGTCTTAAGGCTCCTATATATGTTTAGATTTCCCTGTGATCGTGGTCAGATTTGATCGTAATTTATGATCGATGTCAAAAGTTACGTGGAACCAACGCATACTTTCCCATGTGCCCTTGAGCCCGCAACTAGTTACATCTAATAAGATTAAGATTGTGATTGGTAGATGGAGTGAGACCGGAAGAGTCCCGCTCCTCCATCTTGCAGCCTGGAGGACTAGACACTCCAGACATGGCAGCACAGGAGCGAGCAGGCAGGAAAACTGTCTCTGGATGAAGGCCTGATGTAGGCGAGTAACGTGTATATGTTTATTTTTTATGTTTTTTTTACATCCGCTTTAATCTGCAGCTCATCAGTCTCTTTCACATTCGATTTCTCCCATTGAAAGCAATTATATCTGGTGGCCCCCTGTGTCCGTTTGTGTTACTGCAGCACTAACCCCTGTAAGGGCTTGTTTCCACTAGAAGCGGAAGCCCGCGGCGCGGCTGCATCCGCGCCCATTCACTTCAATGGCGCTGGTCCCCTGTCCGCGGAATCGCGCGGACGGCCGCCTAAAAACTCGGTCGACCGAGTTTTTAGGCGGCCGTCCTCGCAATTCCGCGGCCGCCCAGCACTGACCGCGGCCATAGGGATGAATGGCCACCGCTAGAAACCGCATGAGATGCGGTTCTTAGCGGCGGCGGTCCTCGGGCTTCCGCTCAAGTGGAAACTCAGCCTAAGTCTGCAAGCTACAAAATCAACATGGCAAATTCCACAGATGAGAGCAAAGAAAGTATGTATTTTTAGGTTTTGGAGTGTCTTTGAGCAATTGGGTCCGAGGCAAGTAATTAAATTATGTGTGTATTTTTTTCTGAGTTGTAAGATGTGCTTTAATATTATGAAAAGTTAATCAACTATTTGCGGATATAAAGTTTAGGCAACTATGTGCCTCTACTTGTTGTAATACCAGCTATAAACTTGGTCACGGCAAGCTGCTCTAATTGGAAATGCTCGGACCATTTCCCTCTATTACACACACACATAAAAATCAGGGGCTGCTTTAATGGCCAACAGAAATGTAAAGGAGACAGGAAGAGGTGGGCAAGCTTCAACACAACCAGGAATCTTCCAGTGCTTTGGTTATAATGGTCCACTCATATAGGCTGAAAACAAAATGCTTGAATACCTTTATTACGATCATATTCATGATTGAATCTCTCACAATAGTAACACAAAAGTAAAGATTTACTGTCAATGAAAAGGCAGTAGCACATGCAAGATCTGTACAGACTATAAGAGGCGCAGACAATAGCTAGGAAATGGACTTGCATTTATCATGTTTTATGCACAAAGATTATATCTCTGGAAGCAATAAAAGTAGGTTTTTGTTCTTGCCAGCAAAACTACTGCTAAACACCCAAGGCTGCACAATAGTGTAATCTATACAAATCAAAACCATAGAATTGAACATAATTGTTAAAAAAAAAAAAGGAAGATGCAAGAGTCTCTTTAAATCATATACAGCAATACATCAGTGACAAACTATAATTAGCAATTAGGCTTTGCCATTGAGTAACAGAATATACTCATTATCACAGAGCCGCAAGCATCCTGACTAAAAGTAAAAAGCATTCTCCTACCACACCTGACTCTCACAAAGGTGGAGAAAAGCCGGTATGAACCGATGATTTCGCCACATTAAAGAAAACAAGAAACCAAGACAAAGCGAACACTGAGCTGGGGGAAAAAATAAATAGCTGTAATTATTTCAATAGCCACACCAAACCGGTAATATAAAAGCCATTTTTTCATAATATATAAGCTTATGATGTCCCCTTATTTTCCTGCAGAATGGGCTATTCATGGGGGATGAATAACACAAACTGGCCTCTTTTTATTCAAACAGCAAGACCACATTTTACCCATATGCTTTTACCCTGGCTGACATGTGTATGCAATGGTTATGGATTATTCTACATACAGTTAGATCCATAAATATTTGAAAAGCGACATCTAAAGACTTTTTTTTTTTACACAATCACTTTATTTCAGGAGCACAAAAGTAATTGGATAATTGGCTCAAAAGCAATTTTATGGGCAGATATAGGCCATTCCTTCGTTGTGTCATAAATTAAGCATAAATTAAATCAAATCTGGATTTGATTTGAGTGGAGGCGCTTGTATTTAGTTTTTTTGTATTTAGAAAACATGCGGTCAAAGGAGCTTTCCATGCAGATGAAACAAGCCATCCTTAAAGCGGACCTACCCCCCATGCCATGCTGATAATAAGGAGGAATGCATATTATTACAAAATAAAACCCTTAAGCTGACCATACACCTTTAGATTTCTCCATCAGATATCCTTTAGATCTACCAACAACTATGTAGTATAGGGTCCTCTGCGAATGAGCACAAGTAGACTTAATGGTTTAGAAAGTCCCTCATATTACATGGTTTTGGTAAAACAAAAGGAGATCTAAAGGAAATCTGACACAGAAATCAAGGTGGGTTAACACATGTAGAATTTTTTCGTACGATCAATGAAGAATGAAAGATTTTTTGGTTGTTTGAACAAAATGACCAATTTGTTAGATGGATACATTTTGTTCGATCTCGAACAAAAAATCGTTCGAAGGGTCATCAAGCATGTTGGTAAATTTTTATCGGTTGTTGTAATTTCTAATGTAATTTCATTTGATTTGATTTGACTGAACAAAAAATCGAATGTTCCATTCGATAAATGAACAAAAGATGTTTGACAACGGCATCGAACAAAACATCGAATTGGTAGTTGATTGAAGAAAAAACCTACACATGTAAACCCACCTTTAAGTTGTATATGGGGACCCTTACCTATAAGCAGTAATTTAACAAGATCCCTCGAATCCCCTCTTCTTTACCTGGCTCTGATGACAGGCTGCTGTGGCTCCCCCCAGAACTCACCGCAAAGATAGACGGGTGAATCTCTAATCTTGGCCAAACCAAATGACAAAAATTTCCCATAGAAAACCAGTATAAACGCCCCCAGTGGCCACTTGCGATATTTCACCCTGTGCTCACCCTGGAAGCCTGGAAAGTAAACATGGAATTTCTGATATGATTCCAAGGAACAGCAGGTAAGTATATTTTCTTAGATTTGTGGAATGCTATGCTACCATCCTACCAGCTCAGAGGTAAGTAAAACTTTCAGTTTACCTATAAATTTTTTAGATTTTAAAGCATACATCCGCTTTAAGCTCCAAAAACAGAAATACTTATTCAAACATTTTCTTAATATTAGGAGTGGCAAGATCAACAGTAAGGTACATCCTGAGAAAGAAAGCACTGGTTAACTCAGCAACACAAAAAGACCTGGACATCCATAGAAACAACAGTGGTGGGTGATCACAGAATCATTTCCATGGGGAAGAGAAACCCTTTCAAGTGAACCAACAGTTTCCAGGAGGTGGGCATATTGATATCCAAGCCTACCAAAAAGAGAATATGAAAGCCACTAATAAGCCTCAAGAATATAAAGCAGAGTTTCACTTATTGAAGTTGAATCTACGGACAGCTAACAAACAAACTGCAACTGAAATTGGATTTGTGTAGCTGGGGATGGAGGGGAGATTCTGTAGGAACAGCCAGATTTTTACATATGCAATACAATCAGAAACAAGAAGATTCACATAAAGAAGGGGGCACGCTTGTTGTTGTAGCTGTGGCTCTTGGGGAACATTTGAGTCCTGTTGCTTTATTGTACATCCTTTAGACCTTGAATGAAAACACATTTTTAAAGAAAATCTCTGAATGAAAGGTTTGGTGTCACCTGCCCACTCTGTGTGGATTATACAGGGAGTACTGGGCTAGTATCCCACTACAGTTATGACATTTGTATATCTGGATACAGTATATCTTCCTTTTTTGTTATGGTGATTGCATTGCCTGGTGCCCCTGTTGCCCATTGTGTGTGATGGAAGCATTATAATAATCACACACAGTGGAGGCGCAGCCTTACTGTGTACAAACCTTTCCTATCCCAATGTTTTTGCAGAGCATGTTATAGCTTTAAACTAGGATAAGTGAATAGCAATTATCCATCCTATTCCTGTCTTAATTATGAATGTTTTCAGTTTTTTCGCTTCACAAAAACAAATTTCAAAATATATTGAGCATATATATTACATCCTAAAAATGTAAGCACCCAAATGGAGGGGAAGCGGAGCAGGCTGAAGAGAGATGGAAATGTACCTGCTGTATGTGATATCTCCTGCTGTTACCACAGCTTGAGATCAAATTGGCACATTACTAGAGACTGAAAGACAGATTATGGAAAGATTCAACCTAATTGAAGACATACTCTGTCCACCAGCCCTTCAACAGTTAGTTTAAAAAATATCATCTGAGGAAGCACAATCATGGAAAAAAGAAAGGACACCCTCAATTTGAGGATTTACATATCAATACTTGAAGTAAAATAACAAACAAACTTTTTGTACCTTTTTTGAATCAAATGAGGAACAATACAGCAGATTCAGCCATGTCAAAATACTATTTAACAAAAATTAAGCCAATATTTAAAAGCAATGTGTGAAAAACACATTGGACAAATTTTTTCCCATTAAAAAATATTATATATTTTTTTAAGTCCCCAAAATTTTGGGAGTAATAGCTCTGCATCCCAATATGCTGGAATTTGTAGCATTTCTACCAGCCAAGACAAAAAGCCACTGCCAAGAGGGAGATTTTAGCTGTTTTAGCACCAGGAGTACCCATTTTCTGAACACACTGACCAACCAGCTGAGTGAGTTGAAGCTATTTAGATAGCATGAGTTGTGTATTTACATTAACATTATGCATTGCAATAAAAAATAAATATTGACACAGACTCATATCTCCTCCCATATGTAAATAGGTGTTCATGGGCAAGTTGTTAGTGCCATATCGTAAAATGTCAGCCATGTATACTCTGCTGGAACTAAGCTATGCCTCCTGACACTGGCCTTTTGGTCTGGCTAGAGGAGTACAGGGTGAAATCTGCATTGACCAACCCTGCCCACTTTAATGCAACATCCTGTATATTCACTTAATATGATAATGGCTGTGTCTATGATTTTTAAAAATGTTCTCTCCAAAACTATATAGTGTGCTTGCTGCGTCTTAATAATGCAATAAATACAGAAATCATTTTCCTATGGCTTTCAGACAGTTCATTGCGATTTTTGTTTATGAACAGGCAATTTCTGAATATGACAAGATCTCTTAAGGTCTCACCACAGAAATATAGTTCAAAACCTGGGCTTTGACTGGCCCATTAAAATATTTTGCAATACACTTTCCGTCATACGGTTTTCTGATAGTTTGTGCAATTGGAAGAATTGTACCTTTGCACAGCTTTTGCACAGATAGCTTTACTTCTGAATCTAGAATACTTTGGTATGCAGAGGAGATTATGGACAACTTAGTGACTTGCAAGATACCTAGGTCATGTGCATGTCAGTTGGTTTAACAAACCAAAATTGGTTTTCTAATTGTACTGTAATGATATTTAAAAAGCTAAGTAAAGTAAGAAAGGTAGCTCTTGTACATTTTGTGACCTGGGGTGAATTAGATGGCATCTCCACTACTGGAAAGACTGACAACTATCGTGCAGATTTTCTGCTTTTGATCTTTCTGACAGTAGAAGGATGGATTAAAAAATAGTCCCCAATCCAACTAAAAGGTGTACACTGCTGTCAAGATTATGTTTCCAGACTTCATTTTGATAAAGTTGTTTTAAACTATGCTTAGAGTCAACCTAAACATGTTAATTACGAATTACATCTGTTATTACTTTCTATGCTCCCATGTGTCATAAAATATTTTTTACTGTAGTTTAAATGAAGTGTATCCAGAGACAAAATTATTTTCTTTTTTAATCCAATGGAGGAAGATTAGAACTCCTAACAGATTTTTAATTCCTTAGAGGCTACATTGTGGATATGGCTTTATTTTCTGTCTGGTAAAAAGGTTGTGTACACCGCAAGTGAGACAAAATCACAGATACGAAGTAAAAATAGATTTTTTGGTTTGTCTGGGAAATACAAGAAACCCTCTCAGCAACTGCCAATAAAAATGAAGAACAACTTTACAGTTTGAAATAGTAATCTGGTAGCTGGCATGGCCTATAAAAAATAATAGCCTCTATATCATTACACTAGGTTGGTTTATTTGTGTGGGGATCTACAAGAGAAAAAAAATCTATTAAGTCTGTGATCAATTCGACAAATTTGAACAAAAACTCGCACCTCCACAGGAAATCACACAAAGTGGGTCAAGAGGCAATCATCAAGTCACACTTTTGTACAGGAAAAATATGAACCCTTTTGTGCAGAGTTAACAAAGTTGGTCAAACTTTAATAATAAGAAGATGTAAAATGGACACCTTTGTCTACCTATTATGAGTGGTTCTCCTAGGCAATCTCAACTGCAGGTAAACTCATGGATCGATTTGATAAACTGGTAATTAGTACTGCTTGATTTGGATAATCCAGTTAAGGTCTACACATGAAGCAAACCTGAAATAATCCTGGGCAGCAAATCAAGGAAAAGCAACTCATCATGTGATTATGTTAAAATTGTCTTTTTTAAATTAGTTCTCTTTCCTGTACAAAAGATATGCCTTGGCTTAATGGTTCTTGGTACTATTTGCTTATGTAGACTGCTATAGAGGTGTGAGGTCTACATGAGTGCTGCACACACAATTTTTCACTTACCCTCCCTCTTCACATCCCCATCGATGACACCGGGGATTGTGCTGAAAAAAAAACATCACTGCCACCTTTAAAATGGAGGTCAATCCCCCCCCCCCCCCCCCCCCCCCCCCCCACATCTTCGCTGTCATGGATCTGGAAAAGATCAGTGGGTCCGTCAATCCCCTCCCTGGGGATACATTCGGAAGGGTTAACTAGTAGTATTTAATTGATCACAGACTTCCTTGTAATGTTGTAATGTTGTTGTAACTTGATGATTTTACCTTTTCTGATGCTTTATACTTTGTGGTTGAACATCTTGGTTGAAATATATTTTTTCCCAATGACCCAAATCCTGAAGAAGCACAATGTGTACTATTGAAAAAAAACCAATCCAGGTATTTTCTAAAACATCACAGCTCTAATTGACGAGAGGATGTGTACTAACCTAGACTCCTGTAAGTAAGAGGTTGTACAAACTTTGGCAATGATTGCTTTGTTCATCTATAGAATATTGCAAACAATGTTCTCATTAGTAGAAAAAAAATCATTACTTATTATAAAAACAATACCTTATTTTAGATTATATTTTACATGAACTGATGTTAATCTACATTTTTGAAGAACAACATGCCACTGATTTTTTTGTAATCCTTTCACACATTTCAACCCAATTAGAGACACTAGAATATTAGTGTGAACAAGACCGTTAATTTTAGAAAATGCATGCATGGAAGCAAAATGTGTTTAATTACCATACCGAACAAAAAAATTCTCCTTTAAAAGATTTATGCTTCATGAAACTTTTAAAGAAATTACAAAAAAGTCGAAGCCAGTATCTTTGGAATAATAATATAGCCCAATATGAACACTGTGCTTATTTTATACAATAGAAAAGCAACATTTAAGTCCAGAATATCCTTTCTTTTTGTTATATAATTTCCTCAACTTAAGACCCCAGAATATTTATACAATTTACAGCAAAATGTAAAACCACAGGTTTGATTAGAGTCTCTAGGAACAAAATGTCTCAGTCTTAGCAGGGCTGTGGAGTCAGTCGATAAATTCCCCGACTCAGACTCCTCAGTTTCTGATTCTTCCGACTCCAACTCCTCGACTCCTCTGTATTTAATATGCTAATGTGTTTTATCCATCCATTAAAGGAAAGGAAGGCAACATACATTAACCACAGAACTACTGGCTAGGAAACCAACACTGGACTGTAATGGCCATTTAAAGCAGAGAAAGGAAGTTAGGCAGAGGATGATGCTGCTTTTTCCTTAAGCTAGGCACCATGCTGTGATTGATCAGGGATCAATTGAACGGAAATCAATGTGCACCACATGGGCACATAGATTTCTGTTCAATAGGGACCCGTTCTCCCCAGCTTGCAGTGTGTGATTTACAACACGCCACAAGCTGGGGAGAAGCAGCCTGTCTCATACAGCTACCTTCACACTGACAGCTGACGGCTGTGGAGGAGGCAGGAGCCACAGATGTTTCAATACTTTCCATGAAGACTCATGTCTCCATGCAAAGTATTGGAGATTGAACAGGGTCTTTCCAACATGTTGGAACCCCATTCAATCAAGTCCCTTCGAGCCGGCTCTAATGATCCCGCCCGAAGGAAAGCACACACCGGTAAGTTTGTAAACAGATTAGAGTACAATCAAGCACCGTGAGTGCACAAGTTGATTGTACACAAATCTTTTTACAGATCTACCCGTGTGTGCCAAGTTTTAGCGTTCTGATTTTCTGCTGAAGATAGGGCAGTAGAAGGCTCCAAGAAGAGGCAGAACGAAGGGGCACTTTAAACATGATTCATGATTTCCCTTGAATACCATAGTCATGTGTTAAGTTGAAGCTAACAATCTAAGTATTTGTCGCCTCAGCTGAATGACAGCGGTTTCTCAAATGTTTTACAGCTTCAGTCTTGAACTATTGGCGATCCATTCCCTTCCCTTATACAAGCGTCTCGCAACAAACATTTACTTCATTAATTATTAGCGAGAGTTAAGCCTGCCATACACGCACCGAGCGGCGGCCGATTTTCCGATTCCACGAAAGTCCAAATCTATATCAGGTAATATGATTTGGAAAATAATGACATGATTATTGGATGTTGTTAATGATAAGGCACATGTAGTGGAGGAGATGGGCCTATAAAATATTGTAATCCAAAAACATTTCTTGGATGTGAATTATTTTTATTTTAAGTTTTTCTTTCTCTTTATTTACATCTGTGATCCATTTTTCTATCATGATGCTTATCCTACTACAAACAAAACTCCAGACAAAAATATTTTCAAAATTATATTTTAACGGACAACCAAGTTCTCTGTTGTAGTTTATGTATGCATTAATTCATTCATGTATGGATCAAACATGTGAATCTGAACTTACTCTAGTTCACATGGACCATTATTACAGTAGTTATGGGAAAAATATTTGCCAAATATCTGTAAACCACCTGACTTAGGACTAGTCTCCATCGGGTTAATGCTTTTCAATAGACATGCTCCCAGTGGCGTGTCAATGTCAATATGGTAAACTAGGTTTGGCATGTGTAAAGGTATATTACCATGTCCATTGCAAATGCATTGGAAGCATCAAAAACTTCTTTATCGCTTAACTAAAGTGTTTTGCCATGTCCTTTGAGCTTTGGGTTACCGCAATTGATTTTAGACCTATATCTTATGTAACTGCAATCATAGCTACAAGCACTACCACTACCTTAGATTACCCTAAAGGCAAGCATTTTACCCATAATAATAAAGTGCAGTGGCTGATCAGCCACACCAGTATTATCAATGTTCTTTCAACCAAATCAGAAAAGTATTTCAAAGCATGGATCAAAGTAAGACATTTAGCATTTAACTCTTAACCCCCCTGGCATTCCTGCCGAACCCAGGCCATCCAGTTTGAATTGCACTGGGACGAGCTGGGTTCGTCCGGCAGAGATCAGAGCCCCTCCACTGCAAACTCACCACTTAATGCTGCTCCGGTGGCTCTGATCTACTGAAAAGGCTGCTGGAAAGTGGATCCCTCCCCCCTTTGGGATGTGCCCCTTTGAAGTTAATACCATTTGTTATTATTTAGTTTTTTTTTTTTACATATTTTGTTTTAAACAATTATATCCAGGATGTCTACTAGACCCTTGTACAGACATATTTTGGAAAGTTACAGGCCTACAACATAAAAAAAATTCACCAAGTCTATGGTGTGCTTTTGGTATTGAAAATCTGGACCTCAGCAGTGCGCTAGTTAGGTTAAAACATATATTTAGACTTACTTTGCTTGGTGGCTCTGCAAATGCAAATATATATAAACAAAAAAAAAAGAACCTTAATGCATACTGTCAGAAAACAAGAGCTGAGTTTAAGGACACTACAACTCTACTATGGCAAAAAATCAAGCTTCAGTCAATATTGTAAAACCAAATCAGCTGAGAAACAGATGTTTGAGAACAAATAAAGCAGGTTGGCTGCTGATACAACTGACCACTTTGTTAACAATGGCTGCACATACACACATATCAGTCTCCCTCATCTGTATTTGCCCAATTAGCGTGTTGTTAAACTCAAGATAAACACAAAGGTAGCTGAAGGAGGCGCAGACCATGTTTCATGCAATTATAATAACTAGTCACAGTTCTAGAATCAGTTATGTAGTATTGTTATCATTAATACATACCAACAAAATAGGATATAAAGAGGAATTACCATAAGTTAAGTAAGGTAAAGTATAACAATAGGTTATATGTTTTGTGAGAGATGTCCCTCTTATATCCAGTGAAACGCAAGAGGATAGAGCAAACTCTCCAAAATAAACCTCTAACATTTTTATGAATTTTCTAATGGCAAGTTTAGGCAATTTGCATTTTTAATAAGAGCTAGAATTTTGTATTGATACATGCAGGATTTCAGTAGTAGGCAGGGAGTACCAACTTCTAAAAGCTGGATTGGGTGATGGGGCCAAAAAAAATTGAAATCGGCCCAGGGCCTAGATCAGTGGTGGGCAACTGAGTTGATATGGAGGACCACAAGTGCGGCCCTCGGCACCACTAAAGGGCCGTACATAACTTTTTCAATCTATACTGACGAGTATAAGCATTTTATAATGTGAAAGTGATAACATTTATATATATAGAAGACATTATTTAAAATTTTTACATAACAAAATGTATTTTAAATTATACTTCAAGCATTGGTAATGCACATTTTGATTCAGAGGTTATTTGATGCAATATGAGTTCCTATGCCTTATGCATGAACAGTTAGATTTTATGGTCCGCAAGTAAAGGACTAAGGGCCTAGATGGTCAAGGCTAGTAATTTGCTGCTAGATCTGAATGGTGCCACGTAGGAGGATGGATCTTATATTTACAAGAACGGGATTATTTATCTAATGAAGTTTAACAAGTGTTGGGGCTCACTGGCATGAGAAGCGGTTTCCAGTTTAGTAAAGCTATGGAACCTTTTACCTGTAAATTGAGGTGTGACACAAAGGGAGGACAAGTTCTCCTAAAAAATCAGTTTGATTAGCTGGGCAGTTAATACTGCTCCTGGATGGCTGATCTGAGATTTTTCAGGAGAAACACATTGCCCACAATGTAAAAAGGGGTCCTTATGTGTGATATGCAGATGTGTAGTCCCCATAAACAACTAGCTGCAAAGTGCTGTGTATTAAGAGATATTTGTATTCCGGGCAGAACCAGGGTTTTTAATATTGATTTCATACAAGAAATCAATATGAACTTTAATATAGAAAAAGTGCAGCAGCTTCAGCTTTTTAGTGACTGGTATCCAAATGGCTATTTTGCCTACTTTTTGTTGGCTACCTAATTTAGTTTACCCTTTTTAGACAACTAAAATGGATGGAAAGGCCCCATTAGTTATTTATTGTGCCACCTATTCAGTTATGTCCTTGGGACCCTACTTCTCTTACCCCACACCTGTTTTCTTTTACTCCAGATAGGAGTATCTTCACCTCCAGCC
>CM070039.1:45368430-45380301 GCA_036250615.1 Ptychadena robeensis
CCCCCCCCCCCCCCCCCCCCAACTCTTTTTCATGAATAAAGACAAAAAAATATGGACTGTATATCACACATTACTACCAAAGAAAATATACCATATATACCTGAGTATAAGCAGACCTGAATTTAAGCTGAGGTACCTAATTTTATCTACAAAACTAAGAAAACTTATTGACTCGAGTATAAGCCAATGGTGGGAATAAGTGGAGTTTTTTAAATAAGAAAAATATAGAGAAAGCACCATTGCCCCTAGGCATGAATAAAATAGGTTAATCTTAGTGCCACAACCTCAAAAAGGTTAAGAGAACACAGGTTTATTGTTGTTACAGGATGGGTTTTCTTATGATTTAAACATGAAAATTAGTTTCCATTCAAAAAGTCTGAATTATTATTAATGGGACCAATACATGGAATGGAAACACACATGGAGAATTCACAGAGGCTGCTGATGCCTGCGAACCAGCGACCACCGTACACCTGGGCAGGTAAGTGGGACCCTGATGTATAAGCCAAGAGGGGCTTTTTCAGCACATTTTGTGGCCTGAACAACTCGGCTTATACTCAAGTATATACAGTAAGTCAAACATTTTTCCCCATCATCCCTGTCCTACCAGAACTCTTTATTTGACCCAAGAGTGCTGCCTAGAGCTTGTTGAGTATGTATGTGTCGTATGCATGCTATACATGAAAAACCAAGGACTCAGATTAAGAAAAAATAGATGTTGATCATTACCTTTTCTAATAATTGTATTTACCAGGCTGTCATGCTGAGGAAAGACACGGACCAAGAAAGGGAGAAAGCTTATACTATTCTTTGATTCTATTTGCTACATGCTTGTCCCAGATCTGGGCTTTATTAAAAGTATTAAACCAGCTCTTTCATGACAGGTTTTCTTTAAGAATGCAATAATGATAAAAAACAGTCTTTTTAAGGTCTTATTAAAAACAAAAAAGAAGAAAAGCACTTCAAAAGACCATAGAAATATCTTCATGCTACAGTTACATAAGTAGATCCGACTTTATCACAGGGAATCATTTTCTTTCTAATCATCTTAATTTTTCCGTGTTCTACTTCAGATAAAAGAGTCTACATCAAATGCATTCCCCTGAATAATATTTACTTCAGTGAATGCCGAATAACTTCAATTCCATTGAGAGAAAATTACGGTATCATTCTAAAACTTAAAAAACATTTTGATAATGGTTTGTGGATAATGGAAATGTATCATCTGGCACCTGTCACTCACATCGGTAACATGTACATGGAACACAAGGAACGATGTGACAAATGCAGTAATTCTAGGCTACGTATCTTCTGAGTGACATCTTAATGTGCAACACCAGGAATATTAAATTGATATCTTTCATAGCTGAGAACTGAGCTATATACCCCCAAATAGATTAGAGAATAGGAAGAGGACTAGTATGTTGTGTTTACAAAGAGTGCAATGTTTTTTATGGTGAATTCCATAGAGGTCTAAACAAAAATTCGGCTCTCGATTGTCCTGAAATAGATGCCACACCCCAACTTGAAATAGAACCACAAAAGAAACCAAAATTTAGACCATAGAGGTCTAAAACTGTTTGGCAAATACATTCTTCTTTAAACAGTAAAGGTTTGATAGGTGTAGAATTAAGCCATGTGAATTGTCCGGCTTTCTTCCAATCCCTTCATTATACGCGGATCAGCCAAAATAATTGTTATACCAGCATATCTTTAAGATATAAGATCTAAATTTTAGAACTGCGTTCTCTCTACTTTCCTTGGATATATTTCTCTGAGAATGTTGAAAGAATTATCTTTTTCAGTTTAGCTGCTGATTTAGATTATAGTTAAAATTTAAACCAGCCCTTTCTAATAATTTCAAAGAAGAAGCTTTCTTCAAAATTATCAGCTATTAAGCGATGTAAAATGTATCCGCCTTAAAGTGGAACAATAACAATAATAAAAAATAATTTTTATATATAATATATATATATATTATTTATTTTATTATATTTATATACTTAACCTCTCTAGGGCACTGCTGAGGTCCAGATTTCTGTACCAAAAGCGCACCATAGACTACCACGTTGTAGGTCACTTTGCACTATTGGCATCAGGCTGCCAATAGATAGGGCAAGCACAGTCCAAAAAGAAAAAATAAATAAATCTTAAAGCAAGAAACACAAGTTTTTCCGAGGTAGCACCTCCCATGCTACGACGTTGCGCCGCGGTCACTTGTTATAGCTGAAAGGGCTGCCGGGAAAACCTCAGCTGTGTGTGGAGCCCCATAATCCTCTGCTCTGCCTCTTCTCTGTGACGTCACTATCACAGCATTCATTGTGCAGCTCCTGTGTGCTCTCTGTCAGCATACAATTCCCCCCCCTCCCTCCCCCTCCCCTTCTCTGTCTCGGAGTTCCATTCATGATCTGGATGAATGGGAACCTTCCCTGACATGAAAGTGTCATCTGTAAGGTGATTGTGGAGGAAGTGTAGAGGAGACATTGCTGAGACTGGCAGCAGAGGAGGTAATAAGATATTATTTTATATTACACCCAGTAACCCAGTCATGTCTGTCCTCATCCTCCATATACCATGATCTGGATGAATGAGAACCTTCCCAGACATGGAAGTGTCATCTGTGAAGTGATTATGGGGAAAGTGTAGAGGAGACATTGCTGGGACTGGCAGCAGAGGAAGATATAAAGGATATTTTATAACTTCATCCTCAGCCTAACTGTGTGCCCCCTAAATCCATGTCACCTGCACACTGAACCCCTTCACCACCACTTCAGTCTCAATCTCTCCTGTCTCCTACAATGTCCTCCTTCAGCTTCACTCCTGTCTACTATGCAAACTGCAGCACACAGATCTCTGGAAGGACCAGAACTGTCCTCCCATACCAAACCCTTTGGGATTGGTAAATATGTCTGCAGGGGAGGGGCACCTTAGTAATGTTCAACAGAATGGGCGGAAGTAGCTTCAGGTGCCAGTACTTAAGATGGTGGAATGAGGAAGTGAAGATTGTAAGTACCTTTTTTGTTCTCTGTGTAGCAAGTTTTCACAGATGTATACTGCTGACAAGTGTGTAATATGTCCATGTAATGTATGTGGGGGATTTTTTTGTTTTGAGTTTACAACCGCTTTAAATAGAATTTTTTTTATGTTGTAGGCCTGTAACTTCCCAAAATATGTCCGTACAAGGGTCTAGTAGACATCCTGAATATAATAATGTTTGAAACACACAATTATGCAAAAAATATTATTTTGTATTTATATTTATGTTTTTTTATTCATAATAACATTTTTATTCAATTGGAAATGTGTTGTGTTTTTTTTTACTTTGAATTGTATTGGATACAACTATCACTGTATCCAATACAATGCCTTTTGGCACCTTCTCTCCCCTTGGTGCAATGCCATTTGGTACCCTCTCTCCCCTTGGGGAGAAAGAGTTAACTACAAATGGCATATCTGGAAATCAAACTGGCAACTGTTCTGGTGTGATTTCCATTTGAATGTCCTGCTCCGTCCCCCTGATGTGACGTCATCACGTCATGGGGGGGTTTGGGGGAGAGGAGTCAGTTCGCCTCATCCAGCTTTTCCTGGATAAGATGGAGCCGTCAGGAATGGCAGCAGGGTTAAATATGACTTTTGACTTGCCTATTGGTTGGCCCGTGGGTGGCGTAGCATGCCACAATCCTAAAAAATATACCTATCTGTTCTGCCCTGGAATCCTATGAGAGATTTCATATACATCTACCAGGACCAGGAGGTGCTCTAGTGCAATATCTCAAGTGGCCACTGGTTTTTAATGGAGAAGACTCACCAATACACATTACACATCCTGATGTCACTCCTCCGAGATGTGGGAGCTGCTGCTCAGAGAGGGAGAGAGGAAGGGCTGCCAGGGACCTTCACGGTTTACTCTAAGATGTTTTATATTTTTTATGATGAATTCTTCGCTATTATTCAGACTTGTGGTGCTCATCATAGGAGGTCAAAATGCAGGTGATAGGTCCACTTTAACCCTCATTTTCAAAATCAATAGATAACACTGTCCTAGGAAAAATCCTTTACTAGCATTGCAAGGCATCCTTGCACTAATATATGTAAAGAATAGTTTTTAATTTATTTATTACAGTTATTAAGGTTTAAGTGAGTAAGAGAAGGCCCAGACTGGGTGAACAGGCCTTCTAATTTAATTGATCATCAGAATAACCCCTATAGTGTACCTGAATAGTAAATTATGTTAAGTTGGTCTTTACAGTTTACATTTACATAAAGATATACTTTTACTTTGAATATTACAAACATTACTTGATATCGGGGGTTCTATAATGTAGCTTTACACATAGGATTCATTATTCCAAAGCAACTCCAATAATAGAATCAGAAATGTACTAATCAGCAACATTCAGTGATCACAGGGGATTAAGCGTATAATTTCATAATATCGCTAGGGATGTGAAATGGTCTCAGATATCATAAATAGAAGTGCTTCTTCTACAGGGAGTTAGATACAGACCACATTCCTAAGTTAGGCAATCTAGTATAATAAAACATTTTTATTTATTTTTTTTATACTTAAGGAACCAAAGGCTTTTTCAATTTGCTCTATATAAAATCCAAATATAAGAGTAGCTAGCACAAAATAAATTACCGTATAAAGTCAAGTATAAGCAAAGTTTTTTAGCCCAAACCATGGGCTTAAAAAGCCCTTCTCGACTTATACTCTAGTCAGAATCCCACTTACCTGTCTGGGTGTTCGCTGGTTCGCAGACACCAGCAGCATCTGTGAATGGCCCGATGTGTTCCCTAGATCGGTTGGTGAAATGTAAACAAGTTTTTTTTACTGGAGAAGGTTACATTTGAATTAGAAAACTCCATTACTTTTGATTCAAACATAAAAAAAGTTTCCAACTATTGGTCCCATTTGAAGTACCTTCAAAACCCATTCTGTAATAGCAATAAACCTGTGTTCCCTTAACTTTACTGAGGGTGTGGCACTAAGGTTCACCTGTTTGATTCATTCCTAGTGACAATGGTGCTTTTTCAAAATTTTTCTAATTTAGAAAACTCCATTATCTTACTTTGCATTACCCATCCGCGGCTTATATTTGAGTCAATACGCTTTCCTTGTTTTTGTCGATAAAATTAGGTATTTCGGCTTATACTTATATATAGTAAGTGGGACTGTTAGGAGAATGACAGCTGTAAGACAGAATTTCAATTGGCTTAACCCATTAAAAACCATGATCTCGGTTTGGTGCTTTAACCCACCTAGTAATGCCATCTATCACTGAGGACACTTGCATCCTTCAACAGGAAATCAGTAATATGAAACCTAAAAAGTGATCCGGTGCATGCCTTGACTTGCAAACATTGCTAATTTTCATTGGCTCTACAGCATTCACCATACCAAACCAAAGCAGCATCACACATTCATAATAGATAATCTGAATTACCCTATCTAACTTGGTGTACTGTAATAGAATAGACACAAAGGCTCTCATCTACTGCTTTCATATAGTAACACTGTACTCTCGATCTAGTCATTTATTGGACGCTAAAGTATTTTATATGTTTTTAGGATGAATAAAATTGCTTTGTATTCAAAGTATAGTTTCAAAGTTTACTGCCCAACAAAACAAATCCACAAAAGGGAAATTATTTGACAGAGATTGTCTAATTTAGGACAGAGATAATAAAATCTCAACTAAAAATATTTTAATATTATACCTTAACATGCCTACTGTTACTTTTGAGGGCCAGGATCTCTTTAAAAACAGCCAGCCTAGGAATTTAGTTAGCTCAGCTTAAGAAAAAAAAGCCAAGGGGACTTAAAGCAGGCCATTGCGAGGTGCCCACGAGTGGTCTATCACTGACAGGTCACTACATACTTTACCTATACATACAGTTCCTATAAACCTATACAGACTTGTCCCTGGTTGATGGTCTCTGCCATACCCATGGCAGGTTCTCATCTTAGGGGTTGAGTAAGGCTGCGTCTACACTTAAAAGGGGACAGGTGGTATTGACACGTTGGCGGAACATGCCCACTTATGATTTGCCCACTATTGGGGCGCTGTTTGGGTCAGTTTAGCACATGGTATTCGCCATGTCAGTAATACTGCACCCTATTAAATTTAATTAACAAACCGCCCCTGAAAACACATTGGCCGTGTTGCGTTCATGTCCATGTTCATGACTCTGAAGGACAGAGTACCCTATGTGTGTTTAGGTGCACTATTTTTTTTTCCCCAAAGCCAATGGGTATGAGGCAGAAGTCGAAAAGTATACACTGTTCTGGTAAATCATAGACACATATATTAAAATCCTAATTTATAGTTTATACAATTTGTAAAATATAAAGTAACTGCTACAAACAGACTGCTTGAAGTGAAAATACAAACATGTTTAACAACATACCTCCATTAAACAAAGCTATGAAACATATTACTGTGTACAAAAAAAGCAGACAAAGCAGAACTTGGGAGAAGTCCTACTAAACCAACAGTGAACGTGCAGGAATGGTAATAGCTTTTTTGGATCAAGTAATAGGCAAGAGACTTCATATACAGGAAAATATCTGTAAGCAATAACAAGCTTTCTGACAATCAAGTATGCTCGGTATCACTCCCTACTTGAATCATCATAAGGAATCCAATGAACATGCAGATCTCTTGTGAGATTTAATCTCTGCATATAAGATGGTCATAGAATGTGGAATGATATTTCTTCCTGTGCTTGCCTTAACATATTTTGAATGAAAAATCCAATTCACTTGCCTGTCCTCTGCAATTTTCAATGTGCTAGATAATACAGAGCCTATTACAAGTACAGATTAATTTTATAGAGCTTACTCCTTGATCTAAGCTAATGGAGAAGTTTAACATTTGCGTATCTTTCTTATCCCATTTATTATCTCCTATTAAATGAGTTACTTAATCAATGTTGCAACTGTTGTTACCAGCAGAATCCTCTTGTGCTTTATGTTTTTGTTCACATCAGCAGAGGCAGAATACCGTAAAATTGAATCTTAAGAGGAGAAGCTTTAATAGGAGGTATATATTTTTCATAGAAATATTAGCACAGTTTCTAGTTAGTTATGGATCCATTCTCTGCCAGCAAAAAAATAAAATTGTCCCAATGCTATTTTCGTTAATTGGTCAAACTATATATTGTTGTATACTTTTTCATTCTGCACCTTAAAACATTGCAGTTGTGCAGTGATACATCCTGGGTACAGTAAGTTTTTATTAACTGAATTAAAATGACTAAAGGCAATAAATGTATGACTTTCCTGAAAATGTCAGTTTATTATAAGCTTGTATGCTGGGAATAATGTGTTTCCATTTGCACAAGATACTAATTTAAAAATTAAAGTTTTATGAATTAGAAAAAAAAGACGATTGCAGAGAAACTTAATAACACTGTTATGATCATTTATCAGGAACCTTTAGAATGATGAAAATGTTATATTTTGAACATGTAATTAAAAACTCGTGCAGCTTTACATCCATATTGCTGCTATAATCATATTTACTTTATTGTTAAATAAAACTGTAGCAGGGCAAAAACCTGCACTGGAGCATAAAACAACCGATTGCAGTTCATTTCACGGTATTTGTAATATAGTGCAATTATAGAGGCCTTGCTTTCTCTGGGTGTAAACTGCCTGCCACATATGGGAAAGAATTAATGGAACAGTTCCAGCCTAAAGTTCCTTACTCTATTTCTAGAATAAAGTAAGCATAACCTGCATTTCCAGAATTTTGTCAGCATTGGTTTCTTCAAGATTTGGAGCTAGATACAACTAAAAAGACCTAAACACAGATATAAAGGATTAGGAACCCAATATAAAAAAACATATGACCTGTGGTTTCACTTAAATGAGTCTAAAGCTAGGACATGCATATGGATTTTTAGATAATATTTGCCAACAGCTAGGTAGTTATTTTCAATGCAAATCACTATGTCGAATTGTTTAATTTTCCTAGCCTATTCTGAATAAATGTTGATGTTTGGAATAATTTAGATGAAATATTTCATGATTTCAAACTAATTAATTACCAATTAATTAGAAAAGTGTGATTCTGAAATTTCAACACGTACATCCAAGATACATTTGTACTTGTGGAAAAACCTGAATGTTCTTGTGGTTCGAATAAGTTTAACATATTCTGTTGATATTGCATTAAAGCATCAAGAACAATATGTAGGTACACACTTTTAATTACAGCCAGCTTCTGAAAGCTTCTGAATGTTTCTTGTCTACATAGTAGAATTTCCTTTGGTGTGCCATCTTCAAAATAAATGTGTCTCATGTTGGGTCTACAACCAACTTGCTAGGATAGCAGTGTGTTATGAATGTTTTTGGGAATTTTTTAAAATATTTGTTTACTGTAGATTTACACATTGATACCCTTACTTCTATAAAATGTATTAGATTTTATATGTTTGGATACTAACTTTATTAATACATAACATGCTCCTTTTTACTACAACAAATACATTTTTACTTATACAATAGAAGACAGACAGATTGCAGACTGAACCTGCATATACATATTATAAGTGCTGAACCATTCATGTAAAATCAAGTTAGTAAATGAGATTATGAAGACCTTAAGCTGGGAACACATGTATAGATATGGGCCAAATCAATGGCCTCTTCCAGCGCCATGTGTCCTTACGGCCATCTATCTGGCCCATATTTAATGTGGCCATCCATGTTTTTCGAGCGGGACCAATCAATCCTACTTGAAAACAGGGATATTGGACATGACCGACTGGGGTAGACCACAGTCGATGTCCATTGCCTTGCCGTGTCTCCAGCTCCTCCGATATTTTGTTTTGCTGAAAAAAAAATTAAATTGTCTACTTCTCAACATCCAAAGAAGGGAATCTCTAAGAAGATGAGGTCGACACAAATGTGCTTTTTATGAGTTTTTTTTCTTGTAAAGAGTTTCATCTAGAGGGCTTAATCAATCAACTCAATAACCATGCCAAATGGTTTACAGTCGGATATGATTCAGGTTACACCAAAATAAAGCCTATAGATAACTCTTGAAGGCCCCTGATTTTTAAGCTTTTGAAAATTGTTGCTTATATTACAGAAAATACTAATGGCTCTTCAACAAGTTAAGCACTAGTCTTCAGAAGTCTTTGGGGATCATTGGTACATACAATTAAGTTTGCACTACCAAACTAATTTAGGTGGCAATTAAACAGAGCTGCAAAGGTTGCATTTCATTAAAAAATTTAAGATGAATAATGCAAACAAAAGTTCACATACATGTGTTCACATTTCTTTTAGACTTTAGATAAATCACTAAAAAAGAAGTGGTTTAATGCAGTATGTATCCTTCTCATATTGTTTTAAAAATGACCAATGGACCATTACCAATGGAACAAAAAGTGAGGGTGAACCATGCAAAAGGGACCATTCCCAGTGTCAACTGTCTAGAGCAATTCATGTTCATTTACACATGTGTCTTCGGAATAAAGCTCCCTAATGGCAGATATAAAAAAAACACAATGGAGTCATAAGCATCTCTACCTCCATCAAAAAAATGTTATTATGTATATATATATATATATATATATTCTACATTGGTAGACAACTGGTTTCACCTATAACTATCTTTGCTTTTTCCGAAACACAATTTAAAATTGATATTTTTTTATTAAAATCTGGAGGGATTGTTTGTTCTAAAGACAAATATCTATGAAGGAAACTTTGGCAAATAATCACCCCCACCCCCAAAAATAAATACCAACAAAGCGTTACAGGTTTAAATAAAACTAACTTACTGCTGCTTAATAGTGAACATCAAATAATGTTTACAACCATATGACAGCAAATAAGACATTGTAATCAGTCAGGTAACAGTTACTATTACTGTCATGTGTAATATAACACAACTTAAGACAGGTTGATTAACAAAAGTCATGATAAGAATTAAAAAAAGAAGCATTAATCACAAACTTCCACAGCCAAAGAAGTTTGATGGTGTTTAACGCATCCATAAGATATAGAGCCTGATTTAATTATACAAAACACTTCTTTAGTGTTTTGACAGATGACTATCCAGTAGCACGGCATAAAAGTTTGTGCTCGTTAGTCATGGAAATTAAAACTTCTCACCACATTTAATAGGAGAACAGGAATGGTATACATTATATTTAAAAGCAGAAGGATGTGACATTACTATGCAGCCTATCATGTTTACCTGGCATACATATTTTTTTGTGAGTTAAAAGTGCATCTGAAACAAATATTTTTTAATATTGAGATTTCCAAGCCCTGCATTCTTTTTCATACTTTTCCCACCATTAACCTCCTGGGCGATTTGCCCAAAGCCAGTTCTGGCGCAGTTTGATCGTGAATCGGGATCGGGCACAAACGCCGCCTCTCTGTGTGGCAGCAGCTCTTCTACAGAGCTGCAGACACACTGAGCCTTTCCGGCCCTGTGTCTCCAGCGTCATCTGTAGACCACGTCATCCATGTTAATAGAGGGGAGCCGCTCTTCTCCCCACACACCCCCGCCATCTATTTGACACCGGTGGTGTGCAGAGGGCTGGGCAGAGATCCAGCAATTGCGGGGGAAACGGCTTTTCATGCCATTAAAAATGGCGCGCAAAGCCCAAAACGCCCAGAAGGCTAATGATAACATACTATAGCCTGTGCATGTGGTGCCTACCTCCCTGATATGGCGGAGTGCATGCATGTCAGAAGAATGGCCAGACACAAGCATGCCCCAAAGTCTAGGCAAGACCTTACCCTAACATACCCTAACCGTATGCCATGGGCTAGCCATCATACATAAATTCGAGGAGACTCAATTATCCCTTAAAGGTGTCTTGAGAACTGTGGTGGCACAGTAGAGAAAGCAGACGGTTCAAAGACTGAGACAGATGGCACACATCTGGGTAGAAAATACCCATTTTTTGGTCTAGTTGCAGTCCTTGTATGCGTTTATTTCTCTTTTCCCCTACACCATCAAGTGTTTCCTTCCTTAGTACCCCTTTTGGGGCACTATACCAGCTACCAACATGTCAAAATATGCAGGATCCAATTGGGACACCTTGTTGTCAGACCATGAGTCCAATTATGAATCAAGTAACAAAACTCAGACAGATACAGAAGTATACATTTTTGAACTAAAACGCCTGTTGGAGAGAAAATTTAATCTGTCATGGCATAAGAAATACTTGCAAAAATATGTGGATAACAACATCAATCCTCTGGGTTTAAGAATTCAACTGTTTCCCCAAAGGCCAACAGTGGATCCCCTCTTTAGAACAAGATGGGAACAAATCTTAAATGAATGTTCCAATAAGCTCATGAAACTCCTAATCGAAGAATATCAGAAAGATATGACTAACATAGATGCTGAACTGGATAATTTGAACTCACAATACGAACATCTACTTAACCTCGAAACCACCATACGGAAGGAAGAAAAAATTCAAGAAGAACTCAAAAGAAACAATATGGAGCTTATGAAAATTAAAGAAAAGAAATTTGCCCGTGACAAAACCACTTTTAAAAAGAACTTGGCTTATCATTGGAGGACCTATCAATCCAAACGTCCGGCATTGAGACAACACCCCAACCCGCAAAATGACCTACGTAAATGGCCATCACAATCTTCAGTCTCATCTCAATCATCTACAGGTAGAGGATCCCACTACTCGGAAACCCGACAACAGCGATCTCGGAACAATCGATACCAACCCCAAAAAAAGACCTCACCGGATAGAGATGCTTCGGCATCAGGTGGTTACAGGGATGATGAAAATGAAGACTCAGATGAAGAAGATATCTCTGACACCAATTCTATACAACCTTTTTTAGAGTCAAGCCAGAGACCACAAAGAACC
>CM070039.1:45391599-45403114 GCA_036250615.1 Ptychadena robeensis
CTTCATCCACTGGCAGTCTGTGTACGAGTATCTCGGAGCGGTAAAGAAACTGAAAAATACAATGCAAATGTAATAGGGAGGGAAGGTTACTGTCCTGGAAAAGACTCTTGGAAACTGAGTTACCGGTAAGTCTAACTCAAGTTTTCCCCAAGTCGTCTTTTCCAGGACAGGTCACCAATGAGAGGATAAACGAGCACTCACCTCTGTTAGGGTGGGACTATTGCCTCTAGCACCCTCCTGCCAAACGACTGTTCCTGCACAGCCATGAGGTCCAGTCTATAATGGCAAACAAAAGTACCGAAGGAAGACCAGGTAGCAGCCTTGCATATCTGCTCCGGAGTTGCCCCCGCCTTCTCGGCCCATGAAGCAGCCCACGCTCTGGTGGAGTGAGCCGACACCAGGAGTGGACAAGGCAGACCTTCAAGCTTGTAAGCCTCAACAATGGCCTGCCTAATCCACCTAGCAATAGTCGCCTTAGAGGCGGCCTTTCCTTTCCTGGCTCCCGAGTGTAGAACGAAAAGAGAGAGTCGTTTGTTTGAAGGATCGGGTAGCGGCTAAGTACGCCAACACCGACTCCCTAACATCGAGGTGGTTAAATACCTTCTCCCTGTCATAAGATGGATTAATACAAAAGGAAGGCAGAATGATTTCCTGAGCCCTGTGAAACTCGGAGGCGACCTTCGGGAGGAAGGCCGGTCCGTTCTGAGCACCAGTCTATCAGGGAAGATCTGCATGTACGGCTCCCTGACTGACAAAGCCTGGAGCTCGCTAACCCTCCTAGCCGATGTAATGGCCACTAGAAACACCACTTTCCACGAGAGAGTTCTCATCTCGCTGGGATGAGCAAAAGGGTGTTTCACAAGGGCCCCCAGGACGGTAGACAGATCCCACTGGGGAACAATTCTATGTCTGACTGGAGCAGACCTAGCCACACCTTGCAGAAACCTGGAAACCATGGGGTGCAGTATCAACCTTCTTTCCAAGAAATGACTAAGGGTCGCCACCTGTACCTTTAGAGTGCTCAGGTCTACCCCTTTCTGCAAAAATGCCAGGATGGCGGGCACTGAAGTAATATCCTCCCGGGAACTACAGGAGGAGAGGAAGACTCTCCAGACCTTCCCATAAATCCGCCTCGTGGAAAGCTTTCGACTGGCCAACAGGGTATCAACCACTGGCGCCGAGAAACCCTTAGCTAATAGCCACCGCCTTTCAGATACCAGGCTGTCAAATGCCATGCCCTGTCCTGGTTGGCCTGAACTGGACCCTGGGAGAGAAGATCCTCCCTGTCCGGAAGAGGGAAAGGGGCTTCCGCTGCCATCCGCCTGGGAAAACCATGCTCTCTTCGGCCAGTATGGCGCCACCAGAATTAGATGCGTCCTCTCCTGCCTGAGCTTGCGCAATACTAGCAGCAGGAGACATATAGGCGGAAATGCGTATGCCAGCTGGAAGTGCCACCACTGACTTAAAGCATCCAGCGCCCATGCCCTGTCGCCCTTGGTGACCGAGCAAAATCGAGTTGTGTGTTGCCTGAAGAAGCGAAGAGATCCGAGGCAAGCCCCACCTCTCTACCAGGACTTTGAAAACCTGTGACGGCTCAAATAGTCCGCCTTCAGGTTCAGGGTGCCCTTCAGATGAACTGCCGCAAGTGACACTTGCGTTACTTCCGCCCAGCGGCAGATGGGCCCTGCCAGTTTTCTCAGGGAATATGATCTGGTGCCCCCCTGCCTGTTCAGGTAAGCCACAGCGGTGGCGTTGTCCGAATACACTTGAACAAAGCGACCCCTTGCCCTGTCCCGAAAGTGCTTCAGGGCGAACCATACCGCTAAAAGCTCCCGGTAGTTGGAGGATCGTTTCGCTTCCGAAGGACTCCAAGCGCCTTGCACCATGAGGTCTGCTAGGTGGGCCCCCCACCCCCAGGTGCTGGCGTTCGTTACCAACCGTACCGGATCCCGAAACTTCCAGCACAGCCCCTGGGACAGGGTCTGTGCTCTTCTCCACCACCAGAGGGACCTTCGTACCCGCAGAGAAGGAGAAAACAGCCTGTCCAGTGAACTGGGAAGCCCGTCCCAGCAGCAAAGGACCTGAGCCTGCAACTCCCGCATGTGGGCCTTCGCCCACTGTACCGCCGGAATTGCTGCCACCATCAGGCCGATGGTGGCCATTGCCTGCCTGAGGGAGACTGAGCGGTTGTGTAGCAGAACCTTCACCGCCGCCATCATTTTTTGCCGTTTGTCTAGCGGCAAAAACAGTTTCTGAGATACCGAGTCCACCTGATACCCCAGGAACTGCACCACCCTGGCCGGTTGCAGATTTGATTTCTTCCAATTGACCAACCACCCCAGGGATTCTAGAAAATCCAGCGCCTGGCGTAAGTGTGATTGAAGGCGAGACTCTGTGTCCGCAAAAAATAACAGATCGTCCAGATATGGTATGACGGCGATCTGTTGCAGACGCAGAGGCGCCAGCGCCTCCGCCATCACCTTTGTAAATATGCGAGGGGCGGAGGACAGGCCGAATGGAAGGGCCACGAACTGAAAGTGCAGAACCTTTCCCTGCCAGAGCACTGCCAACCTCAAATACCGCTGATGACCTGCCCAGATAGGAATGTGCAGGTAAGCATCCTTCAGGTCTACTGAGGCCATAAAACAGAAGATTCCTTGTAGTGTAAATTGTTTCAATCCAAAAGCTTTTTTGCACTATGAAGAGGTTGAGAGAGCTCAGGTTCAGGATTATTCTGAACTCCCCTGAGGGTTTTCCCACGACAAAGACGGGGGAGTAGAACCCCTTCCCCTGGGAAGCCAATGGAACAGGCACTACCACCTTCTGATCCACCAACTCCCAAATTTTTGCCATGAGCGCTCTGGACTTGACCGCGTCTCTGGAGGGGGTGGTCAGACAAAAACAGGGAGGGGGAATAGCCGTAAACTCCAGCTTGTACCCCTGATCTATGATCCGGAGTACGAAGGGATTTGGAGCCAATTGATGCCAGGCTGGAGCGAACTGGCTCAATCTTGCTCCTACTTTTTCCCCCCAGTCAACTCTGTTTAGCCCCCTGGGAGGCTTAAACAAGATACTTTTTTCTCTAGCTTTTGGGCCCTGCCAGGGACGCTTGCGGTTCCTTGTTTTTATATTCAGTAAACCTTTGCCCACGAAATGGTCGTTTGAGGGGCAATTTAGACTTCCGGACCGGAAAGGCCTTCTTTTTATCTGCCGTCCTGTCCAAAACCCCCTCAAGCTCTGGCCCAAACAGCAAATCACCCGAAAAGGGAAGACTGCACAGCCTTGTTTTGGAGGCTGAATCCCCCTGCCACGTCTTGAGCCAAAGGGCCCTCCTGGAGGCAATAGCCAGCGCACCTGATCTGGCGGAAAGCCTAACAGACTCAACCGAGGCATCCGCAAGGAAGTTGGCCGATTTAAACAGAACCGGTACGCATTCTAACAGCTGTTCTCTAGGTGTGCCTATTTCCAGATGTTCCTTAACCTGCGACAGCCAGTACTCCAGATTCCTAGCTACACAAGAAGAGGCCAAAGCCGGTTTGAGCCCTGTCACAAACCCCCACCAGCAGCAATCAGTCTCCTTGACACTTCTTCACAGTCGCAGTCCCGGTCCCAGCCACTGGGAGCCCTCGGACTGCCTTCCTCACTGTGAACAGGCCAAAAATGGAAACCGATTGGTTGGAGGGGATGTGAATGCAATACACTATACAATCTCCATGCAATCTCGGTGATTGTATATGTATATCTCTCGGTATCACTGCCACCAGTCTGGAAAATGAGCCAGACGTCTCCTAACTAAACTATCCCTGTGGGAGAAAAAGTTAATTCAAAATAAAAATCTAGAAATAACAATATCTATCACTAGGTAGCGTCTCTCCAGTTGCTTAGATTCTTTGTGGGTCATTCAGTACAGGTACAGACTGAAATGATTAAAATCATTTCTTTTGAAAGATAAAATCGTGCATAAAAATATTAAAGAAAAAAAAAATTTTAACAAAACTAACAAAGGAACAGAGATTTTCAATAGTAAAATAAATGGGGTAAAAACAGAAAAAAGAGAACTTGTCTGAGGAGTCAAGAGTAGAAGTGTCCTTAGAAATGAGTCCAAATATTGTAATCCAGCGGTCCAATTCTGGAGTTGCAATGGCGGGTGTCAGAACACCAAGACGGCAGTTCGAGGTCAGCGTTTCAGGACACTCCAAGACAAAAAACTTCAGACTTCAGACATAAGACAAAAGACTTGAGACCAAAAGACTTCAAGACACTCACTGAGTAGATGGGGGGTGCTTTTAACCCCTTCTTCCTCCCTGGGAGGAGTTAACACCGGAGCTTGACCAAACCTCTCACTTGGTCAGTCAGACAGCCCCCTCATTAGACAGGACAGACAGCCATGTACATATGAATATGTATAACTTGCCAGAGGAACATGTGACCATGATATGGGGGACATGTTCACTCTCAGCACGGTTTCCCAAATTTATAGAGACCATACATGAATAGTGTATGTTATGCTACGCTGCTAATTTAGAGATCTCAGTTTAGGAATTTCACACACATTTCATCCTTGCTTACAAATATACATTTTCCTATACATATGGAGAGTCACCTCTGCGAGTTACCAGTATCTCCCATGTATTGAAATATGGTTTTATTGGCAATCTCTCCAATCATTAATCCAAAGGTGAATCAAGGTTCAGCTTTCTCTGTGTTCCTGTTCGACCTCACTCCCTCACCCCCTCCCTCCTCTCCAGAATACCAGATAGGACATGGTTTATTGGGGGGTGCAATAAAGTGGGTTATTTCAATGCTTTGAAGTAGGGTCTCTGGGCATTTACGACCCCCTAGATGTGTACACAGGTGGGCACGACCAGGCATGGTGGACATTCCATGATTTCTAGAGAATGGTCGAAATTAACTATGAAGGGTCTGGGGAAATGTAATTGTGGCTTAGGTTAAGATATATATGGCGAATACAACGATTATTTGTCACAGGCCCAAACAGACTAGCCTCCCAGCTCCGCTTCAGCAAAATGTCCATTCTCTTGTCCATGGGGTCCTTGAGAACTCCCATGTCCTCGAACGACAAATCCGTGGACTTAGAAACCTGCGAAAACGCTGCATCCACCATAGGAGTTTTGTTCCAAGGCAGGTCCATATTTTCGTCCAGAGGAAACCTCCTCTTTAAGTTCTTACTAAAGAACGGTTTCCTCTCAGGAGTCAGCCATTCCTGTTTAATGGTGTCCGCCAATTCGTGGACCGGAAACACCCTGCCCTTGTGGCCTCCCAAGGCCCTGTACATCTTATCATGGAGGGAAGTGACCACCTGTTCTTCCTGTATGTCCAGGGTATCATAAATAGACTTATGATACCCTCCAAAGACAAACTATACCTAGGGGTCTGAACTCTGCGACCTTCACCCTCTCCTGTCTCGGACTCCTCTGCAGATAGCTCTGCGAGCAAGTCCTGCAGAGGAAAAAGTCGCTGCAATTTCTCCCCTAAAGGTGGTCAGTAGTTCCTGGCTGGCCGCTGTAACTGCTGAAACCCCCTCCCTACAAATAAGCGCATCTATGCACTTCTGGCACATGGGCTTATCAGCAGTAGGGAGCCTAGCCCCACAAGAGGCGCATTTCTTCCTAGCCGTAGGTGCCTTGTCCACTTTACCTTTACCTTTACGCTAGTACCAACGACCAGTCTGAAACACTGCCCCTCAAAAAAAAATTCAATTTCACAGCCAGACCCCAGGGAGCAATCCACCAGTGATAATCAGGCGATTGTACCCCCCCCCAAACACGTTCCAGCAGGGAGAGCTCAGTAAACAGGTGCCCAAAGACCCCCACTCCCCCTGGAACCGTACAGCAGGTAAGGAAAAACCGTCCCTGGGGACCTTACCTGCATTGCGCTGCCACTCGCCGGACCGCTCGACTCCATAATTGAAGACTGCCCAGGCATGAAGGCAGAAGGCGGTGTTTAAATCCCCCGCCAAAGCCTCCGGCGTCCCACGTTCCCCACTGGGCGCCGAAGACTGACGTGGCAAGCGCAACCCCGCCTCCTCTCCCCACGCACCAACGACTGGGCTCCCTGCAGTCGCGCGCTCCAGCCCCCCCCCCCTGACTCACTGCGGCTCACGTCCTGTGACGGATCCAGGGCGCGAGCTCCGACTCCCCGCCGCCGGCCCCAGCAGCTGAGCAACCTGCCCAGCCGACGGGAGGACACGCGATCCGGACTCTCACTGAGCATGGAGCAGGAGAGGGAGACGCCATCGCAACCAAGTTCCCCACCGGCTAGATGGAGGTAAGCCCTGATTTCTCCCAACAGGAGCGGCCACAGCCTTTTCCAGGACAGTGACCCACGGAGCCCTGGGTGATGTGACCCTCCGGACGGAGGAAACACAAAGACTGCCAGTGGATGAAGGAGCGGGAAATTTAAACATTTGCTGGGTATTGTGTTTCCTCCCTCTGGGGGTGGATCCCCTTCTCTCATTGGTGACCTGTCCTGGAAAAGACGACTTGGGGAAACATATTTGATCAATTTTTGGTTCGTCTGACATCGGATGTTAGTATGCTAACTAGTTAAATTTGAACCAAAATTGGTCAGGTACAACAAAACAATACGTTCGATGATTACTCGACCTATCAAAATTTTCTGACATGTCCATTTATTTTTCGTCAAACTTTTGTCCAATTTTGATCGATCTAGGGTCGATCAAACCATGTGGAGGGGCATAGATTTCCAGCCGATCGACCTTAACCAACCAATTTGGTTCACTGAAAAATCTCAACGTGTATGGGGACTCTTAGCAAGATACTAAGTGAGTTTACAGGGATATGGTGTAGATGAATTGTGAACTACGGATGCAGAGGACCCAGGGTGCAGGAGCAGAAAAAGAACTAGTAAAAATAATGTAAACCTCTTTTCCCTTAATCTCCTCAGTGATATTTCCAAGTGTAGTTTAAGGTAAATTTTCAAGATCAGAAGAGATCATCTGATCCACACTCAGGGTTGCTAACCTGATCCAGACAAGCCGACAGTATCCCCTGTCCATGTGCCTCCAGCTTTGCATATTGGCTGCATGTCCCTAGCATCAATAATGATGGCAGGGATGTGCATCTGCCTACCTAATGGCCCAAGTGCTCACACCTCTGATTGGTAGTCTTCAAATGTCATATTTAATACAAAAGAACTCTGCAGGACAATGACCCAAAGCAGGCTTCCTAAAGAATCCAGAAATGATTTACTACAAAGCAATGTTCTGAAATGACCAGCAATGAGTCCACATCTAAATCCCTTAGAGCACCTGTGGAGGGATCTAAAACAGCAGTTGAGAGGAGGAAGCTTCCAAATCTTAGAGACCTAGAGCAACTTGCAAAGGAAGATTGGTTCAAAATTCCAGTAGAATGGTTTAACTAATTTATAGGAAGAAGTATGTTACTTGCTTTCTGTATCAACGAGTGTGCCTTTAAGAATGAGATTGAGGGTGCCAATAAGTTTATCCTGGCCAATTTGTTTGGTGCCAACAAAACAATTAAACATGCAATACCCAAGCATATGTACATGTAACAATTTTTTAGGAATATTTATGTTAGGTTTATTATCTGACACAAAAGCGGTACAAATATACTAAGAATGAGGTTAAGGGTGCAAATACATTTATCCTGGGCATTTTTCAGGTAGAAAGAAAAGAAATAAACATGGCAATAACCAAGCATATGTAAATGCAACGCATTGTCAGGAATATTTATGTTAGGTTCATAAGGGCTTGTTTCCACTAGTGCAATCGGCCGCAGATGGACGCGTTTATAATCGATTTGCCACGTCTGCAGCCGACCGCTCATATTGAAACTTATTAGGCAATTTCCATTAAGCGATCACGCACGGATGGGCTCCTAGCAAGAAAAAATGCTTCCCCAGACATGAATGGACCGGGTCAAAATTCGAGTCCCCAGTGAATAGGGACACGATTTTTGACTGCGTCCATTCATTTTCTATGGGTGCAATCGGACGTGATGAGCAAAAAAGGTCGGATCGTGTGCAAAATCCCGTCCAATTGCGTGGACAATCGCCTACAAACGCTCTAGTAGAAACAAGCCCTTATCTGACACAAAAGGGGTGCAAGTATATACTGTACTATACTATAAGATGGGTGAGCCTTTACTCGGACACGGCGTGGTATGGAACATGGTAAGTGCGGCTTAGGAAAAAAAGATCAGTAAAAGAGCCAACCAGAAATGTTTATGAGCATTTCCTAGCCCTGCAGAGGCATGAATATATTCATTATATTAATACAGATTACATATACACATTACATTAAGGTCCTTCCCTGCATCAGTGCAAGCATGTCAATGCATAAACCATTAAACCATGCTATAAGAGAAAATCCCAGAACTTTATAGTTCTATCACTGCTAGAAGAACCATTATTTCTTAAGGATGGTTTTCATAGACTTATAATAAAAGCAAAATGTAATAAAACAGGTGTTAAATAATGTTCTACCTTGTCCTTGTCTTCAACAACATCTGCTACAACATCATCAGGGTCTAATATCCCTCCATCCTTGTATTCTAGATGATGGATCTTCACCCAATATCCTGGCTCCTTAAAAAAAAGAAAAAAAAGAAAGCATGATCATACAGAAGGTCACATTGAGGCTAGAAGATACAACAAAAGGCCTTTCACGCAACTATGCTTTGATTTACAATAGCACACAGGTGCTTAATTTGGCTGTTAAACCATTTACATTAATATGAAAACACCTTGAAGGATACAAACGTCCAAACCGTTTATTTTATTACCATTCTCTTGGATAGTTTTGTGTACTTAGATTTGTCTACCAAAGTTTAATGCCCACATGTGACTAGACAGAAACTAGAAAGAAACATATATCTAAACTTTTTGAGAAGGTAAAACGTTACCCATAACTTTTATTTTCATTTGTAACATAAACAGATTTGTCTTTTGAGGAGTTTTGACCCAGTGAACCAGAGTAACCTTTACCTTTTATGGAAAGCAAGCTGCTGCTTTGATCAATGTCATGAGCAGATGGACAGATAACAAACAAAACAAACATCTAGATTGTTGTGACCTCCCAAATCATCTTCCAAGAGGAACATTTATCATTTTTGTCCACAGTCTTCCCAGAAGAGCAGGAGCTGTGATGGCGGCAAATGGGTGACGACCTCCATATTGATGGAGATATGTGTACCTTGATTATTGTTACTACGTGCATATGCGTACTATCAAGTCAGGTTTTATGGATCCAGGCGGCTGCTGGATGGTAGTATGCAGCACCCCCCTCGGCCACCCCTCCTTCCCCAGCAAGTGTTCACTGGGGGAAACTTGTGGCTGAAGTTGATATTGCAGGGTGATCGTTTTTCAAAATTGATAGAAAAGTTAAAAACACTTCAGCTTTACAAACAACTTCACTTCATGTATACACTACTGTAAAAGTTTATCTTTTTTAGATTATTAGAATTATTTCGGTATCTATTGTTAAATATATACAATTTATGCCAGTTGGATAATTGCAGGGAAACATTAATAACTATGAAGGGTTGCAGTTAGGGGTGTGAAAAAGATTGGACTCACAAGGGTGTTGGATGTCTGGGGGTTAAAAGTCAGAGTAGGAAAATGTAAAAGTAAAATCTGACAAAGAAAAAATGTGCATTACTGGAGGTAGGAGATCTGGGGGTTCAAATGGTGTTGTACTACGAGAGTTACATTTGACCCAAAGCCAGCTGGTGACCTGTGGATGGAGACAGCTAATCAGGGGCTCAATAAGGAACAGAGAGGTCCACCTGCAGCAGAATCTACCATGCAGGAAGCTCAAGCAGAGAACAGTGAGGGAGACAGTGAGGAAGACGGCTCTTATTAAAACCATGCTACATATGGGGCGAGTACCAAACACCATCTCCTGGTACTCATCCAAGTAGCTCACTAAAAATGTTTTGCTTAACCCTGGCTACATCTTTACCATGACTATACACACACACAAACACAAATATACTGTTCCAAGCTATGGCAGCATTAACAGACAAAATATTTTTCATGCTTGTTAAAATTAACTTTAAGAAGTTTTAACAGAACATCGTAAAAGAAATGAAAACATAAACTGCATGAAACATGCTGTTTTATAAGTCAGAACAATATGCTTAATGCACATCCTTTATTTAGATAGAACAACTTCATAGCATTCCTTAGTGTATCCTAATCTGTAACTGGTACTATTACACCAAAAATATTTTTACGCTATTAAACCAATGCTGGCAACTGTCCCTGGAATGGCAGGCCAAAGTACAGCTCCATGACTCAGAGTAAACATGTGGTTTTTTTTTCTCGTAGCAGTCATGTTGGTTTTGTTTTTGACATGAAAAACTCCCTAGGAACGTAAACTCTGGGTCAGTAAAACGGTCTAGTTAGCAGCAGCTCTAATCTAAAATGAAGTAGAAGTAATAGGACCAGAGTAGATATATTTGATTTAACTTGATCCATCAAAACATCCGTCTTTTCAGTCAATCAATAGAGATTAGTCCACAGATGTACAGTTACATGCAACTCTCTGAGTCCAACCATTTGCAACAGAAACCGGTAACAGGGTAACAGAAAATGTAATATTTTAAATCAACCATTGTACGTGCCCTTTTATACTACATGCGTTTTTTTTTTTAAGGCATTCGTTTCTGCATATATACAAAAATACATGTGTTTTGCACATTACATGCGTGTTTGCGTTTTTGAACATATCAATGAAAAATGCACGCAGCAGGATGTTATAAAAAAAAGGCATGCGGAAATGCATTTTTAAAAACGCAACGTATATAGTGTGAAAGGGCCCTAAATGGGGCCCTAAGTTTTCTCCCACCTATAATTTGCTTGCAAGTGGTTCTTTTTAACATTGCAATAACCCAATTCACGGTAAACATGAATTCCATATGTCTCCTGTTGACCCACTGAGAGCCAATGGAGATCCCATTTTAATACTGCAGTGGGTTAGGCAACAAGACTCCCTATCCCCTGCCTTAAATGGGAATATACCCTTATCAGGTCTGTCCGGTGTATCATCGCTGATCTAAAAAGGATTTTTGGCATTTGTTGGCAACACCTGCAAATTAAAATAATTCAATGCTTAGTGGTGGCTAAAAGGAGATTATACAGTTTATTGGGTCAATCAAATAATTGCCATTTAGAGACGATAATAGGGTCTATTCCATTAAATCAAAGTAACCTAGAATGTAATTTCCTTATCTGCAGGCTGGAATTGGTAAATATTACAAACACTTGTTTTTCTGCATTCAAAAGAAAACAATATTATTTCAAATATAGGTTATTTAGTTTAATTTGAATTTCTATTATGAATGCTATGCACTCTGAGACTTGAAATTATAAGTATATGCATTTACTGGTTAGTGATCAGTATATGCATAACTCAGAAAAAAAAAAAAGATGCTGCAGTACTTACAATACTAGGGCAATGTTATGAAAGCATCAACAAGGTCTTCTTCATTCAAAATATATTAGTGCAGAT
>CM070039.1:45404720-45432587 GCA_036250615.1 Ptychadena robeensis
TGGCTGAAGTTAAACTGAGAATAGTGTTCTATTAAATATCCAGTAAATAGAAAGCACTCTGGGGAAAAAATACCTTATTCATGTAACCACTAATAAACAACTGAGGTATGCTGAAGAGGAACTTACACCACACATAGAACATAAAGACGATGGACTACAGCGGAGAAAGGACCCTGGTCCCACTTCCAAGTCAACCATAACAGGCAACTTGAGATTGCAAATTCAGGCTTCCAAATTATGGAGTTAAGATTGTAAAAAGATTGCCTCAGATGGTCTCAATTTTGGTGGAAAAGTTGAATGGTAGCGGATAGGTAGAACAGTTAACGTATGTCTTCTAATGGCAAGAAGATTTTTTTTTTTTAAATAAAATGCTTTTTGAGGAAAAATATAACCCTCCAAAAGTGTATTCATTTCATGTGAAATAAAGATACATTTTACTTATGTAGAATAAGGCTGTATATGTTATTTTTTGGGTAAATAACTTCCATGAATCCATTCACATGTCATGCTCTTCAGAGGTTTTTGTAGAGATTATTGGGGGGGGGCCCCACCCCCCCAAGTTTCTCTGCCTACAGATATTATCACAGATGCTTGGTTACTTTGACAGTTTCTCAAACAGAAATTTGGACTACGCGGAGGATCACATGCCTCTTCTCACAGCAAAAAAAATTATAACATGAACAGAGCCCGAGAAAAAGACCCTTAATCCTATTGTTCTACAAACCTATGAATATGGAATCAACCCTTAAATTTCAAGAAGAAACTGTCAATGAAAGAAAAACAATATTTTTTTGATGTTGAGTGGAATAGATCGTCACAAACGAAAAGAAAGTGAAACTAAGTGAAGGAGGGAGGGGCATCAGAGGAATAGCTATTTAAATTGTTATTCAGGTAATGATTAATTTTCCTCCTAAGTACACAGAAAAGTTGTCCACGGATTACCTAAAACTGGGGATAAAAAACAATTGAAAGTTGGTATTCTAAAAATGTTATCTACCGTACTGGCATATTAACATCCCTAGCGATATGCCGAACCCCTGTTCACTGGCTATCGATATCGTACGCCCGACTGGGCTTCGGGCCATCGTGGGAGCTCACCTGCTCCGCCGCCGCCATCTTGCGCGTCATTGCGGCTCTTACGGGTCCCGGAGAGTGAGTGACGTCACGGAGGCGGGACACGGTCGCCGGTCTTTTTTTAATCTTTTTTTTTAACTTTTGAGCTGGATTATAGAAATGTCTTTCTATAACCAGCTCAAAGATGATCCCGCTATCAGGAAACGATCGCGATGAGCTTCATGATAGTGGGAGCATCTTCGGCTGCACACGAGCCGTTTTCCGGAAATAGCCGAGGTCTCGGCACTATCTACGTGAACACCCCCCCCCTGACTCATCCTCTGCGAGTGAAGTCATCGGGCGGCGGAGAGGAGATTTAAAGGTACAGAAACTTTTTTTTTTCTTAGATTTTTTTTTGTCATTTTTTTTTTTTTAATTTTATTTTTTTTGATTGGATTGGAAAATGTTTTATCAAATCCAAATAAAAAAAAAAAACAAGGGTAACTTCAAAAATAAAAAAACAAAATAAATTTTCCCAAAATTTTTTTTGTTCTGGACTCTTAACGCCGGCCAGTTAGCGCTTTATTCTGATTTTGCCGAATGATCACATGCGCAATTCGGGGTAATCGCTTGGTGATTCAATTGGCCAAAATGGAAACGCGCCACCTGAAGCAGTACGGCGCAGTATGATCGTTAAATCAAACTGCGCCCGTGCGGAGAATCAGGCGCAAACCGCTGGTCTGTGTGCCTGCAGCATTTCTACAAAGCTGCCAGGCACACAAAGCAAAAACACTGTATCACTTTGGACAGGACATCTGCACCTCAGTGAACCGCCAGGGGAGGTTGTAAAACGACAGCAAAGAAAGATGAGACTTTATTGTAGAAAACGATTTAATCACGCCTTACTGACTAGTGATTAAATTGTCTTTAATCAGTCGATTAAAATCAAATCCACCCTGCTGTGCATGGTCATCTGTGTACAGTGAATGCATTGCAACAGATCTCAATGCACTTCTGAAGAACAGTGGGCAAATATGCCCAAACCCAAGAGCCCCATGTAGCATAACGAACGACTAAGGTCTATAAATAAAGTGACACAAATATAGAAATTATAGCAATACAGATAAAAAGGAAAGTCTGGTCTCCTTTACTAAATTCACATACACCTGGCATTTAACCAACATCCACACTTTTATATCCGTATAAGTAAGGTATGGTCCAGGGGCGCCACATGACAACAAAAGAAAGCCTTGGAGAAGACCAACCTATTATCAGCCTCCTTATATTAAATTAATAAAAAACAACTTAGTATTGTAGTTGTTTTTTTAGAATTACTAAGTAAACACTTATTGGATTAAGTGTGGTTGGGGAGAAGCATCTTCACATTACACACAGAACTGGTTTACAATCTACATTTTGCTGGGATACATTGCCTTACAATTTATACAAATGAGCACAGGTAACTATAATTACATATGCATCATTCGGACCTTCGCTTTCAAATGGTTGCAGATTAGAATCAAATGTTTGTTCCGAGGCCTCCCGGGGAGCCATATGTTGGACATTTTTACATTTAAAGTCTATATACGACAGATCAACCACCCAATGGAATATGTTTTATACTGAAAAAGTCTCACGGGAGTTGAAAAATGCATTGATAAACAGAATGTTTTGGTCAAATTGCTTTTGAAACACCAATGAAACAGGTTATTCCACAGTAACCTTAGATGCTTCGTATTAACTGAAAAATAACGTAAATAAATACAAACAATATAAGGGGTACAGATTATTGTGGCATAAACATACCACGCATTATCACCAATCCACATCTGTCTGGTATCAAAAATACAACTATACCAATACCTGGTTTCAGCCACACCACATATTAAACATGTTGTAAAACTGTTGCACTACTAAAAACATAATAAAAAATAACCACATGAAAAAAAAAAAACAAAGTTTGTCCTTCATTTACCGTATTTAACTATGAATACAAATAGGTTATAACAAATAAGGTTTTATTATTTTCCAAATTCTGCGAGCACAGCTCTGCATCCATGAGCTGGATTTGTTCTAAAAACTCCATCCTAGACAGAAGTCCAAGTTTTCTAATGGGGTCTTTAGATCCACATGGGTTGCAGGGCGGAATCAATAATATGTGTCTAACCTGAGTACCCATTCTATGAAAACACTGAGCAATTATGGAGAACATTTTACATCTAGCACAAGTTACCCATTGGCACCTAGTTCATATGGACAAAAATGAGTCCACTACACGAATATGTGTGAGCTCATTCGGTTTAAATATATAATGTGACTAAATGTCAGTGATCAGAGAATGGTACTGTAGTATAGACACATGTTTACAAGTTTCAGCCCTTGCCGCATGTGTTGTATGAAGCCTTGCCTCCAGGAATGGCCTTTTTTTGGCTCAGCTGCGGAATGTAGGGTAATAATGCATAGTCCCGCCCGTTACTGGCACTGGGCACATGTCTACTGACATGCTGTTATTCACTATAGTGTTTGAAGTGTGCCCCTGATCACTTTTTTGTTTTAATTTTCGTCAATTTTCTGTACTGGCCGAGGCGGGTATGGGTACCCCAGAGGTCTTGGTAGTAGTTTACATGGTTCTAGAAATTTTTATAATATGAGCAGGTTTTTTTTATTTCTTAATGTTGTATCAAATCATGAATACAACTGCTTATATTAAAAAAAACATTTTTCAGCAATTTTTGACATTTGCCATGGTGTCCATATTTATGTCTCGCTGGACCGTTATAAAAAGACTTTAATGCAAAGAGTATATGTTTGCCTCCTCACCTTTACAATCCATATTACTTGAGGCCTTATACCGGAGGCATAGCCAACTGCATGCCTTTAACCGGATGTATTGATTATTAAGCTAACAAGGATTATATTCAATATACTTACCTTAGAAAAAAAGACTTCTGTTGATTGCTTATAGCGTACAAGAAGGTTATGTATTTTTAACGATGTCATTTAACTCCAATTTTTTATCCTTTGAAAATTCTGATACCCTTCAGGAAACGCGTAACAACTACATTTGCTCTGGACTTTTTTGTTTGTGCCTGCACACCTACAGCAGGTATTTGTATGGCATGAGGACGTATAAAAAAAAGCCTGCATGATCCCAAAATGTCCACCTGCACAGACAGCATAATTCATAATGCTAACAAGATTGGATATATTAACAGCAAGTCAAGTAAACTTTGGGCACTGCATTCAGGCTTCAGATTCCTATTCTTATGCAGATATAATGGTATGAGTAATATACGAGTGCTTAAATTACCTTTATTTAGAAAATTATTCAATTGCGACAGATTCTAGTAAAAATGCCAAAATGGGAAATGGTTCATAATATATATTGCTTGTAATTTTTTTTAATACCACTATTTGCATTTTCACTGTGGCAGCTTCATATACATTTATACAGAGTAATCATTTTATAAAAAGATGTTGATGTAAATAATATTACAGGCATTCTTTTGGACAATGTCGTGCATTTTCTGCAGGAAGTAATTATTGAGCACTTGGCAAAATTGACCCGCATATGTGAACCTGTAATACCAACACCAACTGGGCATTACAATGATTCTGGATGGAAATAGAGGAGTTTTTTACAAATACAGCTGCAACAGATAAAATCATGCATGGTGATGCCATTTTGAAGTTGTGAAGTAGTTGCATTGTTATTTTAATGTGTGGATTGAATGATATTGAGCTATATAAGCAATTAGCAATTTACAATCGAAATGAAGTGGTTCCGATATAAAATGCACATTATTTTTTAATAAATGCTCACCTTCAGCAAAATGCTTCTGCCCATCTAACTGATGTAGCTACTATGTTCATTTAGTGTTTCTAAAGAAATATAAATAAGAAAGAACAAGAGTTTTGAAATTCTATTCAGGAAAGGGAGCGTATCAAGCGACCAGCAATGGAGTTGCATATAAAAACTACTTATGATTAGTGTGCGTTACAGGGGTGAGTGGTTAAACAACTCCGCGCCAACAACCATGCTGAGGTTAGATGTATTGAAAGTTTGTATCACCATCCTATCTGGTGTCTATCTCCAGTCTGGTGCGCTCTTTAACCACTGAGTTCCTTTGGTGGTAACAGAACATGTATGTCGTTTCCATGGTTTGAAAACATTATTTTTGTGGAGTTTAGTTGTAAAAATAAGGCTTAGGAGGCACCTGTTGCTAATAAAAACAAACTTATTAACCTACTTCTGTTTCATCACGAGCCCATCCAGTCCCGAGTTTGTGTGAAGAACAAACTGGATGAGCTGGGCTTCCCATGAAAGTGCCTATCCGGAGTACGGGATGCTGCAGCATTTGATTTTTCACATCCCGGTGACGCGGAAATGGGCGAGGGTGGCAGAGTCCAGAGACCTTCTCGCTCTCCAGACCTCATTCCAGTGTCATGAATACACTGGCTGTGTGGAGAGAGGAGGGGAGGGAGAAATGCAGCAGGTACTGTTACCTGCTGCCATTGCCTGCTACCACACCGTAAAAACGGTGCGGTACAGGCGGTTGTGCTGGGAGTTAAGCGAATCTACCTTCTGGATGATCTTGCTCTGGTACTTATATGGGTAGTCTCCTGGCTTTAAAAAATTTGCCTGAAAAAAATTTGACTCCATTTTAAGAGCCAGGAAACTACCCATATATTCTAATCATCTGAAAGATGGTATGGAGCACGAAACGGTAATGTAAGTTCCATAAATAGCATCAGCACCTCCTAGCGCCTTATTTTACCGGAAACATCCCAAAAAAAAAAAACAATTTCCCCCTTCAATGACTTAATGCAGATGAGACAAGAATTGCAGACATGCTGCCCGACAGTTTTACATTACACGACATTTTCCCCGGACTGCTGTGGCACTCGGTCGCAATGTGCAGCATTCAGGGGTCATTTAAAAGCAGCCCTGTGGCAGGTTCTTCAGACGAGAGTATGAAAACTGACGCTCATTCATGTTCGCCAGTTGTTGCGGTATTTGTTGTTTACAGGCAGTTAACACCCTTAATGGCGCTTCTTCCCAGTATCCGGGATTGTCAGTACCATCACTGCATTATCTACCTCATCCATTGTACTGCAGCAAGATGTGTAACAAGATGGCAACTTTGCTATATAGAATAGAAACGGCAACCTTGTGGGACCAGCACGTAAGCAGTTTTGAGGATTGTTAGAGGTCTTTGTCCCCATGCATTGTGGCAATCACATTTTTTCCCCATTTATAGGTCTGCTTTACGATGCAGAAAAATATACATGATTATGTGCACAATCAATGCAGAATGCTTACCGACTGGGAGCCACCAAAGTGTGTAAATTTCACTGCTTATGTTTGCCTTTACATGTTGGATGTTTCTGTATATAACAGAGATCAATAAAAAAAACTATGTATGTGATGTTTTCTATTATTTTTTTGAGGGGTGAGATGAACATGTTTACTATGTATCAGTTAATACGGGTAATCAGGATGATCTAATCCAAAATTCTAGTTGCCCCTTGGAAAAAACTAGAGGGAAAAAGAAAACCTCCCAATGAGGACCTTGTTCTCGAGAGAGGTTAGAGAGATAACTCCATAATGAGCTTCAGGCAGAAAGTGAAAGGTTCTCCTCCTATAAAGAGGATGTTTACGCCTTCTCTTTGTTTATACTTTATCACTAAAGCCAGCCATAGACAATCGATCACGGCTGTTTTGAGGCAGACCAACAGCATCGAACAGTGAAAATCAAGGGTGGATCAAGTCACCCACCTGGAGCGACCAATGGTGGATGCTTAAAAAGACCAAATCGGCCAAAGAACCGATATGTCATTTACCTTTGGTGATCTTCGAACGACAGCCGCGCGTGATGCGCCATCAAGTGCAGTGATCGCCTCGCATTGTGCGTCTTATCGGCTTTTTTGGCTTTCGTTTTCATTATAGTTTATGGAGTTTTCTGGTTACTGGGGGAGTTACCTTGCAGCGTTAATCACACATTTCTGCAATCACTTTGCAATTAGCACCACTTATGTTTATAACAATGAATACTCGGGGAGTTGTTGTTTATTAACAAAATATACAGTTCCTTTTTATTTTTGCTCCTATATACCAGTAACATTAAAGTGATATATTTGTAGCTAGCATGCACTTAATATTAAAAGGCAGTGATTACTGTCACTCTGTTACTTTAACTAGATCATGAATAAAACATTCTTGGCTGAGAACCTATAATAATGAACCTGTAACCTCTTACTCAACCATCTGATATTCTTACATCATAAGTAAATCTTATAACCTTTCTGCATGAAAAAAGTAGCTTAAGGAGTAATTTGTACAAGTTACAGTAATAAGCCAAGGAGTAATACTAGATGTTGAAGGTTCTGCCAAATGAATACCATGGGTCAACTCATTTCCACATTATGAAAAAAAAAACCAAACATAAACATGGTACTACACTAAATTAACCAAAAGCATGTAGCCTATATTGCATTAGTAGATTTTTCTTTTAAGTAAAAAAAAAATACAAAATTAAATCAGCTGCTGTCTGCCTGTGACCAGTACCAAGTAATGTCAAGTGTGTCTATCAACAGAGTAAATGATGATATACTCTCTTAAAAACAAGATTTTCAAAGGTTATTGTAAACAGTTTGGGGGAATCACAAAAAACCACACATATGAATTTGTGCTACAAACAACTATTGATTGCAATGTATTATGCTCATTAAATAATCCAAGAATACCATGTGTGCTTGTATCTGTAAATTTCCTCTTCAACTACTGGCTCGTAAAACATTGGGAGTGTTATTGTGGGGAGGTGACCCATGTTGGAGGCCCTGAAGAACCCATTAGGGGGAGCTCTGAATAGAGAAGTAAAGACATCCAAGGAGTTGGGTGCCTTTGCCAAGTCAAGTGTGAGGGACTGGCTTTGTGAAGGGGATTGGGAATACCCGCCTTGTGATGATGGCATCGGACTGTGCAGGTGGCTCCTGGCAAAAACAGCCTGGTTCGCGTAAGACCTTCACTCAGGAGCCCCGTGTGAAGCTGACCAACCGCTGCCCTCGATACAGCCATTGGATGGGGCCTTGGCTCCCGATGCCTGCCGCCCAGTTCCTGCAGTTCCCACGTCCTTCCACCTGCCAAGGGAAGGTGAGCGGGTGCTGCCAAAAAGATTACATTGAATTTCTTTATAAGAGGTTACTCATTTATTATTGACCAAGTCTAGTAAAATTCTTATTGGATGTTTTCGTTTTTTGTGTCCTGTGTTCACTTCCCGTAGGCCAGTTTCCTACATTTCAAAATATCAAGGGACTTTGAAAATCTAAAGAAGTTGGCCACATTGGAATTTTTGGGCCAAGGTTAGTTATTGGCAAAAGGTGACTTTATGTGGCTTGATGAGATTGTGACCTTTATTTGTGACCTTTTTGTGGCTTGATTGAGTTGCAATGGTACATTAAGATAGCAAGCCCAAATGTCCCACAATCGCCCATTAAACTCCAAAAAAATATCACTGATGTTTGATCTTTAGTTGTGAAACATAAGGCAATCTAATGAATCTTTGATAGTGGGAGAGTTAGAGCATCAATTATATGCAATTAACGTAAAGCCATGGATAGGATTTAATTAGGTGTGTATTGTTATTTTTGCAAACAAGACATGTTTCGGGTCCTGCAAAAACAAAAAATCACCTTTACTAATTGTGGACACCTTACGTGACATAGAAGCAGCAAATATAACTACAGAGTGAGGTGGCAGAGTTGTTAAACAGGTGTACATTGAAAAGTTAACTAATTCCCCGGGAAATACAAAGCTGCTGGGGAAATATAAACGTTTACTTTAGTCTGTCTCTCCTTCCCCCACCCCCGGGGGGTTGTATGTCTGTTCTTAGTCTTGTAATTAATATCAGAATATTTTTACTTAGAGTTGCAATGATGATGTGTTCCTTGAATGTCCTTAAGCCTTTGCTTTCAGCAGTTAAGTGAATGAACAACAAGTATGGAATCTCATAGATTCTCCTCACTTTCAAACTTCGCTGTGGGATGAGCATGATTAAGACGGTAATACATATAGCACAGGAAAAAATAACAGTGTCAATCTGTTTAATGAAAATAGATATGGGACTAAGGAGTGTCTAAAGTTTAAGCACTTTACAGCACAATAACACACCAGCTCATGTTTCATCATAAAACCCGTCAGGCAAAAAAAGTTACGATTGGATAAATGATTGATTTAGAACAAAACATCAGTTGGAAAGGAAGGACTCTCATCTCTGCCTCTCACTTTTTGGTAAAACTTGGGAATGGTTACACCCACAATAAGCAACCCAATAAATCTTCTAATAATCTTCCAGAAATCACATTACTGGTTAATGGTCTTTTGTTCCAGCATGGCCAAACCCCCACATACATTTAAATAATTTTTAATGTCAATATGGTGGACATGGCTATGCACACAACTACGTTACTACGTTAGGCCTTCAGAAAAGAACATATAGAAGTATGGCTAGTTCTCCCTATACATAAGCAAGTTCTCAGGGCAATTCAGGGGTTAAGGACGCGTTTATACTCTATATTTTTATAATTTATATTTATTTATATGTTATGTGTGCACGGAGTTCCCATAGGACAACTTGTGTTAGGCTTAGAGTTCACTATGTTTTGACTAAAACGCTGGAATCATTAATGGTCGCATCTTCGATCGGCCATCTTCATTGCAGTGCTCTAGATATATCGAAGGCTCATTTACACGGAGGTATAAACAAGCAATAATCTTTAATGACCGGCGGATGCTACATTAGCATACACCTTTCGATTTCGGGCTTTCGACGGATAGGACCTCCAGGGGGTCCTTATCAAAGAAGACCCATGCGATGCCGGATGTGTGTGGTTTGCGGCTGCACGACAGAAAAACCCAACATGTAAATGAGCCTAAAGCGGAAATACATGAACAATGTTTCGAAGTACACATAAAATACATTCCTTTTTTAAACATGTATTTGGAGTATGGTTTACTTAGAAGAGGGACTTAAAATTATTACAGATATGGCGTTTAGGCTAATTTCAAAAACATGAACATGCAACCATATTGCCCTACAGTCTATGTTTATGTTGGATGCCATACCCTCTGATCCACATGATCACCAGAGATTCTGGCCAAGACCAGCTAGAAGGATTTGAAGAGAAACTGCAAGTGAAGAAGGAATAAGCACTGCATAGATCTTGGCAAACCTAGTATAGGTTAAATCGAAGACTGAAGGAATGTGGGGGCATACCTGTCAAGTCTCCCGTTTTGGCCGGAAAGTCAAGTGTTTCCTGGCCCCAAATCCCAATTTCAAGAAAGAGATTTTTTCCCGGTTCTTAAAAATCGCGAGATATAGCAGGGAGGGGTGTAAACTCTCCTGCATAATGTCCACTGATATTATCAGCACAAGCGGGGGGAATTAGCAGGGAGAGTAACGCCCTCTCCCTGCTAGATCAGCCAAAAGGGCCGGCGCGGATGAAGGAAGGACGTCGTGACATCACTTCCGGTAGTGGAACGCGGAAGGAACGATCATGTACCGGAATGACGTCACTGACGTAATTTATTACCCCCCCGATTAGAGATGCCGAAACTTGACACGTATGGCTCGGGGGAAGGAAGGGGTTTTATTTACAAAAAAACCCCTTTTTTAATTAAACAATTAAAGAACTTGCCATGCATTTTATATGAATTAAAAACCTGACAGCTAGGGTATGTTAAAGCCACATGGGTGATAAGCAACAACTATTATCAACATTGAAAGAGTACCACAACCATTTCTCCTGATGTTCGGTATACCCGGAAGTGATTTGGAATATGTTATGAAGCTCACAACGTGTAAAACGTCAAATTAAAAAATAAATAAATAGATAAAAAACCTGGAAGTCCCAGGCAACCTTGATATTTTACTGAAGAGAATGATGAACTTTTCATATGGAAAACTTTTGGATAAATTTTTGCTTTTTAAACCAGACGTGGGCAAACTGGTACTTTATGCTACGTCCCCAATTAAGCATCTCCTACGTTTCAATAGATGGCGGGGTGATCGCTAGCAATTTCTATGGCAAGCGTTCGGGAGCGAACTAGCGTGATCGGAAGCTATTTTCGGCTGTGGTTATTGATTGCGTCCAATCACCCATTGAGACCGTGATTTAAAATGCACCAATGTCGATCCAGGGGTGATCAGTCACACGACAAATCGTGCCATGTGGCCAAATTTAAATGCCTATGGGCGCGGTGGTGGCTACAACACGATTATTGCTTTAAAATGTGTGCATGATTGGGAGATTGCCAAAAGTGGGGACAAGCCTTAATCTTAATTTGCCCCTTTGTCACCTTGGTGTCAAGAAGCTCTGGCTACCCTCAGACCCTGCAGTTGCAGAGTAGCGTGGATGACGTCATCATGCTGGTGTCAGATAACAGCAGGGCTGGGGGAGGTCATGTGAGCGGACAAATCATCGGGCTCGAAAACAGCGATGTGAGCACATATTATATGGGCCAGATAGAAGGCCGTGAGCGACAATGGCGCTCGAAGCGGCCACATCTGGCAATATATCAGGTCTGTACCGGATTGGTTAAATTCTCTATTTATAATATATTTTGAAAAAACAAATCCTTTTTTAAACTTCGTGTCCTAGTACGAGGACCACTAAGCCAGGTGGCCCTTGCAGCCCCTATGTCACATTTAGAAACCCATTGTGGCCCACAAGTTCAAAGTCTGTCCACCCCTGGCTTAAACATTGACTCGGAAAAAAAAAAAAGCAACATGTAAAACTAGAACATCTGAAACAAAATGCCAAATAAGGCTTATGTTCCCACTTAGGCGATTAATCAACCTGAGCTGGCGTTTTCACTTGCTGCAGAATCGCCACCTACTTCAATGGGCTTGTTCCCATTGATAGAAATTTAAAAATCAACACTCAGACGATTAATCCGCGCACGGGCCATTAATTCTTAAAAAACATTTGTAAATCTATGTTGGTGCAAATATAAAAAATCACACTATAGGCTAGATTGGTCACCAAGCCGGAGCTTGACACCACGTGATTAAGTAATTGTTCTGTATCCATAAAAATCTTTTTACTTTGTAGCACAAAAGCATCATTTCAGGGGCTACCAGCTATTATACTTTTCCATGTCGATAGGGTAGTGTTCCTAAACATTTTATACAAGTTGACGTAACTATATTTCACTTTAATGAGATTTTGGTTTTGTTGAGTTTTTCATAGTTACCCAGTAGTGCAGAATGTTTGTTTTGGAGCCCTGAAATGAAAGCCAGATTCTGATCTGCCTTAATCTTCTGAATTCTACCAGCATCATCCTAACAGAATTAGAGCCAAAATAACAAACACACCTAATACAACTATTCTGTTCCTGGATATGTAGAAATTCTGAAGGCTAAACACAGGATTCATTTAACGGCAAAAAGAGTCACAGGAAAAAAAGAGCCATACTCGCAGCTAATACAAAAATTCTAATACTCATAAAAGGGGATGGGGTATTTTAGACCTAGTCAAATATTTTTATTTTATGATAGAAATACTAGTGTATTTGCTGAAAATGCAACTCAAGCACCTCCCTACAGCTGGGGGTGTTAAAACGGTTAAATTAAGCTCTTGCGAGTCATCTTGTGGCCATTTGAAATGTTCCCATGCTGTGTACTTGCCGATCAGCGGTATGCTACAAAAAAAATTAGCACGAGGAGCAGTCTCAATTGCTTTACAAAACAATGGGAGAGTGCCCAAGTTACTCTGAAAATGTTAATGTGCAGTTTGAAGGTAATAAATGTCTTGGCAAATTAGGTATTTCCATCATTTGTAAATTCACACCCAAAACACCATTCAATCAAAAGCCATTTTAAAAAGGAGCCCTTCATCTTTGGAAAGAAATGACATGATTCTTTCTCCAGTAGGTAAGAGATAAATAAGTATTATTGACACTTACACAGTCTACCTTCTGTTTTCTACACTAGAATATAAAATTAGCAGTGTTTAACTGGATAAAAAAATGAAAAGGTGGCAATCTTTCATGTTTTATTTTAAATTCTTGTAACCTGGAGTGATCTAAAAAAGGTGTAGGGGGCTTAAGGTTAGTATGAACTTTCCTTCTGCTGTTTGAAGCTGTGTTCCTGTGTGGTCTTAAATGTGGGCTTTACAGGGAGTGACAGAATTATTCGGCTAATGAGTATTTTGACAATAATCCTTCGTTATGCAGGTGCAGTGTTCTCCCCAGATTTTTTTTCAGCCGGGCGGCGCGATTTGACGTCATGCGCTGTGATGAAGTCATCTGCCGCCTGCACCGGTCCGGCGGCCCTCTCTAATAGGTGCGGCAGCGACAGCACACAAGTCCTCTGAACAGGCGGCGCCTCCCCATTCTTCAGGAGCGCGCCGCAGCCACGTGAAAGACTCCGGCCGGGCAGTGTGCCGCGGGCCCGAGTCTTTCAGTGGCTGTGGCGCGATCCTGAAGAATGGGAGGCGGCCGCCTGTCAGGCTGCTCGCAGTGGAAGGAATTGTGTGCCGGGCGGGGACCAAAATCTGCCGGGAGGGGCCGCCAGGCCAATATGCTTTGGGGAGGAGGAGAGAGAAAATCATGATGTTGTCTTACTCCAAGCTGTATAGCTCGAAAGCCTACTAACAATTAAAGCATTTAGGTGGAGGGGCATCCTCTGTGAGAAGGGGTTGTGGTCTAATGAAATCAACACCCTATATTAGGTGTGCATTAATTATTAGGCACTTCCTTCCTTTGGCAAAATGGGTCTCAAAAGAAGGACTTGACAGGTTAGAAAGTCAAAAATAGGGAGATATCTGCAGAGGGCTTTGCTGCAGACTCTTAAAATTGGCAAAGCTTTTCTGAAGCCGTGATAATCGAACAATCAAGCGTTTCATTCCCAAAATAGTCAACAGGGTCGCACAAGAAGCGTGTGCTTGGAAACAACAAAGGTGCAAAAATAACTGCCCATGAACTGAGAAAGTCAGGCGTGTGCAGCTGCCAAGATGCCACTCCACCAGTTTGGCCCATATTTCAGAGCTGCAACACTCACTGGAGTGGCAAAAGTCAAGGTGTGCAATAGTAAAAACTAAAAACAAACTAAAAAACTACTTCCAAAAATATTCAGATTGATAGTAATGAGTTTTTTGGGTCATTGAGAACATGGTTGTTGTTCAATACATAAAATTATTCGCAAAAATACCAACTTGCTAATTAAGTCTGCACTACATGTATAGGGGAGGAAAATCCTCCCAAACGGTTTATACTTTTAAGGTGTTTTAGAGTTTCAATCATGTCACCCACCTTACGGGTATCTACAGTGCCTCACAAAAGTGAGTAAACCCCTTACATGGAGGTAAAAGTGAATGTTTTCATTTTTATGGGAAACATTGAAGATATAACCCTTTGATTATAGTAGTATGCGAGTAGTCAATTTAAAGCTTGTATACAGTGGAGATGTGTGGTCCCCTCAAACTTAATTCAACAGCCATTAAACCTCCCTCGCGGCTTGCATGGAACCAAGTTCGGGCAGAGTTAGTGTGTTAAAACTGCGGATTTACAACGTATTGAATCGGAAATCGATGCAGCACGTGGTCATTGTGCACATTCACCACAGGGGTGCTGATGTGTGCTGAATTATTGAAGGTTCATCAAAAAATGGGCATCGACCTCTGTAGGGGGCACCTTAAGAGTAGCCGAGGATCCCAAATTTCAGAAGATAAAGAGGTTATCTAGTATAGTTAAGGTGCTCATTCTCGGGCTAGTTTTTTTGGAAATACTTCAAAGAGATGCAGTGACAATTAGCCTTTACTGGTTATTAAAAGTTAAGTTTTGTTTCTTGGGAGAGCGGAGGGGTCACTTTTACATCCAGCCAACCATTTTTACCATTATGCGACACCATTTGCTTACATGTTGTAAAGCAGAGTAAAAGATTATTCCCATTTCGACAGACTACAGCTCCTTAAATCCTTGACATACAGGAAACCTGAATGCAAGTATATGTCAGTGCTTTATTAAGGCTCTCTCTTGACAATAATCACAACAAGTCCTTTTGAAGATCTGTTGCTAGCCAGTAACAAACCATTGTACCATGATGAGAGGCCGAAATAAGTAGAACAATCTATGTATAGAAATTAGAGTATGCAAATTAACGCAATATTTAAAAGTATATTGTAGCACCTATTTGTTGCATTTTATTCTCATGTAGTAGATCCCAACAGATTTGGAGCAGGATCCCAGAGGTGCATGCCTCTATGAAGCAGCATGTAAATACCAGAAACAACTCCATGAATACATTTCTTGCCTCATGCCAATACTATAGTCATAGTAAATATTTAACAAGACCAAGAAACTGAAACCTGTTTGTATGCCCTGACAAAAAAAGTATTTGTTCCGAAGGAATTTTGGACTTTTACTAATATCATTTCTTATCTAAAGAATGCATTGCTTTTCTAGGTTTTCGCGTGATCACAAGAGATGTTCTAAGAGATAGAATAGTTTACATGAAACTTGATTACAAAGAGGGAAAGGAAGCTAAAAAAAAAAAAAAAACAAAAAAAAAGGGAAAGTCTTAAAATTTTCCAAAAGGTACTAAATAAGGGCGATTATGGTAAATCTTTCATAGTGTAGTTACCAAATTTTTTAACAGCAAAATGCGATTTGAATTATTCACAGATACAAGATATTATCACAGATGCTTGGTTTACTTTTGCAGTTCTCAAAACAGAATTTGACTCCGCAGAGATCACATGCCTCTTCTTCACAGCAAAAAAATTATAACATGAACAGAGCCGAGAAAAAGACCTTAATCCTATTGTTCTACAAACCTATGAATATGGAATCAACCTCTTAAGTTTCAAGAAGAAACTGTCAATAGAATAGAAACAATATTTTTTTGATTGTTTGGAGTGGAATAGATCTGTACACAAAGAAAGTGAAACTAAGTGTAAGGAGGGAGGGGCATTCAGAGGAATAGCTATTTAAATTGTTATTAAGGTAATGATTATATTTTTCCTTCCTAAGTACAACAGAAAAGTTGTCCAAGTATTAACCTAAACTGGGGATAAAAAACTAATATGAAAAGTTGTTATTCTAAAAATGTTTATCTACCGTACTTGCATATTAAACAGCAAGAATGAGACTTTATGTAGAAAACTGATTTAAATCAAGCCTTACTGACTAGTGATTTAAATTGTGTTTTAAATCAGCTCGATTAAAATCAAATCCACCCTGCTGTGCAGGTCATCTGTGTACAGTGAATGCATTGCAACAGATCTCAATGCACTTCTGCAAGGAACAGTGGGCAAATATTGCCAAACCCAAGATGCCCCATGTAGCATAACGAAGAAGACTAAGGTCTAATTAAAATAAAGTGCACACAAATATAGAAATTATAGCAATACAGAATAAAAGGAAAGTCTGGTCTCATTTACTAAATCACATACACCTGGCATTTAACCAACATGCACACTTTTTATATCCGTATAAGTAAGGTAAGGTCACATTGGGGCAGCCACATGACAAACCAAAAGAAAGCCTTTGGAGAAATGACCAACCTATTATCAGCCTCCTGATATTCAACTTAAAATAAAAAAAACAACTAGTATTGTTAGTTGTTTTTTTAGAATTTACATAAGTAAACACTTATTGGATTAAGTGTGGTCATGGCGAGAAGCACACATTACACACAGAACTGTGTCTTACAATCTACATTTTGCTGGGATGAATTTGCCTTACAAATTTATACAAATGAGCACAGGTAACTATATATTACATATGCATCATTCAGGACATTCAGCTTTTCAAATGGTTGCAGATTTAGAATCAAATGTTTTGTCACGATGGGCCTCCCTGGGGAGCCATATGTTGGACATTTTTACATTAAAGTCTAAATACTGACCAGATCAACCACCAATGGAATATGTTTTATAACTGACAAAAGTCTCACGGGGAGTGAAAAACTGCATTGATAAACAAGACATGTTTTGGGTCAAATTGCTTTTGAAACACCAATGACATACATGTTACCAAACAGTAACCTTAGATGCTTCAGTATTTAACTGAAAAATAAAAGTAAATAAATACACAAACAATATAACGGGTAACAGATTATTGTGGTATATACACATAACCACGCATTATCACAAGGCACAATCTGTCTGGTATCAAAATACAACTATACAATGTACCTGGTTTTCAGCACACCACCAATATAAAATGGTAAACTGTTGCACTACTAAAAACATAAATAAAAAATAACCTACATGAAAAAAAAAAAAAACTAAAGACTGTCCTTCATTTACCGTATTTTTCATACTATGAATACAAATAAGGTTATAAACAAATAAAGGTTTTATATTTTCCAAATTCCTGCGAGCAATAGCTCTGCATTCCATGAGGCTGGACTTTGTTCTAAAAACTCCATCCTAGACAGAAGTCAAGTTTTATAAGTGGGGTCTTAGATCCAACATAGGGTGCAGGGCTGAATCAATAATATGTGTCTAAACACTGGCAGTACCTATTCTATGAAAACACTGAGCAACTTATGGAGAGACATTTTACAATCTAGCACAAGTTACCCATGAGCACCTAGTTAAATATGGGACAAAAAAGGAGTCACTATCACAGAATTACTGTTGTGAGCTCATTCGGTTTAAATATATAATGTGACTAAATGTCAGTAGATTCAGAGAATGGGTACTGCTAGTGTATAGACACATGTTAAAGTTTCAGCCCTGTGCCGCATAGTGTTGTATGAAGCCTTGCCTCCAGGTAATGGCCTTTTGGCTCAGCTGTGGGAATGTAGGGTAAATAATGCATAGTCCAGCCCTGTCTACTATGGCACTGGGCACTATGTCTACTAGGACATGCTGTATATTCACTATATGTGTGAATGGTTGTGCCCCTGACTCATTTTTGTTTTCTAATTTTCTCGTCAATTTTCTCGTACTGGCCGAGGCTGGTTACGGGTACCCCAGAGGATCTTGGTAGTAGATTTACATGGTTCTAGAAATTTTTATAATATGATGCAGGTTTTTTATTTATTCTTAATGTTGTTATCAAATTCACTGAATACAACTGCTTCTATATTAAAAAAAAAATTTTCAGCAATTTTTGACATTTGCCATTGTGTCCATATATTTATTTGTCTCTATGGAACCGTTTATAAAAAGACATTTAATGCAAAGAGTATATTGTTTGCTCCTCACCTTTACCAATCCATATTACTTGAGGCCTTATACCGGAGGCTATAAGCCAACTGCATGCCCTTAAACCAGGATGTATTGATTATTAAGCTAACAATGGATTATATCAATAATACTTACCTCTAGAAAAAAAGAGCTCTGATGCTGTGTATAGAGTACAAGAAGTGTTATGTATTTTATACCGAATGTCGAATTTCAACTCACATTTTTTATCCATGAAACATCTGATACCCTTCAGGAAATGCGTAACAACATACATTTGCTCTGGACTTTTTGTTTTGTGCCTGCAACCTCACAGCAGTGTATTTGTATTGGGCATGAGGAAGTATAAAAAAAAGCCCTGCAGATCCCAAAATGTCCACCTGCACAGAACAGCATAATGCATAACGCATAACAAGATTGGATAATATTAACAGCAAGTTCAAGGTAAACTTTGGGCACTGCATTCAGGCTTCAGATCCTATTCTTCATGCAGAAGTATCATGGTAGAGTAATATACCGAGTGCTTAAATTACCCTTTATTTAGAAAATTTATTCACATTTGGCAGATTCTAGTAAAAATGCAAAATGGGAAATGGTTTCATAATATATATTGCATTTGTAAATTCTATTTATTAATACACACTATTTGCATACTGTGGCAGCTTTCCATATACATTATACAGAGTAATCATTTTAATAAAAAGATATTGATGTAAATAATAGTACAGGCATTCTTTTGGACAATGTCTGCATTTTCCTTGCAGGAAGTAATTATTGAGCACTTGGCAAAAATAATGACCCGCATATGATGAACCTGTAATTACCAACACCAACTGGGCATTACAATGATTATGGATGGAAACTAGAGGATGTTTTACAAATACAGCTGCAACAGATAAACTCATGCATGGTTGATGGCCATTTATGAAGTTGTGAAGTAGTGACATTGTTATTTTAAATGTGTGGATGTTGAATGATATTGTGAGCTATATAAGCAATTAGCCAAGGTTACAATCGAAATGAAGTGGCCGATATAAAGAATGCAGCATTATATTTTTTAATAAATGCTCACATTCAGAAAAAATGCTTATGCCCATCTAACTGATGTAAGCTACTATGTTCATTTAGTAGTTTCTAAAGAAAATAATAAATAAGAAAGAAAGAGTTTTGAAATTCTATTCAGGAAAGGGAGCGTATCAAGCGACCAGCAATGGAGTGAATAAAAACTACTTATGATTTTAGTTGTTGGTACAGGGTGAGTGGTAGAACAACTCCTGCGCCAACAACCATGCTGAGGTTAGATGTATTGGAAAGTTTTGTATCACCATCCCTATCTGGTGTCTATCTCCAGTCTGGTTGCGCTCTTTAACCACTGAGTTTCCGAGGTAACAGAACAATGTTATCGTCTGTTTCCATGGTTTGAAAACATTATTTTTGTTGGATGTTTCCAGGTAAAAATAAGGCTCTAGGAGGCACCTGTTCGCTAATAAAAACAAAAACTTATTAACACTACGTTCTGTTTCATCACGAGCCCAATATCCAGTCCCAGAGTTTGTTTGTGAAGAACAAAACTCTAGGATGAGCTGGGCTTCCCATGAAAGCTGCCTATCCCGGAAAGCTACGGCGATGCTGCCAGCATTTGATTTTTCACATCCACGGTGACGCGGAAATGGGCGAGGGTGGCAGCAGTGCCAGCTAGACCTCCATTTAATACTCTGCTCTCCAGACCATCAATCTCCAGTGTCATGAATGACAACTGGCTGTGTGGAAGAGAGGAGGGGGAGGGAGAAAATGGCAGGCAGTGTAACCCTTGTTACACTGCTGCCCCATTGCCTGCTACCACACCGTTAAAAAACGGTTTGCGGTACAGGCGGTTGTGCTCGGGATAGCGACATCTACACCTTCTGGATGATGCGGTATATGGGTAGTCTCCTGGCTTTAAAAAAATTTGCCTGAAAAAAATTTGCACTCATTTTTAAAGAGCCAGGAAACTACCCATATATTCTATCATCCTGAAGAAGTGGTCTGGAGCCACGAAACGTGTAGATGTAAGTTCAATAAATTAGCATCAGGCACCTCCTAGAGCCTTATTTTTACCTGGAAACATCCCAAAAACAAAAAAACAATTTTCCCCCTTCAATGACATAATGCAGATGAGGACTAAGGAATGCAGACATTGCTGCCCGACAGTACATTTACACGATCATTTCCCGGACTGCTGTCGGCACTCCGGTCTGCAACTTGTGCAGGCATTCAGGGGTCATTTAAAAAGCAGCCCTGTGGCAGGTCTATCAGACGAGAGTATGAAAACTGACGCCTCATGTCATGTTCGCCAGTTGGTTGCGGTATTTGATTGTTTACCAGGCAGTTAACACCCTTAATGGCGCTTCCTTCCCAAGTATCCGGAGATTGTCCAGTACCATCTACTGCATTATCTACCGTCATTCATTGTACTGCAGCAAGATGTGTAACAAAGATTGGCAACTTTGCTAATTATAGAAATAGAAACGGCAAACGCTTGTGGGACCAGCACGTAAGCATGTTTTTGGAGGATTGTAGAGTGCTTGTCCACCATGCATGTGGCAATCACATTTTTTTCCCCCATTATAGGTCTGCTTTACGATGCAGAAAAAATATACATGATGTATGTGCACAATCAAGGCAGAATGCTACCGACTTGGGAGCACCAAAAGTGTGTAAATTTCACCTGCTTATGTTTGCCTTACATTGTTGGATGTTTCTGTTATATAACAGAGATCAGATAAAATAAAACTATGTACTGTGATGTCTTCTCATTATTTTATTTGAGGGGGTGAGAATGGAACATTGTTTACTATGTATTCCAGTAATACGGGTAATCAGGATGATCTAAATCCAAAACTTCTAGTTGCCCCTTGAAGAAAAATAGAGGGAAAAAGAAAACCTCCCAATGAGGACCTTGTTCTCAGAGAGAGGTTAGAGAGATAACTTCATAATGAGTCTTCAGGACAGAAAGTGAAAGGTTCTCTCCCTATAAAGAGGAATGTTTAAGCTTCTCTTGTGTATACTTTAACACTAAAGCCAGCCATAGACAATTCGATTCACGGCCTGTTTTGAGGCAGACCAACAGCAATCGAACCAGTGAAAATCAAGGGTGGATCGAAGTCACCCACCTGGAGCGACCAATGGTGGATGCTTTAAAAAGACCAAAATCGGCCAAAGAACAGATATGTCCATTTACCTTTGGTCGATCTTCGGAACGACAGGCCGCGCGTGATGACGCCATCAAGTGCAGTTGATCAGCCTCGCATTGTGCAGTCTATGGCCGGCTTTAGTTTCATTTATAGTTTATGGAGTATTTCTGGTTACATGGGGAGAGTACTTGCAGCGTTATCAGCACATTTCTGCAATCACTTTGACAATTAGCACACTACTGTTTATAACAATTGAATACTCTGGGGAGTTTGTATGTTTATTAACAAAATATTAACAGTTTCCTTTTTATTTTTGCTTCCTTAATACCAGTAACAATTAAAGTGATTTATATGTAGCTAGCATGCACTAATATTAAAAGGCAGTGATTACTTGTCAATCTGTTGACTTTAACTATGATCATGAATAAAACATTCTTGGCTTGAGAACCTATAATAATGAACCTGTAACCTCTTACTCAACCATCTGACATTCATTACATCATAAGTAAATCTTATAACCTTATCATGCATGAAAAAAGTAGCTAAGGAGTTGAATATTTCGTACAAGTACAGTTAATAAGCAAGGAGTAATACTAGATGTTGGAAGGTCTGCCAAATGAATACCATGGGAATCACAAATGAATACCATGGGAATCAATCAACATAAACAAGGTACTACTAAATAACCAAAAGCATGTAGCCTATATTGCATTTAGTAGATTTTTCTTTTAAGTAAAAAAAAAATACAAAATTAAATCAGCTGCTGTCTGCCTGTGACCAGTACCAAGTAATGTCAAGTTGTGTCTATCAACAGAGCTAAATTGAATGATGATAATTCTCTATAAAAACAAAGATTTCAAAGGTTATTGTAAAACAGTTTGGGGGAATCACCAAAAACACACACATATGAATTTGTGCTACAAACAACTATTTGATGCAAGTATTATGCTCAGATAAATAATCCAAGAATACCATGTGTGCTTGTATCTGTAAATTTCCTCTTCAACTACTGTGCTCTGTAAAACATGGGATGTGTTATTGTGGGGAGGTGACCCATGTTGGAGGCCCTGAAGAACCCATTAGGGGGAGCTCTGGAATAGAGAAGATAAAAGACATCCAAGGAGTTGGGTGCCTTTTGCCAAGTCAAGTGTGAGGGAGACCTGGCCTTTGTGAAGGGGAGGGAGATACCCCGGCCTTGTGAGGATGGCATGCGGACTGTGCAGGTGGCTCCTAGGCAAAACAGCCTGCGTCCTCGCAGTAAGACCTTGCACTCAGTGAGCCCCAGTGTGAAGCTTGACCAACCGCTGCCCTCCGATACAGCCATCTGGATGGGGCCTTGGCTCCCGATGCCTGCCGCCCAGTTCCTGGCAGTTACCAGCGTACCTTCCACCTGCACGGAAGGTGAGCGGGTGCTGCCAAAAAGATACATTGAACTTTCTTTATAAGGACTGGTACTCATTCTATTATTGACCAAGTTCTAGTAAAATTCGTTATTGGATGTTGTTCGTGTTTCCTGTGTTCACTTCCCCTTAGGCCAGCTTTCCTACATTTTCAATAATTATCAAGGTGACTTTGGAAAATATAAAGAAGTTGGCCACATTGGAAATTTTTGGGCCAAGGTAGTTATTGGCAAAGGTGACCTTTATGTGGCTTGATGAGATTGTGACCTTTATGTGACCTTTTTGTGGCTTGATGAGTTGCAATGGTACCATTAGAGATAGCAAGCCAAATGTCCCACAATCGCCATAAACTCCAAAATATATCACTGATGTTTGATTCTTTAGTTTGTGAACATAGGCAATCTAATGAATCTTTTGATAGTGGAAGAGTAGAGCATCAATTCTATGCAATTAATCGTAAAGCCATGGATAGGATAATTAGGTGTGTCTTGTTATTTTTGCATAAACAAGACATGTTTCTGGGTCTGCAAAAACAAAAATCCACCTTTACTAATTTGTGGACACCTTAGTGACATAGAAGCCAGCAAATATAACTACAGAGTGAGGTTGGCAGAGTTGTAAACAGGTGTTTACATTGAAATGTCCTAATTCCCCGAATACAAACAGCTGCTGGGGTAAATATAAAACGTTTTACTTTTAGTCTGTCTCTCCTCACCGGTGTCTGTTCTTATTCTTGTTAATATCAGAATATTTTTACTTAGAGTTGCAATTGATGATTTTGTTCCTTGAATGTCCTTTAAGCCCTTTGCTTTCAGCAGTTAATGAACAACAAGTATGAATCTCTAGAGTTCTCTCACTTTCAAACTTCAGCATGTGGGCTGAGCATGATTAAGAGGTAATTACATATAGCACAGGAAAAAATAACAGTGTCAATTTGTTTAATGAAAATAGATATGGACTAAGTGTCTAAAGTTTAAGCACTTTACAAGCACAATAACACACAGCTCAATGTTTCATCATTAAACCCGTCAGGCAAAAAGTTACGATTGGATAAATGATGATTTAGAACAAAACATCAGTTGGAAATGAATGACTCTTCATCTCTGCCTCTCCACCTTTTTTGTAAACTCTGGGAATGTTTACACCCACACTAAAGCAACCCAAATAAATCTTCATAATAAATCTTTCCAGAAATTCAACATTACTGGTCTAATGTTCTTTTGTTCCAGCATGGCCAACACAATACATTTAAATAATTTTTAATGTTAATATGAGTGGACATGGCTATGCACACAACTACGTTACTACGTAGGACCTTTCAGAAAAGAAATATAGAAGTTATGGCTAGTTCTCCCTACATAAGCAAGTTCTCAGAGGCAATCAGGGGTTAAGGACGTTTTATACTCTATATTTTTATACTTTATATTTATTTATACTGTTATGCTGTGCACGGATTTCCCATAGAAAACTTGTGTTAGGCTTAGATTTCACTATGTTTCTGCTAAAACGCATGGAATCATTAATGGTCGCATCTTCGATACGCCATCTTCATTGCAGTGCTCTAGATATATCGAAGGGCTCATTTACACAGGAGGTATAAACAAGCAATAATCTTTACTGACCGGCGGATGCTACATTAGGCATCCACCTTTCGATTTTCGGGCTTTCGACTGATAGGACCTCCATGGGGTCCTTATCAAGAAGACCCATGCAGCTGCCGGAGTGTGTGGTTGCGGGCTGCCACGACAGACAACCAACATGTAAATTTAGCCTAAAGCGGAAATCACATGTAATCAATGTTCGAAGTACACATAAAAATACATTCCTTTTTAACATGTATTTTGGAGTATGGTTTACTTTAGAAGAGGAACTTAAAATTCTTATCAGATATGTGTTAGGGCTAATTTCAAAACCACTGAACATGCAAACATATTGCCCTACATTCCTATGTTTATGTTTGGTGCCATACCGCTCTGCTCCACCATGATCACCAGAGATCTGAGCAAAGACCAGCTAGAAGGACTTTGAAGAAGACACTGCAAGTGCAGGAAGGAAGCACTGCATAGATCTTGGCAAACTAGTAATAGGTAAATCGAAGACTTGAAAGGAATGCTGGGGGCATACCTGTCAAGTCTCCAGTTTTGGCCGGGAAAGTCAAGTTTTCCTGGCCCAATCCCAATTTCAAGAAAGAGATTTTTCCCGGGTTCTTAAAATCGAGCTGATCTAGCAGGGAGGGGTGTAACTCTCCCTGCTAATGTCCCACCTCGCATATTATCAGCACAAGCGGGTGGGACATTAGCAGGGAGAGTAACGCCCTCTCCCTGCTAGATCAGCCAAAAGGCCGGGCGGATGAAGGAAGTGACGTCAGTGACATCACTTCCGGTACGTGGAACGCGGAAGGACCACGATCCATGTACCGGAAGTGACGTCACTGACGTAATTTAATGTACGCCCCCCGATTCAGAGATGCCGAAACTTGACACGTATGGCTGGGGGAAGGCAGGGGTTTTATTTACAAAACTTAATTAACAATTAAAGAACTTGCCATGCATTTTATATGAATTTAAAACCTGACAGCTAGGGTATGTTTAAAGCCACCTGGGTGATAAGCAACAACTATTATCAACATTGAAAAGTACCACAACAATTTCTCCTGATTTTCGGTATACCCGAATGTGATTTGTAATCTGTTATGAAGCTCAAACAGTGTAAACAGTCAAATTAAAAAATAAATAAAATAAATAAAAAACCTGGAAGTCCCAGGCCAACCTTGATATTTACTGAAAGAGAATGATGAACCTTTTCATATGGAAAAACTTTTTGGATAAATTTTTGCTTAAACCAGACGTGGGCAAACTGGTCCTTTATGCTACGTCCCCACTTAAGCAATCTCCTACGTTTCTAATAGATGGCGGTGATCGCTAGCAATTTCTATGGCAAGCGTTCGGGAGCGAACTAGCGTGATCGGAAGCTATTTTCGGCTGTGGTTATGATTGCGTCCAATCACCCCATTGAGACGTGATTTTAAAATGCACCCATGTCTATCCAGGGTGATCAGTCACACGCACAATCGCTGCCAATTGTGGCCAATTAAAATGCATGGGCGCGGTGGCTACAACACGATTAAAATTGTGCATGATTGCGGAAGATTGCCAAAGTGGGGACAAGCCCTTAATCTTTTCATTTGCCCCTTTGTCACCTTGGTGTCAAGAAGCTCTGGCTACCCTCATACCCTGCAGTAGCGTGATGACGTCATCATGCTGCTGTCAGATAACAGCAGGGCTGGGGAGTCATGTCCGACAAATCAATCGGGCTCGAAAACAGCGATGAGCACATATTATATGGGCCAGATAGAAGGCCGTGAGCGCACATGGCGCTCGAAGCGGCCATCGATCTGGCCCATATATACAGGTCTGTACCCTGATTGTTTAAACTTCTCTATTTATTAAATATATTTGAAAAAAAAATTCCTTTTTTAAACTTCGTGTCCTAGCTACGAGGACCACTAAGCCAGGTGGCCCTTGCAGCCCCTATGTCACATTTAGAAACCCATTGTGGCCCACAAGTCAAAGTCTGTCCACCCCTGGCTTAAACATTGACTCGGAAAAAGCAACATGTAAAACTAGAACATATGAAACAAAATGCCAAATAAGGCTATGTTCCCACTTAGGCGATTAATCACCTGAGCTGGCGTTTTTCAATTGCCTGCAGAATCGCCTACACTACTTTCAATGGGCTTGTTCCCATTGATAGAAATTTAAAAATCAACACCTCAGACGATTAACTGCCAGCGCAGGGCCATTAATTTCTTAAAACATTTTGTAAAATCTATGTGGTGCAAATATAAAAATCACACTATAGGCTAGATTTGGTCCCCAAGCCCGGAGCTTGACACCACTTGATTAAGTAATTGTTCACTATCCATAAAAATCTTTTTTACTTTGTAGCACAAAAGCATCATTTCAGGCTACAGCTATTATACTTTTCCATGTCGATAGGTTAGTGTTCATAAAATTTTATGAAAAGTTGACTTAACTATATTTCCCTTTAAGAGATTTTTGTTTTGTGATTTTCCTAGTTACCCAGTAGTGCAGAATGTTTGTTTTGGATCCCTGAAATGAAATCCAGATCTGCTCTGCCTTAAATCCTTCTGAATTCTACCCAGCCTCATCCTAACAGATTAGAGCCAAACATAACAAAACACACCTAATACAACTATTCTGTTCCTGGATATGTAGAAATTCTTCAGGCTAAACACATGACTTCATTCTAAAGCAAAAGAGTCACAAGGAAAAAAGAGACATCTCGCAGATCATCAAAAAATTCTAATACTCATAAAAGGGGAGGGGTATTTTATACATAGTCAAATATTCTTATTTTATGCATAGAAATACCTAGTGATATTTGCTGAAAATGCAACTCAAGCACATCCCTACAGCTGGGGGTGTAAAACGGTTTACATTAAGCTCTTGCGGATACATCTTGTGTGCCATTTGAAATGTTCCCATGCTGTGTATATTGCCTATCAGCGGTATGCTACAAAAAAAATTAGCACGAGGAGCAGTCTCAATGCTTTACAAAACAATGGAGAGTGCCACAGTTCCTCTGAAAATGTAATGTGCAGTTTGAATGTAATAAAGTCTTGGCAAATTAGGTATTTCCATCATTTGTAAATTCACACAAAACACATTTCAAAGCCATTTTAAAAAGGAGCCTTCATCTTTTTGGAAAGAAATGACATGATTCTTTTCTCCAGTATGTAAGAGATAAATAAGTATTATTTACACTTACAGTCTACCTTCCTGTTCTACACTAGAATATAAAATTAGCAGTGGTATTAACTTATAAAAATGAAAAGGTGGCAATCTTTCATGTTTTATTTTAAATTCTTGTAACCTGGAGTGATCTAAAAGGTGTATGGGGGGCTTAAGGTTAGTTATGAACTTTCCTTCTGCTCGTTTGAAGCTGTGTTCCTGTGGTCTTAAATGTGGCTTTACAGGGAGTGCAGAATTATTAGGCTAATGAGTATTTTGACCACATCATCC
>CM070039.1:45445511-45475496 GCA_036250615.1 Ptychadena robeensis
TATATATATATATATATACACACATACACACCCACTACTGTACATTACTTTTGTTATTTATCAGTTACCTATCAAACAATTAATAAACTACTATTGCGTAACATGATATTTCATAAAACAAACTTTATCAGAGCCATAACTTGCATGACTAGTTTACATTATGTGCTCTCTGGGTCTCACAACCAGCATGACCTGTGCTTAAAATTTTCCTAAATGCTAATCCACAATATGCACTAAGTTTTTGAGCCAACAAAGTGTAACAATCTAGTTCATTGTATATTTCATACAATAAGCAACTGAAGCAAGAAACAGCCAGCTGATTAGCATTTTCAATCAGCAATAACAACCTATGTATTTTAATGAGCACAAACTCTTTTGGATTGTAATAGCAAGCTTCCCTTCAATTTTTTTTTTCATTTCATATCTTTAGAATAGTAAAGCCTGCCATACACCCACAGACAGGTGCTGACAGACTAGCTCCGATGAGCTCTAGAATGCAGCGTGGCTGACTTCATTGGCCGGGCACCCTTTGTGTGCCGGCCATTACCTTCAATTAAGACGCCGGTCTTCATTGAAGTTAATGGTATCGGCCGCCATCGGCCAGAGAAGATCGGACATGTCCGTTCTCTGGCCGGCCGAGCTGTGGGGCGACAGGGAGCCGCCGCCCCATGTGGGCACACACCGATTGGTGGCCGATTTTGCCACCAACCAACGGCGTGAGCGTGCCGCTAATCGGCGTGTGTATGCCAGGCTTTAGAACGGAAGCCACCTATCAACAAGCAGAAATTGGAGGTCACTAGAGATATGACTCAAACAATGACATGAATAAAAAAGGGAAATATCTCATGGCAAAATAAATATGACTGTAAAAAGGAAGAACGTGTGGACGTGAAAGGATGTCTTTCCACTCAGTTGGATGAATTTTAGAGTTACACTGCACTACATAAGTGGAAAGAATACTTTATTCAAGAGATACAGGGAAGCTTTTAGCACACTAGACTAAACAGAAAATGACTCAAGCCATACGTATTCAAATCTGAAAACAACTGAAATTAGGTCAGGGGCAGGATTCAACAGTCAAAAAAAATGTATTTAATATAGTAATAGGGAAAACGTTTCCTAGTTCAAGCCTTCTTGCGTCTAAATAGGTCTGTAGGGTTTATATATATATAATCCATACAATAATTTGAAATTATTATTAGTGTAACTAAATTCTGGGACTAAATTCAAGGGCGTTGCAGTAATAACTTGTTTACCAGACATGTAAATGAGCACTAATAGGGTTTTTCTAAGGCTGGCCATACACCTTTAGATCTCTCTGTCACATAACCTTTAGATCTACCAACAACTATGTAGTGCCGGGTCCTCTGCAATTGAACACAGGTAGACTTGATGGTTTAGAAAGTCCCTCATATTACATGGTTTTGGTAAAACAAAACGAAATCGAACAGAGAAATCTAAAGGTGTATGGGGGCCCTATTGCTTTTGAGATATTATTGGGTTCCATCATGTTACAATGTTTGAGATGTTCTAGGACTGTGTACCACCAACTGACATTCTCTCTACAGAACAATGTTTAAAGAACCCCATTACCCCCCTGTGATGCTGTAATACACTTATAGGGCCACAGAGACTGCACAAGGCATTGGCTTGCGGATCTAAAGCTTAAAAAGGAACAAAATCGGCCACCAAATCGATCTAAGCCATTACAGACATGTCCGGAATTCTAAGATCGGTCTAATACATTAGACTGGGACAAGCGTCTAAAATACGGGCATGTCTCCTCAGTTCCGTCATCCCTGACAGGGCTGAGGACACAGAACTTGTCTGCAGCTGCAGAGGCTATGTCCCTCAGAAGCTGTGAGCGGGGGAAGGGGGAGGGAGCAAGCAGCACCTCCCTCTCCCTTCGTGCTTTAGTGAGCAGAGAGGCTGCAAGCTCACAGACAGTCTCAGTGACCGCACAGCCTCTTCTCATCGCCAGGGTCCCTAGATCCCTGACTGCAGCCTGAGCAGCTAGTGGGACAAGACAAAAGGGTGCCCGAATGATTGTGACCAGATTATTCGGCTGATTGACCATGCGTGATCACGTCATCATGCACGTTCAATCACCCACAAAATCGGGTCACAATCTAAACGTGTATGGGGGGCTTTAATAGTATTTCAGGGAACTTCTACTAATTTTTCCAAGGTAGAGGGCAATATGGGGAGTGTATAGGCTTATACTCAAATCAGCTTATATTAGAGTATGTAAGCCTATTGTTGTTTCAAAGTTTTTATATTAGTATTAAATATAAACCCCCTTTATCTAAATAATGACAGCTAGGTAAAAGTTGCCCAAAGATCCAGTTCACCTTCTGCAATTTGCAGAATTATTTTATCATCTAGCACAGATGTCATTTTCTTATGTTTCTAAATACAATAACAGCGGGGAACAAACATTCCCGCACTTGTAATCATTTAGTACAGTAGTCTACTACTAGTGTTTACATGTTTCATCAGGGAATTGGATAATTAATAACAAGTAATTATTAAGAAATTGTATATGTATTGAGAACATATTTCAAATACCAACAGGGAGTCCTATCACAGAGCCTCAGATAAGAAAAACAGCTTTACCATAATCACCTTAATTACATCAAAACATGCAGTCTGTCCTGCTACCAATAAAGCAGATACAGACAAGTACAGCTTACTCATTTAATCCAGTTTTATTTCACATTTATATTGTTCATTTAGAGCCATAAAAGCCAATTAATTCAAGTGTAAGATAAACAGAACTAAAGCCCACCAATGTTGCATCAATTACAGCAACTATACATGGAATATAATATGATATTTCTCTATGTAAATGAGCATGCTAGGGGATGAATATACTACAAAGCCAAAACTTTATAAAAAGTCTACAACCAGTAATACATAGCCATGCAGCATATAGACTATGACGCCAACAGGTAAAGGGCCACAACAAAGTAAGGCCTAGTCTCCACTGTGTCAAAACTGGAACTATAACAATAGACTCGTACCCACAGACACAGTATATGAACACATTGCCCTACATTAACAGGTGCTTTTACATTGGACATGTCAAATATGCATGCGTTGCTTTTAGGATTTTAGGGCTACGATTCAGCTCAGCTAATTGGCTTACGGGATTAGGTCAAGCAGAAACTGGCTTGTGTCCACACCTACAACACTCAGGAAGCAATTGCCAGTTTTGTGCAGGTGGCTATAAAGTACCCCAAGCCCCCCCAATTTCCTGATCTATAGGGGACCACGGATGAGATGCAACATGTATCTGCCAAATGGAAATAGTTCACAGTCGCAAACTCCAAGAAGCCTACTACCTAAAAGCAGTAGCAGAGCCAGAGGAAAGATCCACCCAATCGCTCCACTACTGTTATGTTTTTTCTGAGCAGATATTTTGGGCATGACCTCCCTTGCATTACCACTAAGGCTATGTTTCCATTGCGTTGGGACCCCTCCGCTAAGCGTACATTCTTAGCGGGAGGTCCCAACGTAACAGATAGACTTACCTGCTCGGCGGAGGGTCTGTCTTCATTGCGCCGAGCCGATCCGCCGGTGTCAGGCTGAACGTAGTCGAGTACGTTCAGCCTTTACACCGGCAGATGTGTAAACAGACCATCCGCCGGCAGTCAAAGTCTGTGGGATACGTTGGGACCCCTGCTAACCCTATACACTTAGCGGAGGGGTCCCGACGTATAATGGAAACAAGCCCTAAAAGATTCACATGTTTAATCGGAAAAATGTGTTTTATATTTTGACAACTCCTATAGCACCTCTGATGATTTTTTTTTCTTCATTATGATGAAAAGTCAATGCATACCCATTTCTGATCACGGACGACATTCTTTAGGAGGACGTTAATGGCCTCCAATAGTGATATATGGGGAGAGTTGGCAGGTTAATATACACAAAATAGGGGATCATGAGAAAATTTGTACTGATACTTGTAACTTCGATAAACCAAAAGATGTAGATAAACCAAAAGATGCAATTTCTGATTACTGAAAATGTTATCTAATTACTGTTAAATGATTAATGAAACTGTTATCGATCAGGATGAACTATCATATTACCTAGAACAATTAAGGGGAACGGTTTCTGTTCAACCTTGTGTGGTGAGGTTATAGGGGCCCCAATATATTGATATTTATGCCAAAAATGAACAATACCACTAAGGACTTTGACTATAAGTATCCAATTAAAGCCTGTAGGTTTTTGATGGGTCAGATGTCCCTGTACACAGGGTTTAAGTAAAAGGTAACTTTGTCACAGGTAGGAGATTTGTTTTGTTACAGTGACTACCAATCCCTATGTGCCGACTCCTCCTACGCTAAAAAATAAATAGGCAGGTATAAAAAAAGAAAGGATGACATTGTATTAAAATTGGCAAACACTCAAAAATCCATTGGCATTGCTTGTGAATCATTGTTACTGGCAAAGCAAGTTTTCAGAATTTTAAAATCAAGACAACCAACTTCTATTGTGTACTGAATAAGAGATTCACACCATATAGTGCAAGATTTGGCATTTTTGTCTGCTGTGACCTCCTTCACATTTTTTCAACTTTTAACCTTCCAATGATACAACCCTATGATACAATGAAAATTGTTACAAATGATGTGACCAGTAAGAAGCAATGTCGTAAATCTCAGTAAAGTCTCCTCCCTTAAGGGGTGTTAGGCATGCTGTGATGGCTGTATTAACCTTTTGCCCCCATTTCATTACCTATGAAAAAAAAATTACTTCTAGCGAACTAAATCTAAACACATTACGAGGGATGCTTCTTAAAAAAATGAGCTCTTAGAATTTGCCTTGAGATTTTTAGGACAGGCAGTGAGCCATGAATAGTTTGTAAACTGCTTGTAAGGCAGAGAAATTGAAATTGTGGCAGTTATTAAAAAAAAAAAAACTAAATAAATAGAACAAAGAAAAAATTTAAATAACAAAAAGGACCGAAGAGCCCAAATAAAAGCAACCTTGTCACCTCCAAAAACAAGTGACAAGAGCTACTAAAAGCTCTTCCAAAACCCAACCAGAAGTAACCCAGAGTAATCTAAATGTATAAGCAGACATCAATGAAAGCACCAGTAGAATCAGGGAATAAAGAAATGGCAATCTGGATATCTCAGGTCCCAGAATCAGGGTCTTAAGCTGGGCAGACACTGTTCAATCAACTTCAACAATCGATTGCTTTTTTAGTGAACAAATGAACCCAAAGTGATTGAATATTTTATTGACACAGTCATTTAGGGATATAAGAGTAAAGGTCCCCACACATGCAACAAGCGGCAACCGATGTGCGTTCGCCCATGCGCCCATACACAGCTCGATTTTCACATGATTTTTCAGGCGATCAATCATCGTGCGTGCTAATCAAAATGAAATCTTCCGCATGTCAGATAGCATGGACAGCAGTCCCCATTTAACTTAATGGCTGACACACAAAGGGTGCCCACTGATCAGATGAGGGTCTGTCATCCCTCAAGAATCGAGGAAGAATCGCCTTGTGTATGGCTACCTTTATGCTGCCTCCAACATTGTTCAGCATGCTCGGTTTGGTAGTCTTGGTATGGGAAGGAATATCCATGGAGATGGGCTCAGACCTGTACAGGACAGGCAATGCCACCCTGTCACTAGGTGATGTGAGGATATCCTTAGATGTAATGTTAGACCCTTTGCAGTTCCTGGAGTTTGAAGGAATTGATAGCATTTGATACCGCTAGGTTGTACCTCAGATTTCCTCTGGTCTTTTGAACAGGATCACTGAATAACAATGCACAGAATGAGAAGGAAGCATAGGGCACGGTCATACTACAAACCAAACTGGCCCACACTTTACAAAGTTTCTGGCATTCTAGGAATCCGACATGCAGAATAGGTATGATGAGCTGACCTGCAAGAATCTGGAGAGGACTGCTATTTCCTAGGTATCACTCAACAATTTTCAACGTGACTTTTGGTTCACTTTAAGTGTTATGAGTGATTCAGTTTGAAACTATACAGAGAGCTGACATGATGCTACTAAACCTGTCTGTCATAGCCTATTGAAAATATAATGCACCTTACAACATCCAGAGGGATTACAGAGAGACAGATTGTCCTGCCTCAATCTACACTAACATAATAAATATTTGTTCTATCATTACATCTTAGTGCAGCTTTCTCTGGTGGTGTGGCTAATATGCTGCACTGCTCTTGAATGCAGGGTGGTTGGCACGATCATGGGCTGAGTCTGTTTCCACCATGCTAGATGAAAAAATATGTTATAAGACATGGCTACCAGGATTGTCATGGAAAATTCACAAGCTTGTGGCTGCTCACTGCTTTCTGGATTGACAGCACTCTCATTTTCTGAACAATTCCACTGTAGGTAGCAGTGTCTAGGGCTGGTCAGTCACGCGATACGCAAATGAAGGAGTATTTGGAAAACACATAAAAAGGTAAAGTTTTTACTTTGGGCCCCCATACACCTTACAATCTTTCCATACAATTTCTGTACAATCAAATTTTGTTCTACCAAAACCATGTAATATGAGGACCTTTCTAAACCTTCCAATCACTATGTATTCTATCAGGGAGGCCACTACACAGTTGTTGGTAGATCTAATGGAGATGGAGATTGTAAGGTGTATAAGGGGCTTTAGTCTGTTGTATGGAAGCCTTTTGCCAAATTTAAAGACATCATTGTCTTTACACATCCTGAAATAGCACCAATGAAAACATGACCTACTTCCAACACTTGTAAAGTACCTGATATGCACAATACAACTACGGTACATAAGAACTTTGGCAAGTTTTCCAGTGATCTTTGTACCATCTGTTCTGAATCTGCTCTTGAATCCAATGGTTGCATTTGAACTTTTGGAACTGGTTCCACAATTCTCACAATTACAGAGATGAATAGCAATTTGTTTTATAGTACAGCTTATTTAGAATATGTAAATCCTGAAGTGGGCATGATCTGGGTGCAGGTTCACTTTTATCTTTCATAAACACCCATCACTGCACAAACTGTAAAGCAAATGCATACATTGAGTTTGTCATAAACATTTAAAACCTCCATGTGCCAAATAAGAATCCAAGCAGGTATAGAGGCTCTCTGGCAGGTGCTCTGAATAAAATTAACTATGTAATTGCAGTTATTCATTAAATGTGTCAACATTAATTAGGATTTAAAGTGTCCTAAATAGCAGAGCCATAGTTCCCTAAACTCATTCATACTTTGATGACAGCTGAGACAGTCCCAAAGAATCCTACTTCATTATTATCACTGCTGACATTTCAAATTCCAATCAGTGATTGAGCTATTGTTTACTATCAGCGTTTCCGATGTACTATGGAACTGCTGCAAGAAACACCTGGATCTCTTTTAGAGAGATGAATACCTTTCATTGTGCTTGGCTTCAACCTTTAAATACCTTAATATTGCAAAATAAACTGTGGATAAAATTTTACATGTAATACTGGTTATCTATCCCATCATCCAGTTTATGGGTGACAGTGGAATGAACGCTGGAGCATGTAATATACTGCCTAATGGTCCCCAAATTTTAAAATGAAGGTAGAAAAATGCTCCCCAACAATATATTTATGAATAATGTGCGCATAAAGCCACCATGTGTTTGAGGAGCCAAACAGCCAAACTCTCCCTTCATCATGATTCTAAACAGTTAAGATGGCCATAGACATTTAGTCTTTCTGTCGATTTCTTGGCAGATTAACAGCGAGTGATGTCATCACGCACAGTCGGTCGGATAATCAGCCAAGCACCCTTGCCGGCATTGGGGCCGCTGATCAGACATGTCAGTTATTTGGCAGATCGATTTCTGAGCCGATTTTAGGTTAGGATTTGTGGCCGATTTTGCAGCAGATCGATCGTCGTGAGCGAGCATGGTGGTCGATCTGCGGCAAAATTGGCCACAAATCTTACCATCTATGCCCAGCTTAAAGCCTTATTTTAGATCAACCTTCTTAGATCCGTTATTCTGGAAGCGACGTCGCAAAGTATCCCTTCCTGTATTTGGAATGCAGAAGTGCTGGTATAGAGAGTCAATTCTGCGTTCCAAATACCAGAAGTGACACGCCACAAGTAACTTCCAACACAATCAGTTAAGTGTAATGTCCACTCCCTTCTAGGTGTAATGTCCCCCGCTTGTGCAAATCATGTGGAAGGGGGCATTAACTTACCACCCTACTTGTGGGTATCAGCATGTCCAAACCCACAGGTTGAGAACCGCTGTTTTATAGTGTTTTAACTACTTGTTCAGAATCTAAAAATACATTTACTGTGTATAAAGTTGGCACAGGTGCACTTTGATACTAGTGCTGGGGCCTGAGCAATGTTGGCTACCAGTATGATGTGAAAGGGCCCTTACTACATTTACAGCAATAGGCAAGGTGAATTGCAATGCCATACAATATAAACTGCGCCCCTATGATACGCAGATGAGCCGAAATAAAATACACATAATGAAGTCACATACTGCACAGTAATGTGTAAGGTTCCACATTTTGGCCTCATTTCCTTTTTCCAACTACACATTCGGAGAAACGGTCTAGTTTTTTTGACCAGGTCAGTGAAAACCCCACCAGATGGCCACAGTGTGTGTGATAGCCACAATGTCACAGCCAAGTGGCTCATTCACACCAGAGTTTTTATAATGTGCGGTAATGCCTGCAACACACAGAATTCATGACAAATTGGTGCATTTAGCCAGCAACAACGCAAACTTCCTATGGTTGGCACCACACCTGCAGTCAGTGCAGCACAACCTGGCAAAACATAGCATGTAGGCCATAAAGGCCTGTTGGCACTCTATGAACGGTGTTGTGGTGTGGAAATCTGCACATCCGCGCATGTGTTTCTGGAACTCACTGCATGTACATGGTGGAAACAGAGGAGCTCTAGTGGGTATAGGCCCTTCCATTTACAGACATTGCTCCAGTAGACCATGAGGGGCTGTTGGCCCTATATGAAGGGAGTTGTGGCATGGAAGTATGCGTCCGCACATGACGTGCGTTCTCACATGCGTTTCTGGAACTCACTGCATGTTTATGGTGGAAACAGAGGAGCTCTAGTGGGTATAGGCCCTTCCATTTACAGACATTGCCCCAGTAGACCATGAGGGGCTGTTGGCCCTATATGAAGGGAGTTGTGGCATGGAAGTATGCGTCCGCACATGACGTGCGTTCTCATGTGCGTTTCTGGAACTCACTGCATGTACATGGTGGAAACAGAGGAGCTCTAGTGGGTATAGGCCCTTCCATTTACAGACATTGCCCCAGTAGACCATGAGGGGCTGTTGGCCCTATATGAAGGGAGTTGTGGCATGGAAGTATGCGTCCACACATGACGTGCATTCTCACATGCGTTTCTCAAACTCACTGCATGTTCATGGTGGAAACAGAGGAGCTCTAGTGGGTATAGACCCTTCCATTTGCAGACATTGCCCCAGTAGACCATGAGGGGCTGTTGGCACTATATGAACGGAAATGTAGCGTGAAAATATGCGCCTGCGCATGACGTGCGTCCTCACATGCGTTTATGGAACTCACTTAATGTTTATGGTGGAAACAGAGGAGCTCTAGATGGAATAGGCCCTTCCATTTGCAGACATTGCCCCAGTCTCAGTGCTATATGTCAGTGCCATTCTACCTGAGCTCCTGTATGGAGTCCAGACCTTACACAACTTACCGGCAAGCTTTTTTTTTTATTAAAAAGGTAAGAAGAATGTAAAGTCAAAGTTCCCATTCCCCCAAACACATGCCATGACACCCGGTGTTGTCACTGATCCTCCATATCAGCACATTTCCTCTATACATACTCTCATATCAACAGGTTCTCCCTCCTCCTAACCCTCCCTCTGCTGTGTTACAATACAAATGTTTCCAAAATAAACAGCAATAAAAGAACTTTTCTAGACAGAAAAAGAAGAGATAAAATATTTTCCTTACTTTCTCCTTTGCTTTGATGTATCTCTGCGCAGCTTGTTGTATTAATTCTCTCACGCTGATCTTGCCATCCTTACAGGGCACCACAATGCCAGTCTTCCCAAAACAAACGGTCACTTTCATCTTCTTCCTCACCAATGGGCACAATGCGAGCACAAACTCCAAAACAACACCCCCCCAAATTCAACTACAGGAGTCCCCCACTGCTCAGTCCGCCAGCAACAGGTGCAATACCTGACACACTGTCACAAGTTCCTGTCATAGTACTCCATTATGAGGCTTGTTCCATTGGACACCAGAAAAGAAAAAGATGAAACATTGATATTAAAGAAGAAAAAAAAACTGGATAAAGAATGTGTGACTTCCCTTAAGTTTAGAGGAAGCTGCTCCAAGCCAAAGTAATAGAAAGTTGTTTTATCTCAGTCCAGGGGAAGTGTTAGAAGTGTCCCCGGGGAGCAATGCGGAAGGAAGGGCAGTGAGAGGCTACAGAGAGGGGAGAGGTGTCCTGGGGAAGCCACACAGCTCAGCTCCCATAGGAATGGCAGGATCAACCACTGAGGACTATGTTCTCCTCTGCCAGGACAGTCCAGGGGTTAGAAAGCTTCAAAAAGTCCCGGGCACAAAGTGTAAGTCAGGGCCGGGATTCCCAGGCAGGCATTGCAGGAGAGGAGGAGCTGCTCTTATGTCATTGTACATGGAGGAGGGTGGATGCTCAGCACTCCGCATCCCCGGATCCCTGCAGACGTGACTGAGCCTTGGCCTGGATCTCTCAATTCATTCATAGATAGTAGTTCATTATAGATTAAATACAAACCATTTAGCATTAAAACTGATCTCTGAGCAGAAATAAAACACACCGGTTCATACATTCATTATTATTTTTCAGGTATCAGAACCTCACCTGGAATCATCCTGCTTGTACAGCAGAGCTCAGACTCTGGAGTAATAATTTAATTATTAGTCTTATTTGAGTCTTGGCTTTTCCCCGCATGGGCAAAGACGGTACAGCCGTCCCCATCCGGACTAATGGAATCGGATCAAAATTATCCGTCATGTCAGATCACTGTGGGGTCCGACATGACAGCAGATTTAAGTTCAATATGGCGCACCCGATTCCCTTCCGACCCGATCCCGATCGGATGCGGGAACACACACGGCACCCGGCGGTCAGGTCGGGCAGGAATCGTCCTGTCTATGCCCAGCTTAACTGAGAATTTAGAGGTGCTGTCACTTCAAATGAAAAAGAAGCCATGGAAGGGATCAGTATATGTGCTGCAATCTCATTAGCGATTATGTGTTACCCCATAGTGTTACCTTAATTACCTATGTTCTACCATTCACACTTGCGTATGCTGCATTACTGTCTTTACACTTGTATGGGAAGCTCTAAGGGCACATTCACACTATATGCGCTGCGTTGTGTTTAAAAAACGCACTCTTTTTTTACAGCATTTCCACATCTGTTTTTAAAAAATTAACTGCTGTATGCATTTTTTATTTATTTTTCCTGCATTTTTCATTGTTAAAAAACGCAAATGCAAAACGCAAGAAGAAGTAATGGGAAAACGCATGCTTTTTTGTATATATGCAGAAACTATAAACAATGCATGCCTTTAAAATACTACAAAGTTCCACACACCCTGAGTGCCAGGAATCGTTCAGGATTTTTGAGGCATTCACAAATGGGTAAGAGAAAGCAAAGAAACAAAAATTATTTAGTAGTTAGATTGCATTTGACAGTCAAATTTAATACCATACATGCTAAGAGTATCCAAATATCCATTATTTACAATCCATATGTAAATTATCCTCAACGCTTTTCGCACAAAGCTTCCTCAGGAGGTTGTTAGCATTAGTGTATATCTTCACAAACATTTTTCTGTCTGCATGCAAATACGTAGGAGCGTCATGGTGCGACCAGCTTCGTATTTTAAGTGTTTAAAAAACGCACAGTGTGAATGGGCCCTAACACTGCACATCTGCAAACGCGTGTATTGTGCACAACATAATTTAGGGCTGATGTGCGTTGCTGGTACTTAATGCAGCACATATGGTTTAAAAGGGATTTTAGGTTCTTGTTAGTCTAATGATGGAAATGCTTTTCCTTTGCCAGGTAAAACAGCTTCTATCTATGTATGATATCTGGATTAAGCTGGTTGAAGGGTCTTATCTTCCTACTATTGTGAAGGATCACATTAGCCACCACAGCACCTCTGATCCAGGTATGTACACTTCAATACAAGTGAAGATGTCTTGTGTCATCTGAGGGCTCATTCACACTAGCCACACTGCGCTTTTAGTTAAGATTTTTTCTATTAATGAACTGCGACACAATTACCACTACTGCAGCTGCTAACTTAAGGTTGATGTTGTGGATTCCACTTCAGATCTCAGCCTTTTATTGAATAATAATTTGATGAGAAGAAAATAAAAGATCACTCTTCTCCTCGCTGGTCAAGCTTCATAATGCCTTGGGCTAGATTCAGACCGAAAAGTAGCCGGAGAAAACGTCACCACTTTTCGGGATTTCGTGCAAGTGCCTGCATACAGGCGATTGATTATAAGGCTGCTGACGACACGCTAGCATCACACAGGAGCATGCACAAAATTATTATCCCCATGATATTCCTTTGGGGTAAACGCCTAAAACGCGACTGGTGAGCACTACAGCACTTTTTAACCATCTGGGGGCTAAAAAAAAAGCCATGTTTACATGAATCAAGCCTTAAGCTAGCCATACACGCATCATCTTTTTTCCAATTGAATTCTGATAACAGTGTATTTGACGCAAAACTGATCCCTTAATTTGATTTGTTTCTAGTCACGAAGGAACAGAGTGAACAGAAGTGATTTTCAAACAATCTAAATAAACAATCAATTTTAAGTCTCATACGAAGAGAAAAACCAACCTGTGCATGGCCAGCTACACTTGTGGTTACATCTTCCTGATAATTTGATAAGACGGATGGTGTTGATAAATTCTCCCGTGGGGTTGATGAGGTGATATAGCAAGCTGCACTGCTGAACAAGGATAGCAGTGTCTCAACTGCCTGGCTATGCAGTGTGGCAGTTGTATAAATAATAGTAGCTGAATGAAATTGGCAGGTAATACAATGGACATATTGTATACATTTCTTCAAAGGGACTATTTTTTTAATAGAATTGTGTTGCCCAGGGGTTAAACTTTTATTCTAGAAGAAGCATAGCCATATCCTAAAAAACATATAAAAATGTGACGTGATATCAAATTTCAAATAAGACACATTTATTAAATTAAGTTTTTAAAAAATAAAATCTTGCAGGCCAAATATAATGTGGGCAAGATTTGGCACTTAGGACAGAGTTTGACATCCCTGCCCTAGACTTTCATCCCTGCATGTGTTCATACACCACCAAAATCAAGAGATTCACTTAGGCCTAGTAGAAAAGTACAAGTATGTCCTATAGAACAAACATGTCAAAACGCATCCGATAAGCAACAGACATGTTTTTGACACATCAAATGCTAATTAATGGACACCTTTATGTACCTAAGACCATGCCAACAATGCTAATTGCGCCAATTCTGATGTGCCTGTGTGCACCTGTCCATTGCACAGCATTGGACATGTTTGCAACGTTTTAAACTTCCCGCATTTGATGAAAATCAAGAGCAGGAACTTGTATTTAATGGAGATTAAATTAAGCTAGCCATACACGCTACGATAATCCCTCATTAGATGAGGGACAGACTGCAACGTGGTCAGCCGGCACTCTTTGTGTGCTGGACATTACATTGAATTTACCAACGTGTCAGATCACCATGCGATCCGGCATGCGGGAGATTCCTGGTCGATCTGACCAGGTGGGCACACTCAATTTGTGGCCGAGCGACTGCTGGGCCCGTGTATGGCTACCTTTACTCAGTTTTCTTGTTAAGTATCAGGAGAGAAAGAATTGGACAATCCAAAATCTTACATTGTTGCCAGAATACGAATAGTGGAGACACATATTAGATTAACATCTAAGAGGGAATTTCTATCACTCATGCCTAGTTTACATTGTGTTAAAGTCCCCACATTTTAACGTGCATCACATGCAGGGATTGAGTTACATATAATGAGTCAAACTAGGTGGCTTTTCTCCATTGGTCACAAATATGATATGTAAAAAAAGACACAGCAGGTCACTTGGCCAAAAGGTAAAAAAAACTCATCAGACACTTGTATTTTTTCAATGTACTAAATAAAAGCAATCATGCCCTCTTGTCTTTAGATAACTTACCCATGACAGGTCTATCGGTCGAAAGCCCAAAAACCACAGGGTGAACACCTCATGTTGCACTAATTGGGCATTTACCGAGCGGTTAAAAAACACCCATGAAAAGCTGGGAATAGATGGGTAATTTTCCTGTCTACTGCTCAGCAGACCGACTGGCCGTGATGACATCATCATGCATGGCCGCTACCGTGTTTCCCTGATGATAAGGCACTGTCTTATATTTTTTGAAACGCCAAAATATGCCCTAGGTCTTATATTCAGGGGGTGACTTATTCTGATCACGCTATTCATTGTCCCCTTTGATCACTCTGTGCCATTCATTGTCGCTTTTGATCACTCTGTACCAATCATTGTCCCCTTCACTGACTAACTTTTTGGGGGTTTTACTGGTACGGGCGGGTAACAGACGTTGGTCCCCATTGAAACTAATGGCATCGGCCAGAGATTTACGGACATGTCCATTCTCTGGCCGACCTAGCTTTGGGGCGACAGGGATCTGTCGCCCTATGTGGGCACCCGCGATCAACAGCACATCGGTCTGCAGCAAAATCGGCTGCCGCTTGTTATGTGTGTGGGGACCCTTATAGTTGGAGCATGTGACTGTAGTCCCAAGATGTGAAGTAGCAGACAATCAGCACCTTGATAAGGATGCTCCTTTTGATTTTATCCTCTTCTTTTACAAACATTGGCAACAAATCTAATTGGAAATGCCAGCTCTATTTTGCCCTGGGCCAAAAAGCAGACATACAGGTATTGTGGTGGTATTTACATCACTGACAAAGGTAGGGATTATTAAGAACACTAGCAAAACCTTTGTTGTTGTTGTTTCCTGTTTGTCTGTTTTTGGCAGAGTAGACAACATTCTAAACATAGATAGAGAGCACAGCTAGGAATGGCCCATCTAGAGGTGTGCAGAGGATGCCATTTTCAGTGGAAGCATGGGATTTCCATGCAGGTTGTATAGCATGGGAGGAGTAGGGTGAACTTGTGTCATTATAGAAAGGATCCCAGAGAAAGGGGAGAGAAGGAGGATACAGACACAGCATTCTGTCCATGCTGCTTGATTCCAAGCCCTCCCCCTCAACCGTGCTGTGAATACACAGAATAGAAGTGAAATGATAAAAGGAGGGAAAATCAGAATAGACACAAATGAGCTTGGGAACAGTAGGTTGTCTGGGCTGCATGACTGTGACGGGAATATTAGTGAAGGGGCTGATGGAAAAGTTGAAGATCTATTCACTGCAAAGGCAGGGGGAAATGAAAAGTTTACTCTTTAAAAAAAATAATTATTCTAAGTTTCAAAAATACTTCAAGTGCTGAAAACATAAATGTAAAGTGAGAATAGAGGTATAAAAAAACACAGCCAATGCACAATGTTTCTAATGTAATGATTTTTAATATGCGTGGTATTCCATAACATTAAAGTATATTAAAAGCAAAATGAGCTAAAGGTTAAATATTACTACAGTTCCTGCCTTCAGCTACATTAACTTGCTAATAATTTTTGTATTCATAATAAAAGTAGCCATAGACCCCTTGATTTCCGATTCAATCATTCCAGACGATCGATCGTTTTGCAATTGATGGCACATCACCTTGGGATTCCGATTTGGGGTTGATTTTGACAGGAGCTGATTGTCAAAATGACAGATTGATCGGAAAGGCTGCTGCATAGGGAGCTATGGTTCAATTGCACAGGAAGTGATCGATTTTCTCCACCAAGTGATCGATTTTCTCGATTGACAAACTTACTGTGGGATCAAGGTATGATCTGATTTTTGGTCGATTTCGATTTTTTGCGGTCGTTCAGGGTGGGAAACACTAGATTAATTGTCGAGTCAATAGTCGTGAATGCGTAATCGATTGGACAAAAATCTAGTGAAAGATCTACCCATGTATGGCTACCTTTACACGTAAAATAAAATGTCAAATTGAAAACATGTATGTGGCATTAATTTGTTAAATACATTAAATAATTTTTTTTTATAAAATTACGTGTTAAATATATTTACACCTGGTGTATTTGGCCCCTGGGCTGCAGTATGACCACCCTAGTGGCCCAATGCAATCCAAGTACAAACAAATATAAATGCAATGTGCCCAATTTATGTGTTGGTATGGACTGGATGACAAAAAGCCATGGATGTAATCATCCATCCAAGTCATAGTATATCTGCAGTACTAAGTCATCTGGACCTTCTGAATTTTTCTTGAAGTAAACCAACAGGCTTTCTCGGTTCGGCAAGTCTAATTACTTTGACTTACTATTGCAGATAGGGGCCATGCCGATAGGATATGTAGCATTTCTGCATTGCTAATAGAAGTTACAAAGGACATTCCATCCAGGGCCGCCGTCAGGGGGGGACAGGGGGGACTCCCGTCCCTGGCCCGAGCAGCTAGGGGGGCCCGACGGTTAGCACGTGGAGGCCCCGGCGTGCTGACTGATAGGTACAGCAGCCTCTGCTCACTGTACCTCTGCCTCTGCACAGCCCGGACTGCCACTACTGTGTGCGATGCGCTGCTGGCTGTGAAGAGGCAGAGGTACAGTGAGCAGAGGCTGCTGTACCTATCAGACAGCACGCCAGGTTAAGGTGGATTTTTCTGCTAGCACTACGCTACTAGTACCACTACGAGTAGGAAAGGGTTAAAACATTTGGAATTAACCGCTGGTATTTCAAATTCTTCATATTTGTTTGAATTAAACATTTACTTGAGAAATGAAAACCCATGTCTAATGTTTGTGCAGAATAAGTGATGTTTGCCTTTCCCTTAAGTAAATCTGTAATAAGTAATTTGGAAGTTACCATCACTAACTTGTTTTTAAAAGTTCAGACTGTGGAGTCTTTACTTTTCTTAAGCACTTACCATTAGCCCACAAAAAACAGAAAGAATGGTTAAAAAAGCACCAGATGAGGGTAAATAAAAAGGTGTATATATTGTGCTCCTAATGGGAGAACTGTAGGTTTTTTTACGTATATTAGGAAGAATATTCGATGTGAGATTTACTCACATCGAGCTTAATTCCCCCTGGGGTTAATGCCAGGGGCACGGGGACTTTAAAGGCCAAGAGGTAAAGAGGTAAATGTAAGCATAGGGTTGAAAATAAATACATACAATTTAATAAAGTATACACTTATGCAAATACATTGCACAAAAAGAACAGGAAAAATGTATAATAGCTGGCATGTCACATGGCAGAACAGAGTACAGGCACCCTGATTTGGACAACTTCTACCCGAAACCTCTTACACAGTCCCAACTATCAGGCTATTGTCTGCTGTCACTGATACCATTGATTGATACTACCTCGACCATTGGACCTTGAAGGCCTAGGGCTGAGCCGTGCCACTCGTTCTCCTTTGCATGGAACATCAATTATTATACCCAACTGACCTTAATACTTTGGACATTTGGACCTATACCCCTTGAAGAAGTCTATTATTGACGAAACGTACGTCGGGTGGATTCCAGTGTTGAACTACTACCCCACATGACTACCTTCTATTTCCATTACCCACAGTATCATGATTGATCACAATTGGATGTACATGCTATAAGATGTTAAATGACATGCCAGCTATTATACATTTTTCCTGTTCTTTTTGTGCAATGTATTTGCATAAGTGTATACTTTATTAAATTGTATGTATTTGTTTTCAACCCTATGCTTACATTTACCTCTTGGCCTTTAAAGTCCCTGCATAAACCCCAGGGGGAATCAAGCTCGATGTGAGTAAATCTCACATAGAATATTCTTCCTAATATATTAATTTTGGGATGTGGCCTCTCTAGAAAATGCCCTATTAATAGATTGTAGGTTTTTTTAATTTACAAGGTTATGTTTTTGTTGTGGTTATCCCAGCGTGTGACCACTACAAAGCCAACGTGTTTACTATATCAACCCTATGAATGAACCCTATTGGAGTGGTTGACACTATTAACAGGCGTTACAACATTTACAGCGTTGTGGATATTTTACAGCCTTTGCATATGCATATGAAGTTGTAAATGGAAAATATGTATTTGAAGTTTATATTAAAAATACAGTTCATGTGAAGCCTTCTTTTTTACGCAACAGCCCCTCTTTCTGCGCTGGTCCTGGCAGGCCTGGTATGGGGCACCTAGGGAGAAGTGTGGCTCCTCCCTCCAGGCCTCCACTAAGCATAGGGCCTGGCAAGACCTGGAGGTGACAAACAAGCATGGCCTCTGCTCCAGGCCATACTAGACCCCAGCTAGCCATAGGACATGGCAAAATTTAAGGGTTTAATGAATGAGAGTGGCTCCTCTCTTTAGGTCGTGCCAAGACCTGTGGTTACACTGTGTTAGAATTCCTTTATTATTTTAACATTCTAAATACACACTTGTCACAGTTGATATGTCTACTGTTGGAATCCTCAATCATCATCAAAACTATGATGTTGCCCCAACAAGTTCCATACACTATCTGACCAGAAACTAGACTGCACAAGCTAATGTTTACACCAGTGCTGAGCAAGATGGAATGCTCAGTCCAGTCCTGGTTACATATGTTCATAAACCAAAGTGCCCATGTCTGTTTTTTCTGGGCTAGTAACCCATTGACTAACAGCATCCTCTTCTATTTCCAACTGTTGATCCTTTTGAAAAATGAACATCCATTAACAGTCAAGGAAACAACACCAAAAAATAAATAAATTGATCATCCAATAGATAATACCTTATCCAACCACTCATTGTGTTCGGAATCATTAAGGTCCACTCAGAAGAAGAAGTTAAGCTAGGCATACACATGTAGATACCCGTACAATCGCTCAGCAATCGATCACAGCTTGGTAACGTCACCATGCTGCGCTCGATTGTGGGTCAATGGAACTGGAATCAATTTGCACCACTTTGCACACTGATTCCCGTGTGATGGGGACCCTGGTCCAGTGTACAGAGTGTTGTGATATATTTTCATTATTAAAATTACTTGCAACACCGGCTGTAAGCTGCTTAGAGCCAGACACAAGATGGCTGCAAATGATGGGGCCACTCTAGCACTCTGCCTGTGTAGTGTACATAGCCCGGCTCAGCTTAGCCCCCTTTCCTTTGTCCCAACTCTCAGCTGAGAGCCAGAGCCGAGCACAGGCTGTGTGTATCCTGCTCTCAGCTGTCAGATCGACCGGGATTTACTGACACTTCCGTTCCTGGTTCGGCCGACCTTTTTCAAGCGGGATCATTTGAAGAAAGGCATACACTTTTGTTTATAGATTCAAGCACTGTGAACACACACATCGCTTGATTGTGCTTAAATCTATTAACAAATTTATGTAGTAAACATGTAGTATTACTTTAGTATTAAAATCTTACATCTTTTTACAGTCTATTCTGCAAAAGTAAATGGAATCTGGCTAAGAACAGTTGGGCAAAGTAGAGTGGTGACTGCTTTTTTAAATCTTTTTTTGTAAGGTCTGCTTTCATTTTACAATCCTGAAATTATTATTTTCTATGCAGGGATGTTTTTAGACTGGAGTCAGGTCAGTAACATACGCCTCTCTATCCGTTGGCATTTGTTTTGGGCATTGTGGCTCAGGCTGCTTGGTACTTAGGCGTGACAATCATCTGATTTGACCTTTTTCTGATTAGACAGCAATCTCGTGTCTGCTGAGGCTTCCAGCTGTCTGCTTATAAAAACAAAGAATCCTACTAAAAAACAAGTCCTGATATCTGTTATTTCCAACAATAACCCTACGTGTCCATCCACCTTCCTGGCTCTATGGGTAGCATAGGACTGTACCAGGTGGGCTTTAGTCTTCCTATAAACTAAATTATTACTTTCCTTGTTTTTTCCCTTTCTAACTGTAAAAAAGTAAATCACAAACTTTCTTATCTTAGTAATTAAAAAAATTATCTATTATGTTTTTCTCAGTTTTATGCCCAAATGTTTCCTGGATATAGATGTAACAGAGATGTAACATACACATAACTGCTTGTTAGCAACAGTTCATTATTTTCTTTAAATAACGACACTTTTATTTAATTCAAAAACAACAGATCTCATGACACATTAGAACAGAGCAACAGGCCACCCATTACTAAACTTGGCAAGAAAACAGCTTGGCTTGAAATAATGTATGGAATTGTTCCCGTTTATCTGTGTCCTTCGTGTACTAGTCTGTTCTATTTTTATTGTGACTGTCAAAAACAACAAAATTAAGCTAATTCATTTAGATATAGCATATTTATTATCATTAAGGCAGGTAATCCCTGCCAAGATGCTGCAGTCTGTCAGGGACACTTAGGAAAATGTTGTCTTGTTTTCCATCTGTACATGGAAAGCTGAAAACAATGTGCTCCCTGTACAAATTGTCTTTTATTTCTTAAATTTAAAGGAATATCTTATTATATGAACTAGCAGGTACATAACCTGTGTGGATACCCTACATATTTCTACTGTATCCCTTCTTCTCTGGTAATGAAAGTTGAAACCAAGCCTTGGCATTACCACCCTTGCCATTTGTTAAAAAAAATAAAACAAAATCAACTAAACAAAAAAATTATTCCCATTCATTGGGGTCAATGAATAATGCACCTCCTTCAGCGATAATTTATTCCATTCATTGTACTCAATGACTTTGATGAGCAGTTGTCTCCATTCATTGCTGATGGCCGGTCTTAAAGTGTCCTAACTGTGGTTGCTGTTGTCGTGGCCCAGGCAGCTGTAAAAGTCTGAAGGTTACGCTTTCACAATATGTTCTGTTTGTAGTGCATGTATACCAGGCAGTAAAATAAGAGGAATAAACCGGCTTCCAAGCCCCACACCATAGAGCCATGGTTTCCATGCACTGCACTGATGATGGCCAAGTAGCCTGAAACAGCTGTATGCAGTTTGGAATAAATGGCTCTGTACCAAAAAGGCTATATTTGCACTGTACACCAGCGGTTTCTGGATGTGCATCTGGCTGATGGGGCGAAAAGGAATAATTTGCATGGCTCCGCCCACTGTCCCAAAACAAAGGCTTCCACCTAAAGTTTTGGGATTTGTGCTGGATTGGGCCATGTAAATACCTTCTGTTTTAAGAAGGCTTGATTTGTGCTATGCACTGCTCGAGTTGAGGGCTTTTTGATTCCTTTCATCCCTTCTCACCATAACCTTCACGGGTACTTCTCTCCATGCATTATACGTAATTTAAATGTACCACAATGCACATTTGTAAACTATCCCAATGGACCAGTTTCCAGTTCTAAACAGTAGACACAACGGGCTTGTTGTATTATTCTTTAAAAATTTAAATTATGTACACAAGGTGTGCTTTGTGAAGTTGAACATTGACTTCTTATTCATTACTGATCAAATAATCACTAAAAGTCACAGCAGTGGCCTAGGAGTCAGAGGATTAAACTATAGCACATTATCGGTACAGGCACCGAAAGTTGTGCTGCAGCAGTGGAAAGTAGAGAAGTTGGAAGCAAAGTCCTCATGGACAACTGGGAGCACTGGGATTACCACTTCCCAATAGTCTGTTATCATGGCTGAGATGCTTTAGTACGTTTCTTGGCTGCAGCTGTCCATCAGGAATAAATGGATGCTCAATGACCGCCAAAGCAGGTCTATGAAAGCTGTACATATCTAATGTAACAGAATAGAAGACCACAAACAAACATTCCACATCTCTTCCCATAAATAATAGCATATTAACCTATTATGCAGTTGCTATTACTCAGACAAAATGGTGTCCCAGAACACAGATTTACCTGCTTGTACATCACACAAAATAGTTGTCTAGGAAGGTCCCTTTCCTCTACAGTGAAACACATTAATTTGCCAGCGAGCTGTCATATCCTTGTATAATTGAAGCATCAGTCACTACAAACGAGAAGGAAATTTCAGTGTAGTTATGTGCAATTTAAAATCTATCATAACAGTAAAAATCTCCTGTAACTACACCCGCTAATACATTTTACTGATCTTATTAGTTAAGCAAGAGAACTGTAGCACACATCAAGCGTTCAGAGGAAGCAGGAGATGTTGAATTGATGCAATCCACAATTCTTTCTCCTTTGGGATCTCACAGATGAAAAATATGGGAAATTAAACAAAAATGGGCAAAAGCACTTATACTAATAATAATATGCCGCCCTTCTTTTAAGGCTGAAAGCAATATTTTTCAGATCTGCCAGTTCTAACACTACATTGTAATTAGCCTCTTAGAAATGTGTAGGGCTCCAATATAGATGTCCATTAATAACCACTGATGTTGGAAAGGCTGTTCCGCCTACACGTGCCGTTTAATTATGCTTAGAGTTCTTCATTTAAACAGACAATTACGAAAAACAGGTGGCTTCTAACTCACAGATAATGAATAGATGAGTTTCAGTGCATTTTCCTATTCCCCAATGTTTGCTTTTTCATTTTTTTTTTTCCGCAATGCATTTTTTTCTCTACAGCTATGTTTGCTCTTATCAGTTATGGTGTTAATCAGGACTTGCTGACTTTTTCCATGATTAATCCTTTTGGAGCCTCGGGGACCTGCAATACATTGCCTAGCAAAAAAGAAACCTTTTAATAATATGCCGAGATATTTAAACTTTTATGCAGATGATCCTCAGTAGAGATGTACTTTGATAGCAGACCCTTGTTTAATGTGAGACGAATGGGTTAATACAATGCATACGCCAGTCATTATGACGGAACCTGTAGGGATAGACTTAGTGATTCTTTAACGGTGTTAGATATGTTTATTGTTATCATTTTACCAGTAAAGGATTTTAATACTATTAAATTTTTCTAGAGCCAAATTAGAGTATATTATATATATATATCATTGAACTGAGGGAGATTCTTGAATACTGATGATCAAATGGACCTGTATAGGCAGGTCTAAAACATATAGTGAGTCTATGTAATTTGTGGGACATGGAGGTGTAAATATTGAGATTAGAGTTATATGCACTTCTAATTTAAAACTAACCCTTTTTAGTATTGTATTAAATGTTAACCCTACTACTAGTGATGGCCGAACATCGGCCAGGACTGTCCGCGAACGGGCGGGTCGAACTTCTAAAGAAGTCCGCCGTCCGCCTGTTCGCGGACAGATTCAAATTCCCCGCCTCTAGGAACGCATCCTGGAACGCATAGTTCCTGGTTCCGTGAGCCGGATGTGACGTCACTGACGTCACTTCCTGCTCCGACCCGGTTTTTTCACTAGGAGACCGGCTTTATGCCCGGTCTTCTAGTGAAAAGATTCTTCCTCCGGCACGATCACACAGGTTATGATCCTGCCGGAGGAAGAATAGAGATCCTCTTCTCGCTGGCGAACGGAGCAGGTCGAACACCCGCACTGCTCGCCGGCGAGAAGATGGGCGAACATCCATGTTCGGCCATCACTACCTACTACTAAAGAACCAGTTATCCCTGCTTCTAAAGAGGACCTGTCTCCTATAAAAGGACAGGCTGAACTGTTCCAGTTTACTTGAATACTTGTTTACTCAACTGTCCACCTGAGTTTAGGCTTTGTTATCTTTCCCAAGTTCTTTCTCGCTTAAACAGTTTTGCGGTACATCCTCCTCCTGACATTGATTGATCCTTGAACCTGTACAATTGGCTCCATAGAGTCCCAATAGCAATACATATTGGGACATCAACACAAATCTGTGAATTGAATTAAACACAATGCCCTTTAACTGCAGACTGTCAGATTTAATTTGAGGGTATTTATATCCACATCAGTTTGCATACGGGCCTCCCACTTGTTAGGGGACCAAAAGTAATGGGTTGCAAATCCTTTGCAGTTAATTACAGCCTGAAGTCTGGAACGCATAGACATCACCAGATGCTGGGTATCATCCCAGGTGATGCTCTGCCAGGCCTCTACTGCAACTGTCTTCAGTTCCTGCTCGTTCTTGGCACAATTTCCCTTCCGTTTTGTCTTCAGCAAGGGAAATACATGCTCAATCGGATTCAGGTCAGGTGCATATCATTTCACTTCTTTCCCTTAACATACTCTTTGGTTGCTTTTGCAGTATGCTTTGGGTCATTGTTCATCTGCACTGTGAATCGCCGTCCAATGAGCAGATAATATTGCCCAAAACACTTAAGAATTAATTCTGCTGCTTTTGTCAGCAGTCATATAATTAATAAATACAAGAGAACCTGTTCCATTGGCAGCCATACATGCCCACGTCTAACACTACCACCACCATGCTTCATTGATAAGGTGGTATGTTTAGGATCATGAGCAGTTCCTTTCCTTCTCCATACTCAAGTTGTTCTTGGTCTCATCTGTCAATAGGATGTTATTCCAGAACTGTGAAGGCTTTTTTAGATGTCGTTTGGCAAACTCTAATCTGGCCTTCCTGTTTTTAAGTTTGACCAATGGTTTTATTCTTGTGTTGAACCCTGTGTATTCACTCTGGTAAAGTCTTATCTTTGACACACATACACCTACCTCCTGCAGAGTGTTCTTGATCTGGCCAATTGTTGTGAAGGATGTTTTCTTCACCAGGGAAAGAATTCTTCAGTCATTCACCATAGTTGTTTTCTATGGTCTTCCTGCTCTTTTGGTGTTGCTGAGCTCACTGGTGCATTCCTTCTTTTTAAGAATGTTCCAAACGGTTGCTTTGGCCATGCCTAATTATTATTTTTTTATCTCTCTGATGGGTTTGTTATGTTTTTTAAGCCTAATGATGCCTTGCTCCACTGATAGGGACAGCTCTTTCTATCCTCCGTCCTCCTTCCTCCTCCATGATCCTCCGTCTCTTCTCCCCCCCCCCCCCCTCCGAGTGAAGTGATGACGTCACATCGGGGAGGCGGCAGGAAATTTTAAAGTAAATTGCACGAAATCAGTTTTTTTTTTTGTAGAAAACTACTTTCAATGTGCTTCTATGTACAAAATATCGCCAAAATAAAAAGTCTCTGGTGCCCCAGGTGTGCCCATTTGCAGTAACCCTCTCTTCCCTAGTGTGATTTTACCACATCCATCACATCAGGTTAGAGAGGGTTTACTGAATATGGGCACATCTGGGGCACCAGAGACTTTATTTGGGCCAGATTTAGTACATAGCAGCATAGCAGACATATTTTGAGAAGTTACAGGCATACAACATAAAGAAAAATGTACCATTGAAGTCTATGGTGCACTTTTGGTACAGAAATCTGGACCTCAGCAGTGCGCTAGGGAGGTTAACAGAAGTTGGTGGCTAGTGTGAAGCGTCATGATGTCTGTAAAAAATTAGACTACCGAATGTGATATACAACAGCTGTCTACTGAGCAGGTTAATTGTTTTATTGAAGTTTTGCAGCTGCAGTGCAACAAATCTGATTTCAACTAATTACATTTAATGTTTAAAAAGAAGAACTCATTATCCAGGTAAATAGAAACAAGAATGAAGGAATGCAGGCAACCATATGTGGCAAATTTGAAGCCCTATTATACACCGTTTTACAGGCTCTTCTGTTGGACTGTGTGATTGTTTTGATTTAGAACATTATTCAGCACTGCCTAAATCTAACTGTCCATAATTACTTTAATATTTCAATCCTTGAGGCACAGCATCACAATTGGGCAGTGCCATAGGTTACTATTTTATTGGAGCTATGTACAACCTGCTGACCCCAACCACCAGCTATGAAGCACAGACACACAGTGATGATGTCACTAGTAATGCCATGAGATTGGAAACATTATGTTTAAATATCTAATTGTATGTGAATGGGGGCAGCAGAGAATACAAAGTATTAACATATTAAATTTGATTAGCAGAACAGAATTCTACTATATACTAAAATTCTATTGAAGTTATTAAGCATTATATAAGCTTTTGGCAACTACACTGCACTGCATTTCCTAATACAAACAATATTATTTCATATGCCTTTTCATGCGTCGTGGAGAAATGTATGTTAAAGTAAAGTTCCTTAAACTGTGTCACTGGCTTTGTTGGGTTGTAGTACAGTAACATATTGTTGGGTTCTTAGAATAAAAAAAATTGGGATTTAAATTAAAGTGGACTTTAAACCACATGATAGTAGGTAGCCAGCATTTTAGCATTAACATTCACGTTGATTTCAGGCTAAAACTGGTCAGTTCAATCAGGTATCATAGAATCTGTGCTTGATTGGCACAGTTTAAGTCTACAATTTGTATGAATTTAAATACTAATTTAGAAGTTTTGGCATCTCATGGCCATCTCTGCTTTCCAGATATTTCTGAGTTTTCCTATTATGTGTTCTGGGCATGTTTGGGTGAAAAAAATACTGACTGCACTAGACCTCATTCTGAGCTGGACAAGCAAGATGGGAGGTAGGTGTGTTATAAGGTGCATATAGATACTCTGACTTTTTGGACAATTACTTATTTTATGTTTTTACTAGAGTAGAGTGTTATATCAATAAAAAGATTGTACAGAAATGTTGAAACCACTGTTTATTTAAACACCTTTTATAAAAGTTAACCTGTCCTTGGTTCTGCGCAAAAAAAAAACTGGTTTAAGGACCATAGCGGATGACTTCATATGCCTGTATCTACATATACAAAATGGAACAGTGTTCAAATGGTGGCACCTTTGCCTACCCTCATGTGCTTTCCTATCTGATTAACATTTCCATCATAATTAAATCTGTAAGGAATTATAGATTTATTGATTTAAGACTTCTATGTTGTACTTAAAATCGAGTAAATATGTCCAGATACTTGTAAGCACTTCCAGTATGCTCAATGGGAAACTAGACTTATATATACACTTCCTGACCCCCAAAAAGTTGCCACCTGGATGTAACTAAGTAAATATGGATAAGCCTCCTTTTGGATAACTACTGCATGTTCAGCAGCAGTATGCGTTTCAAGAATGAGGTCAGCTCACTACCTGAATATACTAAATGACAATAGATATAGTGGAACCAGTGGGGAAGTGAGGTAGGTGCCAACATTTCTAGGTATACAAACTCAAAACAAGTATAGGACCGAGTGGACTCTGATCACTACATTTCAGGGTGGCTAGCCCCTGAGACTTTAACGGCACTAAAAACAAAGATGTGAGAAAATAAACGGTATAATTTATTGATTGACATGTATATTATGCATAAAAATTTGTATCCAATAAATGGTTACATAGATAAAAACAATTGACGCTTTGTGATCGAGTCTATAATGTCCAGTAGCTGTAATGTCCTAAAATCTGATGGCCCACAATGATCATCCATGTTCTATTATACAAATCACCTATTTATTTATCACTTCATATTATCACCAAGTTGTTTACATATAATTTCAAAATCAAACCTTCATATCAAGAGAAAACAGAAACATAAGTAGTGGTCGCCCGCTCATTCGCATAAGTGTGGGTTAAAAAGAGCGGCCTGGTCCTATAGGTGGGGTGCCAATGCCCCAATCTTTGTTGTGTACTGGTCATAAGGGTCAAATGTCTGGATCAGAAAGTATGGATCACGTAGTCAAATCCTGACAGCGCATGGGCCCCCCCACTGGGGATCTTGCAGTTGGACTCCGCCTCCTTCACCCTCCCCTGTCTATGGGGGGTTCCGGGTGTACCGCCCCAGGAGGGGAGCGACAGGATCTCACCTGTGTGACTGGATAATTAGACAATCAACAAAAAGTCGTTTGTTCCGGCGGTCATATTAGTTACCCTTGCTACCCCCACCAGGCTAGACTAGGAGTATATTGAGTCAAAATTGAATATATTGTGGTTTCTTCCCCTGGTCACCGTATGTCCACCCAAACGTGGCCAAACGTGGTCATAAGGTTAGGGGGTGGGGGTCTGTTCCCAGAGTAGAGTGGGATCTGGGGTCGCCTGGAGTTAGTAGCAATTCAGAAGTTCAATAAATCATAGTATATCAGTATAGTAGGATTTGTCATGCATTTTAACGTGTCACATCCAGGGCGGTCACACATAAATCAACAACAGTTACCTTAGGGAGTTTTCCAGTTTAACTTAGGTTATGGTAACTCCATCAATGGACTTTTTCTACCCTGATGGCACGGGCATATTCCAAGATAACAATGCCAGAATTCATCAGGCTCAAATTGTGAAAGAGTGGTTCAGGAAGCATGGATTTTCACACATGAATTGGCCACTACACAGTCCAGACCTTAACCCCATTGAGGATCTTTGGGATGTGCTGGAGAAGGCTTTAAGCCTCTACCATCATCAATGCAATATCATGGTGAAAAATGAATGCAACACTGGTTGGAAATAAATCATTTGACATTGCAGAAGCTTATCAAAGCTGAAGGCGGTCCAACAAAATATTCGAGTCTGTGACATTTTTTTGGTGACAATATTTTTTTGGGCCATGCTGTATACATGACAATTGTATTTCCCAGCAGTCAGCTATTTATCTTATTTGATTGCACACCTTTTTTTAAAGTATAGGTAAAAAATGAACAGAACAATTATATTAATTCATATGTGCTATATGTTGAGTATCACAGTGGTTTTGGTGGTTCTTTTTAATCCAACACACTAAAGCATGGCTTATCTAGTAGCAATCTCTAAAACAAGCAGTGCTTTGATTTGGTTTTCTCATACATCCCTTACTATTCTCATTGTATAAACATAATCACTCACCGGATGATGTTGACCTCATATATAAATATGCGGTTTGATCTTCTGTTTCTCACGCTGGCCTCCTGCTGGTAAGGATCATATTTTATTATCCTTATAGCTACAGGTATAGTATCCAGTGCAACAAATAAATGTGAACTAGTAGAGCAGTCTCATGGGTGTAGTAAGCTTTTATAAGGTTTATAAACATTCCATTAACTGATAATATTTCAGATGAAAAGATGATAAGTATCAGTGAAGTATTGGTGTGCTAGCCCCATTACTAGGGTATAAAAGATAGCTGTTACTTTTGTCTGAAATGTAACCAACTGGAATAATTGAAACTTGGACCGATTGGATTTTAAATAGTCCAACAGCTTTTTATTACCAACATAACTGACAAAATATAATATATAACAATCATTAACAAACCATTATAGATTAAAATGAAGGTCCCTTGAAGGCAGTTATCCAGCACCCTGTATCTGCATTACCCAATACGTAGGCCTCCAGCCGCAGTACACAGACAATTACAATAAACTGCAGATACCACCTTTTAGAACTAGCTCCCTGTCACGCCGACAACCTTAAGGGTGGGACTCTGTACCTACGACGGTGCCTTCCAATGAACTTTTTCATGACCGGACACCTTCAAGACCCTTACAACCCTGCCACTGCCATGACAAGTTTTGGAACCTGAAAACAAAGGAAATAATCACAATTTTATAAACCAAAGGAGGAGGGAGGGCAGGAAATTCATCCAACAAGTCATTCTCCGACTGACTGGTGAATCCCACACTAAACTACAGGACAACACCTCCAAGCAACTGACCCAACTAATCAAGTACATGATAACATAATAACATAACTAAGCATATTTATATGATTTACTAACCGTTAGTATGCCAGCTCCTTCTTGTAGTAGCTCCTTCCTTCTCCTTTGTCATGTTGTCCCTCCACCTAGGTCTTTATTGAGTAACTTTTAGGCAAGAACAATGGACAGAACAATGGTCCATTTGAAGGGAAACCTGGCTTACAGGGGGTACAAATCCTAAAGGAAATTCTTATTAATTCCATTTGTAATTAGAGTTTAAAACTGAGTCGTGAGTTTTTCAGCATAACAAAATGTAAGTAAATGCTTATTTCTCAACAAATACACCAATTAATATGGCCTTTAACCTCCCTAGCGATATGCCCGAACCCAGTTCGGGCAAAGGCACACTGCACCTA
>CM070039.1:45475596-45495478 GCA_036250615.1 Ptychadena robeensis
TCACTTTTGGTACAGAAATCTGCACCTCAGTGAACCGCCAGGGAGGTTAATTAAAATAAATGAGTTTTTTTTAACTCTTTTTATTACCCTTAAATAAGAGCAAGAAAAAAAAACACCCCAAAAGCAATTTGATATGGAACTAATAATTATATATTTCTAGAATTTGCATATTGTAGAACAAGTGATCATATGGTGGCTGCAGATTTCAAACTTCATTGGCTTCTGCCTGATCAGGTTCTGCAGGGATTATAAATAGTATTAAGAAAATGGGTAAAACTTCTGCTATTTCTTCTCTCATTACCATCTGTGTCAGGCAGTGAAATATTGGAATTTTAATACCTTTCTGTGAAAGTGAATTACACCCATTTGCTGTCTTCAACCACATTCAGTGCACCAATCTGACCTTTTCAATATTCAACTTTTTGACTGGTTGGCCAATTTCATTTTTTTCCTATTTACAGCCATGTTAAACTGCAGGGAAAATGCTTCTAACAACCAGCCAATAGAAAGACAGATCCTTAGAAAGGTCACAGTAGTATATAGTAAAACACCATCATATATTAAAAGAAAACGACAGCCTTAAAGAAGTCTGTCTGCTGCCTAGTAATTTAAAACAAAGAGAATGGCATTATCTCTATCGACTTTTATGCATTAAAAAATATCAAGACCCCAAAACAAAAAAATTACATATATGACAACTTACAGATTTAATTTTTTTTTACTTTAGTTTAACTTGATAATCCTGAATACAAAATTAAATAAAGGTGTCTATGTTTACCCATTCAACGGATATCGACAGAAAGAGGTCATAGTTGTATTTTTTATATGATAGCTTGGAAGGAATACCAGTTTTTTTATTTGAAAAACAAAAATGAATGCAACCACTTAAGCTGTGTATAGACGGTTTGTTTTCATGCTGATTTCTTGGCAGATCAACCATGTGCACGGTTGGTCATTCAGAGAATCGTCCGCGCACCCTTTGTGTGCCAGCATTTATATTGGGTACTGACCCCATCAAAAGTAATCAGATCAGCCAAAAAAAAAATACTGACATGTTCGTTCTTTGGCCGATTGATTTCTGTGAAGATTAATTGCCCAGTTTAGAGTAGGTGTATTAGATTTCCGGCCGATTTCGCTGAAAAATCACCTGCAAATCAAGTTTATGCCCAGTTTTAACCACACCATCACTATATTCTCCTCTGTAACCACCACCATCATATTACCCTGATGCCATGGATCAAGGGTGCAACAACCCCAGTATGTGTAAATTATTTGTGATCATGAAGTTAAGGGGCATGCACACCACGTAGTAAAACTGCAACATTATAAAGCATGATGCATTGTCAACGCACATGTTATTGTGTTATAATTGATGAATGCACTTGTGCAGCAGGGCTTACATACAAATTGCAATTGTTTTTTAACAAAACCTAAAAATTCTACTTTATTCCAATAGTAAATTTATATGTCTGGCTGTTTATTTTTATGTTTTCGAGCCTCAAGAGAAAACACTTTGATTGTCATCAGGGTATTTGAGCTTTGTATCTAACATATGGTCAGCATTTAATTCAGATAAACTAACCCTCTCTGCCAACTGTTTACCTAACATGACTAACATTAAGTCTGAACATCTACCTCAACAGAAAACAACAGAAAAATTCACGTATTAGGTTGTTGTAAGGTTTTTTTTATTTTCCAAATATAAGTCTTTTTATACAATTCAACCTCTTCCTGAGCACATAAAGCTTAATCTTTATTTTATGTTAATAAAATGTTAAATGATAAAAAAAAGAAAAGCAAAAATCTTCAATAGTTCACTTAAAATGCGAAATGGGTAAAACCCAACTCTGCTACAAACTGGAGTCTCTAGTTCGCAAAAGCTCCTATGCAGTGCATAGTACATTTTAAGTAACCTCAATGTGTTATCTTTTTTTTATTTAAATGTTGGTTTCATCCTTTTTAATTGCCAGCATAGTTCATGAGGTAGCCTTTCATTGGTTCCATTAGCTAAGGGTCCTCCCAAGGTTCTACAAATTGTTATGAAGTTACTTTTACAGTCAGCTATAAGACTGGTCATCATTAGACCCAGGTCAGTGATTCATCACAGGTTGAGAAGTGGGATGATGGAAGGCCATCTTTTTTGGGGGGCCTCTGGTTGGTCCTGTATACAGCATTCAATTATGAGAGGGTGTTCCTACAGCATTTCTCTGTTATTTAAAGGTGATTTTTCACAGTTTTTAAACTTTTTTCAGGACAAGGAAGCATAGTTCTATATAAAGTCTTCCCGCTTTTCTATGTATAAATAAGATAAAATGTTACAAACATGTATCTCACACCAAAGTTCTACATATACATAGCAATAAAGTTGTGCAAGATTGGGAACACATGGATTGGCAATGAAGGAGTGTCTTTGTAAGAAGCATTTCAAGGTCCTGGAGTGGCCTAGCCAGTCTCCAGCTCTCAACCCCATTGAAAACCTTGGAGGGAGTTGAAAGTCCATGTTGCCCAGTGATCGCTCCAAAACATCACTGCTCTAGAGGAGATTTGCATTGAGGAATGGGCCAAAATACCAGCAACAGTGTGTGAAAACCTTGTGAAGACTTAAAGAAAACAAATTCTGTCATTGCCAACAAAGGGTATATAACAGAGTATTGAGATGAACTTTTCACATTGACCAAAAACCTATTTTCCATCATAATTTGCAAATAAATTTAAAAAAAAAACAAAAAAATATGATTTCCTGGATTATTTTCCCCCATTCTGTCTTTGATGGGTGAGATGTACCTATGATGGAAATTACAGGCCACTCTTATCTTTGATTATTGATGTGTTTCTAAGGGGCCAACATCATTATTTACAGAAATTACTGATCTTGAAGTCTATCCTTCTTTTAGGACCACCTTTTAACAAACTCACATTCCTGTAGATATTTAATACGTGCTTCTTTATATGAACAAAAAAACGTATATTTCTTTAAAAGGTCTATGTGTCCATGTATTTATTTTGTAAGTTCCAGGTCATGTATGTTGCAATAGATTTTCAAACCTTTCATGAAAGATAGGGTTAATTACACCTACGCCGAGTTTATCTAATTACCGGATGCTTATTTTGCTCCGCTTGAAAGACACTTATCCCAAGCTGGCTGATTGGTATGTTCCATTTTTAGGAGTTTCACATATCGAACAGATGACAGGAATGTTCCCCTCTTCCCTATTACCAGCTAATTATCAAATGAAATGTAGATTTTTAGACATCAGAGTGATGTGCAAAGTCATTACATTGTCAAATTTATGTCAACCCTGTATCTGCTTTCCCTATTTTAATGTTGCATGACAGTAAAAAGACGTTTAATTCTGTGTACATAAAGGAAAGATTTAGTACTACTTGTATAATGAGCTCCATTTAAGTGCTGTGTACTTATAGCATTGAGTATAACAGCTTGATGAACACAATAAAGCACATTAGTTCCTATTAAAGCTAATTGTGGGTGTCTGAAAAATGTATTCCAGCCCTTAGGGCAGTCTAGCTGGATACAAAGCTGTTTTGGCATTTAAACCTTTCAACTCAGGGTTGCAATATCTTTTACTTGTCAAGAAATGTTCAGCCACCTTTATCTTCCCTGGAAAATTGTAAGAGACTGCAAATTGAAACACTGTGCTTGTTATACAAAGCTGCATTTTAATTGGGGACCACCGAGCTGAAAGGCAAATGTCTTCTGTGTTTAAGGCAACCACAGAAGAATTATCGTTCTAAAGACACTAATGGATGATTCCGGAGGAAAAGAGTAAAGTATTGCAGGTGGATCCATCCTTAGTTTTATTTCTGGGTACATTAAGCAGGCAGCTTCAGAGGCATCCCTTAATTAGAATTTGTTTTGTTTGGTTTGTATAAAGATAATTTTATACTGTATTAACTAAAAATGTGCCCAGCTTAGCCCAAAAGTATTGATTAACACATTAGTTTGCTACCCAAGTAATGCTCAGTTCCTAAAATTAACAAGCTATACATTAACTGATTGGCAGCAAGAAGGCAATATTATTCTCTTAAACCAGTGGTGGTCAATATACTAGCCATAGGGGGCTTCCAGTGTGGATTCTGGTTTTGCAAAAGCAGTGTGCAAATTTTACTTAGAAATGAACTAAACCTGGAGAGGAGTTTAAATTAAATGGCACCCTGCCAACCCTACTAATGTATTGGCCTTTTCACTGTAAGTTTATGGTCAGGACCCTCCCCTATATATCATGTCCCCATATATATCAAGTGCAACAGTCAGCAACCATGTTAGGTTACAATCGTTCCATGGTTCCTTGGTGTACAAATCAGTTACAGTCGAAGATGGTTCCTTGGTCGGTTAAGAAACTCAACATGTTTTCCCCCTTCTTCTTTAAGGAATTAAAGGAATTATAATAACTAATATTTGAAGATCTAAGTCCTTCTATGTGAATAAGCAGTACGTAGAACATATAAATATATGTGTTTTTTTGCTTATGAATACAGAAGGACTTAGATCCTTAGATCCTAAACCAAGGAATCATTGTAAGTTAACCTAACACGATGGAAGGCATACATTGTACACTGACTCACCTTGCCCCGCTCAATAAGTCTAGATTTGCATTTGCTGGACGCTTTTTCGAGTGTTCTTCCCCATAGGGTAAACATGGGGGACGCTTTTCATTTTTGTGCAGGCGCCTGCACACAGCAGCCTAAGTGCTGTAGAATTGCCTGGTACTTAGACTCAGCACCTCAATTTATACAGTGTCAGTCAAGGGAGCAAGTCATCATTCTTTGTTCTCTTGGTACACCAGCATAAATCTTGCTGCTTGCCAGTTATCTCCACACATCCATGTATTGAGGGGTGCTTTTACAGAGGTCCCAAGAAGCGGAAAGATTGGAACTGGGGTGGGGGATTTCTATTGGCTAATCAATAGACAAAAAGGAAGCAAATAGGTCAGCAATACCTTGAAATTCCAAAACAATATTCTTTAAGTCATTACTTATTTTCCAACAGTAAAATGTGAATTATCATACCATGGAGTTAAGCATTTATATTTAACTTTAAGGAATTATCATATAAATGAAGCAGGGACCAGAATAAACTATTCATGATGATCAGGAGCCTGTGTACTAGACAATCAGAAAAAAAATAACTTCAATAAATTACTTTTACTATTCTCGGTTTCACAGGTGTGTCTCATGTAGAATAAAAGAGACCTTGTCATTCATTAACTCCTAATCTAGTTTACAGTATAGCTGAAGTACGAATGTAAAGGTGAAGCCAAACCTAATATTCAATATTTATCTACATTTTGTCACTTCAGCTGAAGGAAGGGATGATTCAGATGGATTTTCTTTCACTAAATAGGGCGCACTCCCACTGATGTGTCGGGAACGCACCCTAAGCCACCTGCAAGTCAGCCGCCGTGTGTGTGTTTTTGCTGTGCGTCCAGCACAGGGGGTAAGCAGTGGACACATGGCCTAAGGGTTCTAGAAACGGCATCCGTGATGTTCAGTTTGAATTTCCTGTGGCCCAATTGCCAAATTATTGTAATCCTATAGTTCTGGGTTGCACAATATAATTGGGAAATCCACCCATTTAAGGAGGATTCTGTGCCTCACCATTTCCTGTTATGGCCTTTTAATATATTTTGTACATTTGTATACAGGAACTATAAACAAATGTGTATTTAAATTAAAAAAAAGTCCACAAATGATTGTAACAATTCAATATCAGCTGAATGGCCACTTATCAGAGCAGTAATATAACAGACAAATAGAGATAAAATAAAACTTGCTTTGCATGCTAAATAAAAAAACACAATTCAAAAGCCTACACAGCATACTCATAGAAGTTTAATGGCCGTTACAATATAACATATAGGAATGCATTGATGAGGATGATTTACACTGCTCAACAAGAAACTAGACTAGAAAGAACAAACAGTTTTGTGGCCTAATGCAATTTTCTATAGAAAATAAATAACAGATGCATTATGAAAATATTACATAAATAACACGATGGAAATGGAGGTCCAAATAGAAACACTACAACTAAGCCATTCGAAAGAAATATTAAAATATAACCTACAGCCAAAACCTTTTCTCCAATTTGAATAGAGTAGGGGAAGGTAAAAGCACTCTAATTTTCTTTGTGCCATCTTTGTCTCAAAGGAAGATTTTTCTTCACTTCATACCATGTAAATTAATATATTTTAAGCATAGGGGATTCACACTTTGTGGCTTAGTATGCTTGCAAATAGAACATATAACACTGCTTAACAATGCAGTTATGGTCGAAATAAGCTTTTGATAACCTGCAAAGTAAAATGTCATTAGTGTATTCACAAAGGCATCGAACACAGTACCGATTCTGCTTGTTTTAAAAATACATTCATTTAGGGTTTTGGATTGTGTTTATTATGAGGGTTTTACAACATGGCGGTAATCTTAAAACATGTCTTAAAATGGCAAATGGTTGTGTGAAGAAATGAAACACACAGTAAACATGCTTTTAACCAGGCACTAATTAATCTCTACGTTTCAAGAATATTTATTTTTAAAGTTGACAACAAAGATCTTGAAATCTTATGGAAAATCAATCCTTGTCTGTAGGTTAAGGAATCCGCACTCAGACTTATTTCTTGATCTTAAAATCGTTAGCTTTTATTTTCAAATAGTTCCAAGGAAGAAATACATATATATCATCAGCTCCACGCAGGGAACATGTCCTCACCCCTGACGCGTTTCCCCCCAAGTGTTTGGGGCTTAATCATAGGGATACGTGAGGGTATCACCACATACAATATATAACACTACTAATTAACCCAAAGGTTAACTGTATCATCAACAAACAAAAGTGAAAAATATAAAATAACTAATTAAAAAGTATACAAGGCACAGTGTGTACCATAACAGGATATAATAATAATAATTTTTTTTACATCTGGGATGTAGTTATCTGACAAATATTGCTGGATGGAGAAAACTATATGTTAAATCTTAATTGATTTTAAGATCAAGAAATAAGTCTGAGTGCGGATTCCTTAACCTACACAAGGATGTAGATGATGTGGGGAGGGGCAGAGAGGCGGGATCCCCCCCAGCACCAACAAGACTTCAGTAGTGATCGGACCGAACTGTTCGCCGGCGACATCGGAGCGAACATCACATGTTTGCGTTCGCGCATCTTAGCGAACATATGGCGAGTTCGATCCGACCCCTATGTTTTTACATTGGTTAAACTTTGACCCTGTGAGTCACAGTCAGCAGACTAATCCAGCCAATCAGCACCCCCCCACCTCACGGACATCCCACCCCCTATAGCATAGCAAGTAGAGGAGCCATTTCCATGCTGCTGGAGAAGGAGGAGTCAGATCAGAGAGCTGCTGCGCTGCATAGGGAACCAATTAGATAGGCAGTATTGTTCTACAGTGTACTCTTCCTCATTGCTCTTAGTCTGCTGTCAGGACAGAGTCCTGAAAAGACCCCAAAAGACCCTTTTCGGGCTATTTTTTGCTACCTGTTGCCTGCTGGCTGGCATGCCAGGCTGCTGCCAGTGATTGTTCAGCACATATTACACAGTGCCTACTGCCAGTGCTCATATCTGGTGGACATTTGTTACCCAGGGGATTTTTTTCACACTATTGTAGGGATTAGTACCTATACAGCTTTTCATCACTTCAGCCTAGTGCAAACGTGTGTTCGCCCACACTGCCAGTGCCCACCCATAGTTATCTGGTGGATGTTGTTACCCCAGGGGATTTTTTCACCATATTGTAGGGTAATAATAAATATTGCAGGGCTTTATCAGCTTCAGCCTGTGCACTGTGTGTGGCCAGTGCCCAGCCACGTTATCTGGTGGCACTTTGTTACCCCAGGGGATTTTTTCACCCTATTAGGGTATATAAAAAATATTGCACGGCTTTCCGTCCCTCACAGCTTGTGCCAACTGTGTGTGCCCAGTGCCCAGCCACCGTTACGGTGGCAGGGTAATTCCCAGCAATTTTTTTTTCACCCATTAATAAAGGGATTACTACATAGTCCAGCTTTCATCCATTACAGCTTGTGCCAACTGTCATCTCCCAGTGTCTTGCCATACTACCATCACCACCAGTGTCTGCCACACTGTCCATCTCCACCAGTGTCCTCCATACTGACATTCTCCTCAGTGTCCTCCACAAGTTCATCTGCACCAGTGTCCTCCACTGACAGTCCCCCAGGTCTGCCCACTGACATTCCACCAGTGTCCTCCACACTGACCATAACCACCAGTGTCCTCCAAACTGACCATCACCACCAGTGTCCTCCATACTGCCACACCACAGTGTCCTCCATACGGACCATCACCAACAGTGTCTCCAACTGACCATCCACCACCAGTGTCCTCCTACTGACCATCTCCCCCAGTGTCTGCCACACTGACCACTCCCCCAGTGTCTGCCACACGTCCATCTCCCACCAGTGTCCTCAATACTGAACATCTCCCCAGTGTCCTCCACACTGTCATCTGCACCAGTGTCCTCCAACTGTCCATCTCCACCAGTGTCCTCATACGACCAAATCTCCCCCAGTGTCCTCCACACTGTCCATCTGCACCAGGTCCTCCATACTGACCATCTCCCCCAGTGTCTGCCACACTGACCATTCTCCCCAGTGTCCTCCAAACTGACCATCCACCACCAGTATCCCCTCCATACTGACCATCACCACCAGTGTCCTCCATACTGACCATCACCACCAGGTCCTCCATACTGACCATCACCACCAGTGTCCTCCAACTGACATCACCCAGTGCCCCCATACTGACCTCACCACAGTGTCCTCCACACTGACACACACCAGGTGTCCTCCAAACTGACCTATCACCACCAGTGTCCTCCAAACTGACCATCACCACCAGTGTCTCCATACTGACCATCACCACCAGTTGTCCTCATACTGACCATCACACCAGTGTCCTCCAAACTGACCATCACCACCAGTTCCTCATACTGACCATCTCCCCCAGTGTCTGCCACACTGACCATCTCCCCCAGTGTCTGCCAATACTGACCATCACCACCGGTCCTCCATACTGACCATCTCCCCCAGTGTCTCCACACTGTCCATCTGCACCAGTGTCCTCACACTGACCTATCCCCAGTGTCTGCCATACTGACCATCTCCCCCAGTTGTCTGCCATACTGACCATCTCCCCCAGTGTCTGCCACACTGACCATCTCCCCGTGTCTGCCACACTGACCATTTCCCCCAGTGTCTGCCACCTTTTCATCTCACCAGTCCTCCATAATGACAATCTCCCCATGTCCTCCACACTGTCCATCTGCACCAGTGTCTTCCACACTGTCCATCTCCACAGTGTCATCCATTGCAAGCTCCCCACTGTCGCCACACCATGCCATCTCCCCATGTCTGCCCACTGACCATTCCCCCAGTGTCGCCACACTGGACCCATCTCCCCAGTGTCTGCCACACTGTCCATCTCCACCAGTGTCCTCCATACTGACAATCTCCCCCAGTGTGTCCTCCACACTGTCCATCTGCACCAGTGTCCTCCACACTGCCCGTGCCCAAACCATAGTTATCTGGTGGCACTTTGTTACCCCCAGGGGATGTTTTTCACCCTATTGTAGGGTATTAATAAATATTGCACAGCTTTCCGTCCCTTACAGCCTTGTTCCAACTGTGTGTGCCCAGTGCCCAGGCACAGTTACTGGTGGCAGGGTAATACCCATCAATTTTTTTCAACCTATTAATAAAGGGTATACTACATAGTGCAGCTTTCCATCCATTACAGCCTTGGCAAACTGTCATCTCCACCAGTGTCTGCCATACTGACCATCACCACCAGTGGTCCTCCACACTGACCATCTCCCCCCAGTGTCTCCACACTGTCCATCTCCACCAGTGGTCTTCCATATGACAATCTCCCCCAAGTGTCCTCCACACTGTCATCTGCACTGTGTCCTCCACACTGACCATCTCCCCCAGTGTCTGCCACCATGACCATTTCCCAGTGTCCTTCACACTGACAAATAACACCAGGTCACTGACCAAAACTGACCTCACCACCAGTGTCCGCAAACTGACCATCACCACCAGGTCCTCAACTGGCCTCTTCCACCAGTGTCCTACAAACGACCATCACCACAGTGTCTGCCAATCAGTGACCATTACCCCAGTGTCACTCACTGACCATCTCCCCCAGGGTCTGCCCACACTGTCCATCCCACCAGTGTCCTCCATACTGACAATCTCCACCAGTGTCCTCACATTGTCCATCTGACCAGTGTCCCTCCAACTGACCATCTACCCCAGTGCTGCCAAACTGCCATCTCCACCGTGTCCTCCTGACAACTCCCAGTGTCCTCACACTGTCCATCTCACCCGTGGCCTCCATTACTGACCATATCCCCCAGTGTCTGCCACACTGACCATCTCCCCCAGTGTCTGCCACACTGCTCTCCCCGTGTCGGCCCACTGTCCTACCAGTGTCCTCCATACTGACAATCTCCCCCAGTGTCCTCCACCTGTCCATCTGCACCAGTGTCCTCCACTGACCATCTCCCCCAGTTGTCTGCCACACTGTCCATCTCCACCAGTGTCCTCCATATGACATCTCCCCAGGTCCTCCACACGTCATCTGCCACCAGTGGCCTCCACACTGACAATCTCCCCCAGTGTCCTCCACATGACAATCACCACCAGTGTCCTCCATATAACCATCACCACCAGTGTCCTCCAAAATGACCATCACCACCATGTTCTCCAAAATGGACCATCACCACCAGTGTCCTCCCAAAAATGACCATCACCACCAGTGGCATCAAACTGACCATCACCACCCCCAGTGTCCCAAACTGGACCATCCACTACCAGTGTCCTCCATACTGACCCTCAACCACCAGTGTCCTCCACACTGACCATTCCCCCCAGTGTCTGCCACACTGTCCCTCTGCAACCAGTGTCCTCAAAACGGACCATCACACAGTGTCTCTAAACTGACCATCAACACCAGTGTCCTCCACATGACATCACCACCAGTGTCCTCCATACTGACCATCACCACCAGTGTCCTCCATACTGACCATCACCACCAGTGTCCTCCAAACTGCACCTCTCCCCCGTGGTCCAACCATGGTGTTTAGTGCTCTCCACCTCAATCCTATTGACATCTTGTAGAATTCCTTGGTGCGATTGTGTGTGAAAAAAATTTTCTTGGGAGTTTTGCCATGGATTCCCTCTGTCATGTCATTGACCAGGTGTTGCCCCCTTGAAACAACTTTCCCAACACATTTGTGGCAGAAAGGGTCCCCTTGTTTTAAAATTCCTCCAGAGCTACTGACTGCACGGTATCTCCACCGTGTCCTCCATACTGACAATCTCCCCGTGTCGTCCAAATGTCATCTGCACTAGTTCCTCCACACTGACCATCTCCCCAGTGTCTGCCACACTGACCATTTCCCCAGGGTCCTCCCACACTGACCGGCCACCACAAGTGTCCTCCAAACTGACCATCACCACCGTGTCCTCCAAACTGACCATCACCACCAGTGTCCTCCAATCTGACCCATACCACCAGTGTCTTCCAAAACTGGACCATTCCACCACAAGTGTCCTCCAAACTGACCATCAACCACCAGTGTCTTCAAACTGACCATCACCACCAGTGTCCTCCATACTGACCATCACCACCAGTGTCCTCATACATGACCATCACCACCCAGGGTCCTCCAAAAATGACCATCAAACCACCAGTGTCCTCCAAACTGACACGTCACACCACCAGTGTCCTCCATACTGACCATGCTCCCAGTGTCTGCCACACTGACCATTCCCCGGTCTGCAACACTGTCACATATCCACAGTGTCCTCCATATGACAATCTCCCCCAGTGTCCTCTCACACTGTCCATCTCGCACCAGTGTCCTCCACACTGACCATCCCCCAGGTCTGCCAAACTGACCATCCCCCAGTGTCCTCCACACTGACCATCACCACCAGTGTCCTGCCATACTGACCATCACCACCAGTGTCCTCCATCTGACCATCACCACCAGTGTCTCCCAAAATGACCACACCACAGTGTCCTCCAAACTGACATCACCACCAGTGTCTCCATACTGACCATCACCACCAGTGTCCTCCACACTGACATCACCACCAGTGTCCTCCAAATGACCATCACCCCAGGTCTCCAAACTGACCATCCCACCAGTGTCCTCATACTGACCAACACACCAGTGTCCTCCATACTGGCCATCTCCACCGTGTCTACAAACTGACCATCACCACCAGTTGTCTCATAGGACCATCTCCCCAGTGTCTAACTCTACTGGACCTCTCCCCCCAGTGTCTGCCACACTGTCCAATCTCCACCAGTGTACGCCATACTGACAATCTCCCCAGTGTCCTCCACTCTGCATCTGGCAACAGTGTCCTCCACACTGACCATCTCCAACCAGTGTCTGCCACAATGTCAATTAGACACCAGTTGTCATCATAATGACAATCTCCCCCAGTTTGTCCTCCACTGTACCATATCCACACAGTGTCCTCCATACTGACAATCTCCCCCAGTGTCTGGGCACACTGGACATGTCTCCCCAGTGTCTGCCACACTGACCATCTCCCCCAGTGTCTGCCACACTGTCCATCTCCACCAGTGTCCTCCATACTGACATTCATTCTCCCCCAGTGTCCTCCACACTGTCCATCTGCACCAGTGTCCTCCACAATGACCATCTCCCCAGTGTCTGCACACTGTCCATCTCCACCAGTGTCCTCCATACTGACATCATCCCCAGTGTCCTCCACACGTCCATCTGCACCAGTGTCCTCCACACTGAACCATCTCCCCTAGTGTCTCCCATGACCCATCACCAACCAGTGTCCTCCATACTAACCTCACCACCAGTGTCCTCCAAACTGACAATCACACCAGTGTCTCCAAACTGACCATCACCACCAGTTCCTCCAACTGACCATCACCACCAGTGTCCCTCTAAAACGACCATCACACCACCAGTGTCTCAAACGACCATCACTACCAGTGTCCTCCATACTGGACCATCACCACCAGTGTCCTCACACTGGCCATCTCCCCCAGTGTCTGCCACACTGGCCATCTGCACCAGTGTCCTCCATTCTGACCATCACCACCGAGTGTCTCCACACCCGGACCATCACCACCGTGTCCTCATACGACCCTCACCCCCAGTGTCCTCCATACTGACCATCACCACCAGTGTTTTTTTTCCTCCAAAAATGACCATCTCCCCCAGTGTCCACCATGTTGTTTAGTGCTCTCACCTAAAATTATTGACTATCATTGTAGGTTCCTTGGTGGGATTGTGTGTTGAAAAAAAATTTTTCTTGGGAGTTTTGCCATGGATTCCCCTCTGTCATGTCATTGAACAGGTGTTAGACCCCTTGAAACAACTTTCCCAACACTATTGTGGCCAGAAAGGGTCCCTTGTTTTTTAAAATTCACCCTCCATTGAAGTCAATGGCGGGTTCGCCGGGTCGCGAACTTTACGCTAGTTCGCGTGTCGCCGTTCGCGAAAGCACAATTCCGGGTTCGGGCCATCACTAGACTTTAGGTGATCTCTAATCTTCGAATACCCGAGGGAGTCGTGCATGAGTTTATTGACACAAGCCCAGGAGTGCGGATTGTAAAGACGTCTTTGTTTGAAGTTATGGAAAATAGATGTTGGTAGGTTGCCAAATTTCAAATATAATAAACCACCATGGATAGACAAAACTAGAAATGGACTATAAGAATGCATATAGGAACCATCATTTTCTCTCAAAAAACCGAAGTACCTTCCATTCATTCTCATATGGACAAATTGCTTTAGTATTCAATACATTGTGGCATGTAAAAAACTTCCTGCCACCTGCATCTCTGGCCTCTTCCTCTTCTCCCTGATTCGGGTGATGTCACGGCCATTGAAGGGTAGGGGTGGGAAATTCAAAAACAAATTTCCTTTGTACCGCTTGAGGTACAGGAACTGTCACCATTTTTTAATGATATGGCTGCTAATATGCTTTTAGAGATCTAGGTGTACCTTTTACATTTTGATTTGATTTGATTTGATTCGATTTGATTTTCATATACCAATAGTAGTGATAACTTCTAAAACAATAACATTTTTAAATTAAAAAGCTAATTATCATCATGACAATATATTAATGCCATTATTATTATTAATATTATATAGATATGTTAGGAAGTTGTTTGGTTTGCCATTGAGGATACAGAAACAAACCCCCAAAAAAAAAGAAAGAAAACATTTAATGTTTCTCGTCTATCTTTATAGTATTTAAAATAAAAAGACTCTTAAATGATGATGATTGTGGAAAGGATTTTATAACTGTTGGTCATCCTTTGTTTAGCACTATGCTGAAATGTGAAGGAGGAATGGAGGCATCAGATTATTAACAGAAAGCACCTGGAGGTCTTATTGTTTTTTAATTAAATAACCCCCAACCAGATAATCACACTAGCTCCTCCACTTCCTCCTCCTTATGAAAGCTCATTAGGTAGATAAAACAATAATTAAGACTGGAAGCCTATGTAGCCCTGATGCAGCTGCTGTCAGGAAAAAGTGAGAAGCTTTCATCACTTACTCAGTTTTGTTTATACGCATGTTTTCTAAAATGTCCTGAATACAGCACTTTGCAACTCTTTGAAGTGCTACTTCTGTGTGTTCACATTTGTACTGACATTTTCTATTTGTCGTGGAAAGTAGCATTGCCTGATACAAAATCACCTCACAAAATGATCACTGCATTTATGACATCCTTGTAATGATCAGTTTTTTTTCTGACTACATTGGTATATGCATTAAAGAGGTCTGTATGTAAACGAAGAGCTGGTAAATATGTGGTCTGGTGATCTACGCATTTTGGCTGTGCTGGCATATGCACTTTAATTGAAAATGTGAATGCAAGTTTAAAAATACATACTGTTAAATGAACATGTACCCCCAATTGCACCACAAGCATTTTGCAGTGTTTGCCAGTGCAAAGTGTGGGGAAATCCTTAAGGTTTTACATCAGGTTTCAATTTTATGGGTTATTTACTAATACACAGAGCTTATAGTGTATGAATAGCCAATACCCCCCTTTTCTTGTAACAGTTCATGTAAGTGGTGACTTTCTTTCACCCTTTTCAAAACTACAGTAAAGCTAAGTTTAGACTGTCAGTTCTCAAGATGCTTTCAGCTTGAGAGCCGACAGTGTGCTCCCGCAGCCACGGGAGAAACGACTCCCTGTGATTGTCTGCAAAATAGTGCAGGCGATTACAGGGTGTCTTATTGAGGACCCCATAGAGATCCTATGGGATGGCAGCCCGAAAACCAACTGTCAGATGCCTAATGTGGCATCCGCTGGTCGATCACGTAAAGGGTGGTTTACCTGGCAGTTAAAAACTGCTAGTGTAAATATAGCCTAAGGTTTTTGGGAAAGGAATTGGCAAAGGACCAGGAGCCCACAAACAAATAATGCTGGGTCGCACCCAACAGTAAACTATAAGCTATCACAGGCAGCAAAGCTTTTCAGTACCCAGGTTTATGTAGGGCAGAAAGTGCTACAGGTTATCAAATGGATGAAATTGATCACCTATAAAAGGCACTATGGGTGTTCCCATGCCTGCAGCAGGTGGACATGAAAACCTGCCATGGATCAGAAAACACTACAGCATTCAGAAGCCATGGTGATAACAGCAGTGACAACAACAATTATGACCTAGCCATGTCTGGTCGGATGGACTGCACAGTTATATAGAAAGGAGAAACGGGAGTGGATGTTTGGTTACACTTCAGTTGATCATTAATTGTTATATGGTTAGGAATATATAATTTGTAGTGCATGGATAATTACAATTATTACAGTATATATCCTGTTTGTACCCCTATTGTCCAATTGTTTAAAAACAGATTACTATATAAACAAAGGTATTGGAATGCCTTGCTATTAGATATATAGGCACTTTTATCAGGTCCCGTTCAAAACACCATGAAAGGATCACAGAAGCAGTAATGAAAACATTATAATATTTGTAGAACTGTTTTAACTTAATATCGGTTTGTAGCCCTTAGGTTCAAGCTTCTGTACAATCTCATAGCTTTAATATAACATTTCATAATGTACCAGAACCAATGGAAATTCAGCTATCTGTGGTAATTAAGTGTTAATTGTAAGCACTTTTCAGCATTGGTATGAATGAAAATTGAGCACTCAAAAACGCCATGTAACATTAATGTAGCCGTTTAATAGAGTCACATGGCACTAACAAACTGGAGTCAATGTTAGCATCTAAACATGTATAAACAGTATGAATATAGTAGTTGCCTTACAAATTTTAGCATGGCCTATACTATATATCTACATATTCTCATTCTTGCCTGTGTAGAATATGCATAATTGTTTTAGCTATCACACATGGTGAAAAGTGGACATGTTGTTAGACTTCAATATCTCAAACATCATATATAATTTAAGCATGAAAAGCTGATGGGTATCTACCATTGACCTAAATACAGCATGGTATGACAACTTTTCACATTGTTTGTTGTCAAACATGATGAAGTCATGATGATGGCCATAATGATTGGAGTACAATATTATGGTTGGATTAATTGTGACCAATCACCTTTTATGCACTTAGGTATGACCAATGGTCTCTTTTCCATGTAGGCAATACAGCTGCCTATGTGTATTGTTTGGATTATGATTAATAGGCTTCATATATATAAGCTTCATTTATATGTTTATTTACTTGTCTGTTAGCCAGAGAATTTTGCCTCTTATTTGGGTCTTCTGCTTTATAAAAATACAGTTTATACAAATACTGTTTGTATATTTTTCTTGATGTTCCCCAAAAAGTTTTGTGTTTTAAGAATTGTTTACCTGGAAATGTCTTTCTCCCATAATAAAAAGACTATAACGTATTTGGGAGTCTCCGCCCAATCTGTAATTTGACAGTTCAAGTCTCTCTCTTACTCTTGCTGAACGTTGTGAATGCAGTCTGGGAAAGCTTCATTTTATATATTATTATTGTTGTTTTAATATATATGTGTACACACATACATCAAACACACAAAAACACTAATTAAAACATTTAACAATGACATTTAACATTGCTTTCATATTATAACATCAAGAATGCAGCTCTTTATGTCCTCTTCAAAGTTCTCTTAGGAAAGAAAGTTGTGCTAAATTAGGTTAAAAATTTAAATCACATGTACACTAACTTCTAAAAGGATTGTGCTAATCACATTTTTCGGTCATCTCCATTAATGCATTTTATTTCCTTATGGAGTTACAAGTATGGAGTTCTGTAACCTCTTTACAAGAACACAAGATGCTAAGAAAACTTGGCAGAATGAGTGCTTGTATCTGCCGGGAGTCCATCTGAAAGGCAGCATGAAAGTAATCTAAGTTCAGGGAAAACACATAAAGCACTAATAAGCAACAAAATAGCTTTACTTTACTAATCTGTTCCTTGCTGTTTTCTATAAACTAGCTATGATCCTGCAATGCCTCATTTCTATTCCCATAGTGAAAAGATTACTCCATACCAGGTACCCAGGTTTACACTTTTTTTTTAGTTTGCATTAAGCCTTTATTTGCAAATTGTAGATATATAAAATATGACATGTGCCATACGACATAGACTAATCAATACAGTGAGGCCCATCACTGGCAACTGCTTATCAACCCTTGTGATGGGTACATCAAAGCAAGATATAACTAGGGGGTTCAGTAGAAAAGATTAACTTGCATGACCCTGCACTCCACCAGCAGCTCTTTTTCCTATAGTAAAAGAGGCAACAGGGTACAGTGAACCCTTGAGTTACAACCATATTTACCTAAGACCAACTTGAGTTACAACCAAAAATTTGACTTACAACCAGAATTATGGCCAAGGTCAAAACATGTATCTACTTGCATGGTGGCATTCATGTGACCTGATGTCAATAATAAGTACAGCATGTCAAAATGAATCATCTCAGTAATCTACATAAAGCTATTATTCCAGATTTCTGATTTTCTTACAGAAGAACAATAACCAGCTGCCATTTTATCTTGAGAGCTGAAAATGTCACCTTGAATGGCAATTACAATTTTTTGTTTGTGGTAGGCTAGGCTCATTTTAACTTTTTGGGTGAGAACACTGGAAAAATAATTGGTGTTTCTGAAACATTACACATATTATACAATGCTTTATTATTATGAAAAGTTTGGGTGAGGGGTGCTTTGGGGGATTCAAAGCACATTATGGGCCTTGACTTACAACCAACCCTTGGGAACCAATTACGTTCGGAAATCAAGGGTCCATTGTGTTTCAATCACCCCCCCCCCCTCCCCATCTCCCTTGCTCTTTTGCACTATGACCTAAGCCCCCCATACCCACTTCGATTTGCACCCGATCGACCGCCGTGCTCGCTCAAGGCGATTAATCTACAGTAAAATAGGCCGCAAATCGAATGCTGAAACTTTTAAATCCACCGTAATCCACCATGTCCGTAATGTTTAGATCTATCTGCCACAGAAAGTGCCGGCACACAAAGGGTGCGTGGCCAATTCTTGGCACGACCAGCAGCATGTGATGAGGCCATCACGTGCAGTCGATCTGCTGGGAGATTGACAGAAATCCAAAGCGTGTATGGGGGGTTGAGCCCAGTTCCAGATTGGACAGCAATACACAGTAGCATTTTAGAAATTGCACTGTATAGCAGCACACAGAATTATTGTTCAGTTATCTGGTGTTGTAGAAATAAACAAGAAACACCAATATGTTCAAAAAAAGCTGACACCCATACCTCTTTTTCTATTTAAAATACACTTTTTCATGCTATCAAAAAATGTATATGTGACATTAGACAATTCAGAAATAAATGAATACTAAACTGTACTTGTCCCAGCAGTCCTACATAAATGGCATTGTAAGGAAGTGTATTGACTGTAAACTTCTCGGAGCATATCCTGTATTACATATTTCTAGATTTTATTGTCGTCATTTTACCTGTTGCAGAATTCCCTGCATTTCCAGTCTGGTAAAAGGTTGTCTCAATAATAGCAAGTAAGGTAAAATCTATTATAAGCAGCCAACACAGACAGAATAATCTGAAGGCAATTAGGTAATTCCATAGATACCACACAAACAAATCTCAGTATGGATAATCTGTTCTCCACCCTCAGGGTGTGTTCTGCACTGTACATACACACACATACACACACATACCAGTATATACTCATTTGGGCTGCTCTTTAGTCTCCAAGAACTGTGGAAAAGGCAGGAAGCTGATTTTTATACCATAAATCTAATTGTTATACATAATACCATTGTGACCACATTCACACTGGATTAAAAAAAGAAAATCTGAGATTCTAAATATCAGCTTCATAATAATTAGTCTTTGTCATAGTCTTACACCTCATTGACATCAGTGTAATGATAGTATAATAGCAAATAATAAAAATAAGAATGATGTGAACTGATTTAGGCAGGCACTTTTAAAAATTTCAAATGCTGTAGCTTTGTGCTGCGATCAAAGGCAATTCAAGATGTTCCTCCCCTTTAAAACTTAAAACAATATATATTTAACTAAAAGAAAAATGAACACAATAACATACCAAGTATACAAAAGCCTAATTAAATTGAAATATCAATATGCTAAAACATTAGGGCCCCCAAATAAATGTAATTATTCCAAAATACCTCCCAAAGCAAAACACCTATTTATTTAAAGGAGTAATAGGTTAGTAAGAAGTAAATAAAAGCTAAAAATAATACTTACAAAATAAAGTGGGACACAATAAGCCCCCATATAAAAAGGACAATAGACAAGTTGTGATCTTCCAGGAAGCCCCATAT
>CM070039.1:45497985-45508161 GCA_036250615.1 Ptychadena robeensis
GCAAATTATAGCTATTTTCAAACTCCTAATAAGTGTATGTAAACAAATGAAGTCATCTGGTTTTGTTTTGTTGTATCTGTTTGTTTCCTGCAAAAAGTACCTGTTAATTGTGTCAGAAATTCAGAGCTTTCATTCATCTTCCTGATTTATTGCAAGTAGTCTAATTAGTCCTAAAAGTTTTAATCCTTCACTAGAGATAAATTGGCGAAGAACAGGATAAACTGTGGCTGGTGTAGTTATTTCAAACTAGACAAGGCTGACATTATTTAATCCATTGCATGTTGTCAACCTACAAGAGAACTTAGAAGCTATGTGTATGTGTGAAATATATCTGGGTAGCTTTTCAATATTAGAATGCCAAACCTTTAGTGTTTTCAAAGACCAATTTAAAAAAGCCTGATGAGGCAAGTTTCTAAGCTTTCTATAGATCAGGAGACACTTGTTTGCCTCATAACTATGTCGGTACTGGTCATAACCTATGTGAACATACAGTCCTCCTGGCTCCCTAATCTCCATGCTGTGCCTTTAGTGCCACCAATGACTGTTGCCTATTGGTCCTTATCTTTGTTTCATTTACCTTTATCATTTTTTAAATGTTTTTCTTTTTTTGTTCTCTTCTACTGTGATAATTTTAATTAATCTATGATTTAAGCTCTTTAATTTGTACTGTATGCGTTGCTTCGCCTTTTTTTTTAAGCAAGCGTTTTTACAGTACTGTGTTTTCTCATAGAAAACCAATGTTCTCATCCACACTGTAGCATTAGTTTATGCATTTTTATAATGCCATGCTGCACCATTTTTGATGCACCTGAGTGGCTGCGGGTGGTCATTTGCACCATAAGATGCAGGCACTTTCCCACCCCCGATTTTGGTCTGAAAAATATACATACAGGTTTTATATTTATTGTGTGCTTTGTTTGTGATACAAGTACCACATACCCAATGATATAATGCCCCTTTTATTGTTTATGTTGACCCGGTGTGGCTTGCGTTTGCAGGCATACACCCACTCCTGCATCTCCTTCCATAATTGTATTGCAGTCAGCACAACCAGGCAGATTGCATTGGAATAGTAGTGTTGTGCTTGAATATTTGAATTGTCTATTTGAAAATGTGATCATTCATTTGATCTGATTATAAATATTTATATAGTTTTGCAATGCATGGCCATACAATCAAATTGTGAATATTCGTGAATATAAGTAGAATTATTTGCAAGATATCGCAAATTTTAATATAGCGATATTATATTAATATTGCGATTGCGAAATTTTAATATTGCCTATTCTTTGATTCATGCAAGGTTTTCATGTCTCCCTCCTGAAGTTAGAAGCAGAATGCTTTTCTTTTTTTTTTTTCTTGGAAAACAAAAGTATTTGTTTGTTTGTTTTTTTTTATAAAATTATTTAAGCGACAATCTAGTTCACAAGTTAACATGTTTCAGGATCTCCCTTCATTAAGATTTAGAATAAGAAGGAGAGGGGATAAGAACTCTAATAAACAACACGAATATGTAATTTCATTATAAGGGACTGTTCTTTTTGTTTAAGGATCGGATGAACAGCCTGACCACTATTTAACAAAGGGTACAGTCTTGGTTATTTGAGGACTATATAAACTTGTGTTAGTGAACCTTGACACAAGGCACCACTTGCTCAATGCTTTTAGTTTGCATGCCTTTTTCAGGTCAGTGACTCAGAATACACATAAGACAGATGGTCATCAAGATAGACAGACAGTTTCTGAAACCATTTCAGAAACAAAAACACTCTACATTGGTTTTCTCACTGGTTTCTATTAACAAGTAAAGTATAAAGAAGACCTGAAAGACAGGAACTCTTTAAATCAAATGCCTTCTTACACTCGTAAAAAAATTTAAATCTCAATCCAGGGATCATTATATTTCATATCCAATCTTACCCTTTCACACCATGTTAATTAACTTTGGCTCCATCAAACAAAAATAACATCATTCACATTTCATGTTATTGGAAGAGTAACCGAGATTGCAACTTAAATACCCTCATTTGTTTCTTGGAACTGAGCGTAAACAGATCATGATTAAAATATCAAGTTTAATTTCAGCAGTTAATTAATGTCAGTAAATGTCACTTTTCTGTTTGGTTTTGCTCTCATTGGTTTTTTACAGTTGAGCTAGCTTGCTGACTACCCATCGTTCCTCCATTTCAACTTAGAAGGCTATGCTTAATATTCATGCTATTTTTCATATTTCAAGCTGTGCCTGAAAATAAATTAGTACGTTGATGATAATGTACTTGCCTAAATTATGGAAGTGCTATTCTTCTCTTTTGGCCCACAGATCATTAATGTGATTAAACATCCCATATAACAATTAAACTTTGAACGAAAACTGTTAAAACAGATAACTCTTTATTAAAAATAACACTTGTATAGTTTGAAAATTTGAGAAGCAATTATTTATCTGCAGACTTTAGCGATACTAATTCTAAATGTATTTGTTATTGAAGAGTGTAGAGCGTGTACCCAATTTGCATTTTCTTTTAGGAGATGTACAACAGCTGTGCATCATCAAGTGACAGGGGTTAAAAGCATGTTAATGATATAATTGTAAGGTGGTAACTTCCTGTCAGTGGTTTGTTTGACTATGAGGATTCTCATTACTTTAAAGAAACTCCACAATGAATGAGTTCACCAGAAATCTGAGGGGTCATATTTTGGATTTAGATAATGCTGATTATGATAGTGGAGGAAAATTGGGTTAAAGGTGATGTTAAATATGGCTTGTGACCAGGTTATTCCAAAATTTTATCATTCATTCCGAACGTAGACTACAAATCAATTAGACCAGTTTAAAAGCACACACATTGTTAGTGTTGATCGCGAATATTCGAATCACTAATTTTTATTGTGAATATCGGCACTTTTGTGAACAATTTGTGAAGATCTTGAATATTAATTATTGAATATAGGATTTGACATCAGTAGTGTTGATTAGTAATAAAAGGTTTGTTCCTCTTTTGGGTGGGACTATATATGGCCTGCTTGAGACCTTATATGACCAGAGACCACTAATATAAAACAAACAAATTTTATTGGTACTTCATATGTCCAAACATACAAAACAAACAATAATAATAATTAAATATCTGACATTATACAGCATACAGAGAATTTATTTTGAAATGCTTATCCAGAGCATCTGCCAAGGTTATTGCGTGTGCCTAGTGCAACATGTTTCGCCAATACAAATGGCTTCCTCAGGCAGCACACACATATACCGAACCTGTAAGACCAAAAGAGCGACACCATCAAATGCGATCCAAGCGTTTGAAGTTAAGGAATCCAAAAAAAGAGATGTCCAAAAGGACTCACCACCTAAATGACACGCTGCATCTACTCCTTTTCCACGGTGTAACAACAGCCTGCAGTTTAATGATGTTGCATGTAAGTATCAGGGAAAAGAAAAACAAACCATTGTTTCCTACCTGTAATGAAGAGGGGGCATTAAGAAGTGTTGCATTGAAAGTGCCTGGAAAGATGCTGACTCCAGAGTATGGCCTACCAGCATGTTTTTAGATTGTGGGAGGAAACCCACGCTGAAAATAAACAAACCCCTTAAAAATATTGCCATGACCAAGATTCGAACCTGGGGCCCCAGCGCTGAACATTCTGCATGTCTTTGCTGATTCTTCCAATCATTTCTTGGCAAGTTTCCTAAGATCATTTATCATGCAAGAAGTCTGGATAAAAAAGTGAACAACTAACAATTAGTAACATTCTGATTGGCTGAACCTGTTTTATCCTGGAGTTTTTAGTTAATCAACAACAAACTTGAAACACCCACTATCTACACATTGATAGTAATGACTTTCAGATTATATTCATATTAGACCTACACATCCTTAAAGATCATGACATTGCTAGGTTGAGTTGATGATATGCAGTGGATCAGTTAACTCTGACAATTGAGTGTAAACATTCTCAGCAATAAAAACAATAACTCATTCAAAAGTGCTTGGATTACATCCAATACTGCTAAACACTAAGGCACATAACCCCTTTTGATTCATGTCTCACTGCATTCTAACAATACATTTATATTGCTGTTGAATCTACACCAATTAGATTTTAGTTAGACAATGTATTACTCTAACATAGAACACTCAATAAATTAAGTTTATAGCTACAAGTAAAACTTTGTTTTACGATTGTGTAATATTGGTAAAACTTTTGTTTTTTTGTTTACTTGTGCAACTTATTTTATCTCTGTGTAGGATAAATTACTGCTGGGAATACTGAGGGTAGAAAGACATAGCACTGTACATTGCAAGGGCATTTTGAATTTCTATCACTTGATTTCAGAAAGTTGGCCCAACTAAAAACCTGAGCCCAACGAACAGTATGCAGGTATGCTTTTTTGCTCAGGGCTGGTTTTAGAGTATGAAAATTAATTGCTGCATTGCATACTTTTTTGCTATACACTTTTTTACACAAACTGCCTTTGTCATGCCAGGATAAGAAAACAATTATACTACTACCTCATCAGCAAGCCTACGGTCACATTATTTTTTATTGATGGTCTAATGCTAGGCATACACATGCCGATAAGCGGCCGATTTTCAATCTGACCGATGGGCGTGCGCGCTCGCGCCGACGGTCAGGTTAAAAATCGGCCGCTAATCGGCATGTGCCCACATGGGGCGACAGATCCCTGTCGCCCCACTGCTCGGCCGGCCAGAGAACGGACATGTCCGATCTTCTCTGGCCGATGCAAGCTTAGGCAAGCCGATGCCATAAGCTGCAATGGAGACGGCAGCTTATGGCCAGCACACAAAGGGTGCCCAGCCGACTGAAGGGGCCCCAGAATGCAACGGGGTGCTAACATGATGACATCGGTCTGACCTACTCGGTATGTGTATGCCCAGCATAAAGCAGTAATGGCGAACCTATTGTACGCGTGCCTGAGGTGGCACTCAGAGCCCTCTCTGTGGGCAATTGAGCTGTCAGCCAGCACAGAGAAAACCTCTCTCCTGATTGCGCCCCATACCCTCTCCTATTCTGGAAAGTAGAGTGTTTTGTTTACATGTATCATGTGTGTATATAAGTTGTGTATGTGTACGTCAGGTTTAATTGCCATGCCGACACTTTGAGATAAAAAAGCAGTGTTTGGGTTTCAGTTTGGGCACTCTGTCTCTAAAAGGTTCGCCATCACTGGTCTAAAGCAATATCTTTCGTTTGAATCCTAATTCTAATGTTCATAAATTGAAATGGCCTTTTATTATGAGATCTTTGGTTCTGATTGCTCCAAAGTTGATCAACTGCAGTGCCAGAGCAGACCCCCCCCCCCCCCCCCCCCCCCCCCCCCCACACACACACCTTTTAATGGTAACATAGAGTTAAGGTCCCAACCGCAGTTTTTTCACGAACCAACACCCCTCCCCAATCCCCTTCCAAAATACAAGTGGGTGCGTAAATCTTGTAACTGGATTTTTTAATTACATGAACAGACACCATTCCCAACTAATCTCTGTAATGATATTTTGGGGAATTGAACTTTAAAAGCATTAATTTGATCTGAACTTGAAATTGAAGGCTACATTCCATCCTTACACATAGTCTTGCTCAGTTGTACAGGTTCCACTTTGCTACAGTGGATATGACAAGTATTTACAGTACATCACTTTTTCCAAATTTTCTTACATTACAGCCTTTTTCCAACATTAATAGAATCAATTTTCCCCTCAGAATTCTACACACAACACCCCATATTAACAATATGAAAAAAAGTTTACTTAAGGTTTTGGCAAAATTGTAAAAAATAAATAAAATTGAGAAATCACATGTACATAAGTATTCACAACCTTACTCAATACCTTGTTGATGGATCTTTGGCAACAAATACATCTTCAGGTCTTTTTGAATATGATGCCACACGCTTTGCACACCTATCCTTGGCCAGTTTCACCCATTCCTCTTTGCATTACCTCTCAAGCTCCATCAGGTTGGATGGGAAGCGTTGGTGCACAGACCTTTAAAGATCTCTCCAGAGATGTTCAATCGGATTTAAGTCTAGGCTCTGGCAAATATGATGCCTGCCATTCACACCAAATAGTTCAATCTCTATCACATCAGACCAGAGAATTTTGTTTCTCATGGTCTGAGAGTTCTTCAGGTGCCTTTTGGCAAACTCCAGGCAACCTGCTATGAGCCTTTTACCAAGGAGTGGCTTACCTCTGGCCACTCTACCATACAGGCCTGATTGGTGGATTGCTGTAGAAATGGTTGTCCTTCTGGAAGGTTCCCTACTCTCCACAGAGGACCTCTGGAGCTCTGACAGAGTGACCATCTGGTTCTTTGTCACCTCCCTGACTAAGGCCCTTCTCCCCTGATCACTCAGTTTAGATGGCCAGCCAGCTCTAGGTATGAGCTATCCATGAATGATGGAGAGTTGCACAATTCAACTCAATTCACCACAGTTGGACTTCAATTAAGCTGCAGAAACATCTCAAGGATGATCAGGGGAAACCTGCATTCAATTTTAAATTCATGACAAAGGCTGAGAATACTTATGTACATGTGCTTTGTACATTTTTTTATTTTTAATAAATTTGCCAAAACCTCAAGTTAACTTTTTTCACATTATCATTATTAGGTGATGTGTGTAGAATTCTTAGGAAAATGTGAATTTAATTAATTTTGGAATAAAGCTGTAACATAACATTATGTTGAAAATGTAATATGCTGTGAATACTTTCCAGATGCATTGGTATGCCTAAAACTAGCCAAACATCTATAGATTTTTCCACCACAATGATTGTTCAGTGAGGTTGATTGTTCAGTTAGGTCTATCGATCAGTGAGGCCAATTGATTGATGAGGGAATCGATTCCAGCCCTCCTAGTACGATCGGCCCCCAAAAAATTTATGAAAAATGAAAATGAAGAGATCAGATATAAAACGATTGGACATGCCATTTCTTTTGGCCAATCGCTCAGCAATCGATGTATCATTAGTGGTGCCCCTTGATTGACACCTGTTCGACCAGACTAGTGAAGTACAAGCACTTCAGATACACCCACCCTGACATAATTTCTGATTTAATGAATTAGAGGAACTTGTGATCATTTATGTGCAGAGATCGAGGATAAATCTATTAACCAGGGTGGTGCGCACTTCAGTCGCAAAGCATTCAATCATCGATCAATCGATTGCATATTCTGATCAAATCAAGAGATGAACGCAAATGATTCGACCCGTCTATGGCTACCTTTAGAAGTTGATGAAAGACAGAAAGAACCTCAGCATCATGTGGCTCAGAAGTGTTTTACTTTAGGTCACACTGCTGGGGGTTTTCAGACATTTTTGTTATTTCATACACCAGTTGATTAGTTGGAAATAAGTAATACATAATAAAAACAGAAAGATTTTAATAATATTTTGCATGTTAAATAAGCTGAAAGGGGTGAATAAAGGAATGGAACGCTCTATACCCAAGCGTTTGATGATTGTTGTCTACATCTACAGTACATACACAAGGTAAGATGGATCACTGAAGGACCAGCCTGCCCTGCAGCTAGTGTTTACTATGGGAAAAAACAGAGGAGTGCCACCATCTGGTCCTCTCACTCCATATATCACAACAAGCTATGCGTGTACATACAAAACTTTAAAATTCCCCAGGGTTAAAAAATACAAATTTTTTGTTCTTTTACGGATATCACTTTGAAAAGAACTATTTTTGATTAATGTGGAATGAAGTGTTTTCATTTTGTTTTTTTTGTTTTGTATTATAAAGTTATAGAGGTTATAGAGAGTTGTTATTATTGCTTCTTCCCAATGCTTTTTTATTTTTATTCCTCCATAGAGGTTGATAATAAAGTAAGTGCTTTGTAAATTTATAATCTTACGCGCCATGGCACTGTAAACTAACCTCATGCTAACTTCAAGCTATCATCAGAATTTTTTAGGACATACCAATATGTGGCATTTGTTTCAGTTTGTTCCTTTGTACATTAGAAATACTACTTTACTTTCAGAGGTTAAATGTGCTAGAGTGCAAAGTTTCTCTGCCTCTTAACAAGATAAGACATATGTTTAGATTTTCTGGAATTAATTATTTCTATTTTCTGACAATTCACAGTTATGTCATAGCACAGGAAACCAAAAATCTGTATGTATAGGGGATGGAAGAGCTGGCATTTTTTTGTATTGTCCGTGTAAGACCGAGGTGTCCAATCTGCGGCCCGCATGTGGCTCTTTGGGCGTTGTTCAGCAGGCCCCCTTTGGTCCACCACATGCGGCCCCCAAAACTGTTAAAGCATAGGGCATAGCAACTCACCTATGAAGTGGTCACACGCTGACCCAGCTCTCCTAATCAACTTTGGCGGTTCTACATCAGTAAAATTGTCAATGTTGATCCGGGAAACCAGGTCTACATATGAGTGCTGCACCTAGGGGCAGGAGGGGGGTGGGTGCTGTCAGGTTTTGACTGCCTGTCGGGATCTGGTCCACCGTCTGCTGAGATATGTCGACGGGGGCAGGGTCTGGATTGATATTAAGTGCGGCCCTTTAGTGATGCCGATGGCCGCACATATCAACTCAGTTGCCCACCACTGGTGTAAGAGATTGTGCTACCTCTCTGAAGGTATAGAGGCTTGAGTTTAACAAGTATAGGATATCAATCAGCCCTGAGGGAAAAATAAGGGACTAAAAATTAAGAAGTGATCTGGAGTAAAGTTTTGTTATTCTTTGTTGGGCCTGTGATGATTGAAGTCATTCTGAGAGTGAATGGTAGGAAGGAACTTGTTCTTGGCGCAGCCATAGAAAAGATAAATGAGATTGGAAAGAAGTTTTGGATCTGGACTAGGGTCTAAACTGTGATAGACTTTCTACACTGGCTCTGTGGAAAAAATCAATCAGGAGAGATTGAACATAGTCCCCCTCAGAGCTCCACTGGATCTCTCCTTGATGACCCCACAGTCTATCACAGTGGCCTGCAATCTTTTTCAGTTATAAAACCGATGACCAGGGGGGTGGGGGACTGAGAGCAAAGAGCCACAATGGAGATGATGGCTGGTCTAGGCCCGTCCTTCACCCCCAAGTCCAAATATTGGCAGCAAGAAGGGCGGCTGAGATCTCTTGAAGCTAATTCTCCAGCTGAGATATTGGCTGCACTCTCTGGCAATAAATGCAGTAGTAACAATAGTCATCCTAAAGCCCAGTACATTCTTCAGTGAAATAAATCTGTTGCCAAAGCTTGCATCTGTAATGATTGTGAGACATTGTAATGTCTGTCTGCTTCAGAGCATTTTTTTTGTTACTTTGGAAAATGAATGATAATTTGGCAACGGTCGGTAAATTATAAAAACTTGCATTTACTAATATTAGTTAAAACAAAATCAGTATGTAGGAAATTTATTGACAATGTGTTTTTTTTCAACCTCCCCTACAAGTGAATGGGCGACTTAGTATTAATCAATTTTGAATGCAAAAATAACTATACAAGTAACCCTGGTGATTTTGTTAATTTAATTTCTACATCTTGAGGAATATGTAATTCAAATTAATTTGAAACTTTGTTATCCTGTCTATTTTAGCAGAGGGGAAGGAACTTCTTTTAAAGGTCCCTGCCGTGCTTGGAATTGGCAATTTGCACAGTTTCTATTGCCTGGTATATTACATGTCTGTAGAACTTTGAAGAAAAAGTAAGAAAGAGTGAAATATAATCTGAAGATAAAACTTTTGATAAAGATGTCCCTCTTAACATAAGATCAGTATGATATTGTTGTATACATGAACGTCATTAGGGCTATTTTGGTTGAGCGTTAGCCCCCCCCCCAAATAAATCCCCAGCCTCCTAAAAAATATACATATACAGTGGCTTGTGAACTTTTCCACATTTTGTCACATTACAGCCACAAACATGAAACAATACCACGCGAAATCCAATACGAAGTGGTGTACATGTGAGAAGGGGAATGAAAATCATACATGATTCCAAACATTTTTTGCAAATAAATAACTGCAAAGTGGGGTGTGTGTAATTATTCAGCCCCCTTTGGTCTGAGTGCAGTCAGTTGCCCATAGACATTGTCTGATGAGAGCTAATGACTAAATAGAGTGCACACGTGTGTGTTCTAATGCCAGTACAAATACAGCTGCTCTGTGATGGCCTCAGAGGTTGTCTAAGAGAATA
>CM070039.1:45518301-45529732 GCA_036250615.1 Ptychadena robeensis
ATCCATATTGGTGTGGAGTGTTTTATTATAGAGGTGGGTAAGTTATATGGTATAGATAAGAAAGACAAAGAGGGCTATAGCGCATATCCTAGTCAAGTGCTTTACCAACTTTCTACCAATACCTATACCAGAACTTATACTTTATTCCAATACCTTAAGTTAAATAAATATCACACCAACACTCTTTTAGGCGTTAGAATCATTAATGCCACAATATTTATGTGTTTTCATAATTACCGTATATATTTGATTAGAAGCCAAATTTTTCAGCACCTGAAATGGTCTCAAAATAAAGAAATGGCTTATATTTCGTGGGTGAGTTTTGTGACGTAGAGATGTAGAGGAGGGTTGTAGGAACATTTGAAAAAAGAAAATATTGCTCTAACGTGTACTTGTTGAATAAATTAAGTTTAAACTCAAGTCAAAATTGTTTTACTAAATTTTCATTTAATTTTGAACTTAATTTATGCAAAAACTCCATAAGCTAGAGCAATATATTTTTTTCTTTACAATGTTCCCTTAACCCTTCACTACATCCCCAGCAGGTTTAGTAATGATATCATGTTCAGGGGCTTTGCAATGAACTTACAAATCAGCTGGTTAAATTAATAAATATGCTGTGTTTTCATGACCTAGCTGCTGCATTTCCCACCTTAGGCTTATACTCAAGTCATTGAGTTTTTCCAGATTTTTTTGTAAAATTAGGTACCTCTGCTTATATTCTGGTCAGCTTATACTTGAGTATATAAGGTAACTGAAAATGTAATACATGAAATAAAACAGTAGAAGGTCAGATAAGAAGAAGAGGAGGGGGGTGGGGAAGGAAGAAGGAATTAAGGGGAGGGGGACAGCAGGTCTGCATACTCACTGGAAGAGGTAAAGAGCATTCAAGCTGCCCAGGTAGAAGAAAATTTTTCCTCAGTATTGTGTAAAGAAGCTGTGAGGTCTTCCATCAAATAAATTTCAGAGACTTTGGAGAGCTAAAGTGCGGTGGTGGGGGGGGGGGGGGGGGGGGGGGGGGGGGGGGGGGGGGGGGGGGGGGGGGGGTTTGGTTGTTTCCACAGTAACGGGATGCATGTGCAAGCTGCATTAATGAGGTGCTTGAGGAGAGAATTTTTATAAGTCCCGAGCGGTAAGTGATTGAGATGAAGCAGGTATGGAGCAGGGGACTCTCCCAAATCTTGATCAGTGATAAGTTTAATATGATAACGAACTGAGTTCCAGAAGGGTTTAATTTTGGCACAGTCCCAAAATATATGAAGCAATGTACCTAAAGCCACGTCACATCTCCAACACCTATCTGAGATTGTCGGCTGGAATTTATGGAGCTGGGATGGAACCCTATACCACCTGGATACAATTTTGTACCCTTGTTCCTGAAAACGAGAAGCAAGGGACAATTGATATGCAACCCTGAGGAGTTTGTGCTTGAGAGAACACCACTGAGAGGTCCTTTTCCCAAGCCTTTAGAAAAGGCGTCAAAGAGGCCTTCGGCGGGGCGACCAATGAGTTGTAAGTCATAGAGATAGAGTGACGTACTGGGGTAGCCTCCCTGCATGTCTTTTCAAAATTAGTGAGGGGTCTAGAGTAATCGTGTGCGGAGGGGATACTGTGAAGGAAGTGGCGTAATTGGAGAGAGCTCCAAAAATTAGGTTGCACCTCAACCATTCCCCTTATTTTTTCTAAGGAGAACCATTCAGACTGATTGAGAAAGTCCAAGGCTCTGAAGATACCTCTGTCTACCAGTGCAGAAAAAGGTTTTGTAATGTATCCCTGGCGTGAAGGCAGGATTGTTCAAGATTGGTAACATCGGAGATGGCAAAGGAGAAAGATTACTATTGCCAAGAGTCTTTCTGGAGTGTTACCAATCGTAGGATGGCTGGATATGGAGTGTGGGAGACGATTATTTAACCATGGTAAACCTCTACGCTCCCATGGTGAGTCTTCCTGTTCCATGCCAACCCATTGCTTGTGTGATGAGTGGCAACACCAGTCAATAAGTCTGGTCAGATGTATGGCTTTATAGTATTTGAGGATGCCCAATTCCACCCTTTCACCCTTCTTCCCTTTGATTTTGGCAAGGAGAGGGACAAAATTGAGAGGAAGTAAAGAGCGAGGGTCTGAACTGATGTATACACCCAATATTTTTTTATTTTAAACAAAAAATACACATTCCTGAAAAATGTATGTTTACAAAATAAATTATACAGTTTAAAGTATAATTAAAGCCCTTTTTAGATTTGAAGTGTTTCAGCTTTGCTTAGTGTGCCAAGTTTCCTGCATCACTTTGTAGACTATAGGTTGCATATTAATTTTAATAAAATTTTGTATGTATCTGCAGGATTTGCTTAGATTTCAATAAGATTTGCTGCAAAGTTCATGCTTGGATGGAACTCAGGCAGATTTGCCCATCACTGATCTACAGAGGTAATAGCTATAACATATATTTAGCTACAACATTTTCAGAATGTCAATAAATTAAGTGCAGATTACTTTATCAGAATTTAGTGTGATGATTACCCATAAGCAGTCAAAACCGTGGGAAAAGTGCCATGTGCCTGAATATGTCTCTTGGGTGATTTGACCATTTTGTGGAGTTAATTACCTAGATAAGTTGCTTAAATTTTTTGACCCATTAAGTTAAACTGCCTGCCTGATGACTTTTATGAGACCGACCTTTTAAATATTCTTCACATCTCTCTCTACAATCAAGTTATCAGTTACTTGCAGTTAAATGCCAGTACTATATGACATTTAAATACTAAATACATTAATAGACAAAACCCGTCTGCGTTCGGTGTGCTCTTTTCATGTATGATATTCATGTTTTATGCTTCTGAACCAGATCTATGGGGATTTTCTACAACGGTGGAAAACACTTTGTCAGATCAGGTGAGAATAAAAAAAAAAGAATTGGCGAGCGGCCACGAAGGAAATCTCAACTCACATTTTGATTTACATCTTGAGGTCATGCACCTGCAATGATGTTTCTCTGTTACCTTCAGCATTGTCTTCCATATTCCCCATAAAATGGTAACATGTACTGTCAGCACTCCTTTAACAAGAACTAATAATCAGAATTTGGGCCAGGCATATAACTGTCACTCATTGTAGGCAAGGGACTCTATTTTGTCAGCTGCAGGAAGAAGCTTTTTCTGTTTTTACTGAATATGTGGAAAGCTTCCAAAGTGCAGGGGGAACTAGGAAAACAATAGGATATATCCGTAATTTAATCCAGATGGGAAAAAGAGGTGCCTTCAGGGGACAAGGTTATAATGAAACATATTTTATTGATCTATGCTGAGATGCCAGCAACTGGGAGATTTCTGCCCATGTCTCGCTGAAGGAAAAAAAACCATAAAAAGCACACAAAGAATATTGATCTCCAGATTAGTATGGTGATCTGAAAAATACTTTGCAAACATGGTGAGACTGAGAATCTAAATTCCAAACTGTCTGGATGCTGTACCTGTTATCAGCGTTCAGTTTGTGTTTAACATTTGTCTTCCATTCAGCTGAGACATTTTTAAAGATCATCATCTAGAATTCGTTCAGATTCAACCTAACATTTCAGATAAAGGTGATATAATGAGAAGCGGATAAATAAAAATAACTTTATACTAGTGTATATTATAACACATCAAATAGAAGAATGTCTCTATATTCGACTTTACTTTCTGAGGAGACACATAGGTTTATTTTCTATACAAATTGTATTTTTCAATATCACAGTGGTGCATTGGCATTACTGGTTTACCTGATGTGAAACACTTTGGTCCTGTTGGTGTTTTAATATGCCATTACGTTAATATTATATTACATAGGCAGCAGGGTTGCTAAGTGGTTAGCCCTAGGTCCCAGGTTTGAATCTCAGCCAGGGCACTATGTGCAAGAAGTTGCTCCCCCCTCTTTCTTCCCCTACTCTAAATAGCTGCTGGTAGGTTAGTTCACTGTCCCAATTAGACTTATGTTATATATGATGATGCTGGGAACATTCGATTGTAAGCAACAGATAGCTCTGTAAAGTGCTAATATGCCAGTCCTATATAAATGTGTGGTATCAATAATGTTATTCCAGCACAGAAGCTAAGCCATCTGACTGTACAACATATAATATTTTAAAGGTCAATAGGCTTCTGTCAAAAACACTTGGAGTTGAGCATTGGCCTGGGGGACATTTACCATAAGCCAAACAATGCAAATTCAGTTGTTAAAATGTTTATATACTCTTGTACATGATGTACTGATATCATGTGTTTCTTAATTTACACCCTTAAGGTAGCCATAGACAAGGCAATTCTCCCTCGATAGATGAGGGATTTAGTGCAGAATGATGAAAGTACCCTATTTTTCGTACCATAAGACACAGGAAGGAAGGAAGTCAGATGAAAAAATATTTCATGTTTTTAAATGAATGTGAAAAAATCTCATGCAGTACCCCTTTTCAGCCACAAAAATAATGTCATTAGAAAGCACACTTCGGCATCTCTTCTTCCTCACACAAAGGGAAGTTAGGGGCTCCCCACGGGGGAATCAGCACACCGATCTCCCTGTCTCCTCTCTGCTGCGTGTGTGAGGAAGCTGTGTGAGGAAGCAGCTCTCCCCACACACACTCTGCTTTGGCTATATTTGCGACGCTCTGAAAATATAGCCAATACAGTTCAGCTCCCTGCCAGCTCTCCCTCGACCCATTTCCATAATGTGGAAAGCATTATGACTCTGCGTATCTACACTTTGTTTCTGGTCTTTTCTTGGTACATCATCAGTGTTACCATACAAAGCTGCTCTCTGTATGGGTGCATTTGAGGACCGCAACCAAGAACTTTGCCTGCAGAAAAGACCATCAATCCTGGCAGAGTGCTCTTGCTTCGTTGATCACAGTAGCCATGACACTCCAGCTTTGTTGTCACCAGCCTTGATAATATCTCTTCCTGAAAAAATAAATCCCAACCGGTTTGTAAACCTTGAAGAAAATAGAAAAAAATAATGCAAGTGGACAGCAACAATGGGGTTTGGAAACATGCATGAACACAGAGGGCATTAACAAATATATGGAACTCACAATGTTGCTATTAAAGTTTTGTTCTGTACAGCACTAAAATCACCTAATCCTACACTGCTTCTACACACAGTGTCAAATGTTTACTGGGAAACCAAACTGCCATAGCAAGACAATTATTAACTGTTGAAACCTTGCTGACCACGTTTAAAAGGTTAAGGCATCCATGTCTGGCAAAATTGTCCAATTCCCTTTTAAATTATACATTAGATGGAATAAAAATAGCTAGACCCAGAACAATGCAGTTTCCAGAGCACCACTTGCTTTGAATATAAATGAAGTATATAGCACTGGTATTGTTATTTTAAGATAGATTATGACTTCTGGATATTGTTTAGAAGCAGAACTACAGGGAATACCCATTAACAAAATTAGAGTTCTTTGGCTGTTTGATAAAAATAAGGAATATAACTGATTATATTGCAGAGGCACTGAGACTAGGTCTGATTAAACTGTCTACCATTGTAGTGAAATGAATAATGCATCTTTAGCGTGTCTTGCATGATGTGATAAGCAGGCAGAGTGGACATAAAAAAGATGCACATATTAAGAAAACAATAAGCAGGCAATAGATCCAACTTACATACAGGCCGTAGAAAGTGTTTTTTTAAGTCCCAGCCAGCTGCACTGTAATAACGTGTATTAGGTGAAATTATCTTCTCTTGATAGGTCCCCAATGGTAATCGAGCTGCCACAAAATGTCATGTTCCATACGGTAATATGCCACTGTGTGCCATAACCAGCCTCATTGTGCTATCTAGGGACTCGTGAATATCATAACACAATACCAGCAAAGTATTTATTTTTGTTTCATTAACGTTCCCTGCTGTCTTACGATAGGCTGCAAACACTTTACTTATAACAAAATACAGAAGGCTGGAAACTGCTAGTTCCTTGGTTCACATATCGTTAGCAGTTGGACTCTCACTTTGATAGCTGAAAACATATTATTTCTATGAGCAGTTTAATTGGAACATCCATTCCCAGTCAATATAACTAATTTGATTGCGTTGAATAGAACAGTTGCTGGGTTTAACACAGAATAAGTTGTATTAGGTCGTTTAGAAACACAGCTATTATATTGAGGAAATTGTGCCGTGGAGATATGTCTTGGTGTTTGATCAGGTGTCAGTAGAAATGATAAGTAGGGCAATACTTAGCAATTTAAATTCTTATTTTAATAAAGTCTCCATATACTGTTGGAATTGCCAGATAAGACACACTCTATAAGACACACTTTTCCCCTCAAAAAAATCAGGAGGAAAACATCAGTGCATCTTATAGATTATATGTGTATGCACGCCTCATTAATAAACACAAGGTTCAAAAAAGTGCACAGGGTGTTTGCTAAACTGCCTGGCACAACAGGCTCCTTACAGGAGAAGGGCTTTACCATGCTGAGCAGGATGTGCAGAGCTGGAGCACATTGTATGTTATTTACTTTGTGCAGAGTCACTTCTCAGAGCCCAGAGGCTAAAGACTTACTTTACACTGGTAGCTCACCCTGGAACATGCAAGTGAATATGTAATTACTGTGTTTCAGGGTAAACTACCAGTGTAAAGTAAATCTAAGTTAGTGTCTGGGCTCTGAGAAGCAGCTCTACTCTTGTGAAAACCACTATGAAGAATGTTCTAGCCCAGTCTAGCCCAGTACCCAGTCTCTTCAGAGATGGCATTCATAAGCAAAGTCTGAGTGTCCTTCATGGTTTAGCCCAGGGGTGGGCAAACTTTTTGACTCAAGGGCCACAATGGGTTCTTAAACTGGACCAGGGGGCCGGAACAAAAGCATGGATGGAGTGTTTGTGTGAACTAATATAAATTCAACATCCTTACATAAAAGGGTATGGTCTTTTTTTTATATTTCATTAGTTTTATTCATTTCAAACATTTTAACAAGAAGAATGTAAACACTAATTATTATAATTTGAAACTTCAAACATTTTAACAAGAAGAATGTAAACACTAATTATTATAATTTGAAACTTCAAAAAATGAAGGAATCATAGCACAGTAACATACCGTATATATAAATCTGCCCACTCAGATGAAGGAGCTGTGGACGTGTCTCCAGACTTTGCCATCTTAACACTGCTGCTGGGGAAGGAGCGGAGGGGAGAGCATGAGACCCCTCTCAGGAACAACCTCTCAGCTCCACACCATATAGAAAGCCACAGGCGTGTCTCCTGATGTCGCCATGGTAACACTGCTGCTGGCAAAGGAGTGGAGGGGTTTCTTGCTCTCCCCTCCGCTCCTTTGCTAGCAGCAGTGTTATCATAACAACGTTTGGAGACACGCCCGCGTGGGCCCTTTCTGCTAGAATATATTGTATATTAACTCTATATGTGACTCAGCCTTTCTGTAAATGTTTTTATGTGTTTAATCATGGGTGCATCTTATGGACTAGTGTGTACTTGAAAAATGGTACTTGAACAAAACAAAGAAGATAAATCTTCTTACAACAGCTTTATACCAGTTACATGTTTACTTTGGTATCTTTAAAGCATGTTTGTTTACTCTAACCTTTACATAATGTATGTTTTTTTAAAATTTTAGAATAATTATAAAAATAGAACATTATTATATGGATTTCATTTACCTTTTTGACCAAACAATGTTTTTCTAATATCCCTGCCCTTTCGATTGTCCTTAAAATCATAGCCACCATGTTATATCAAGGCTTTGGGAGTTATACCTGCTGAAGAAAGGTAATTTGCTGACAGAAGCAATATCTAGCACAATAATCTCCTAGGAAGAGTTGGAGCATCATTACAGTGAATATACCTTACTTGATCTTTTAACCGATCAGTAACTTGGGCTCCTCTCTTCAGTTGTGCGACCTATGACATACTTTACACCACTGTGTAGCTTTTCCCATTTGAACAAAGAAGTAAAAAACATGGGGTTTCAAGAATCAGAGGCCTTAACCAATAAGAGGAACCAGAAGAAGCATGAAACATATCTATTTTACACCAGACTTGCTTAGAAGGGTCCCAGATTTTTATTGCACTAAGGATTCTATCAGCATAGAGTTGACAGTGGAGTTTCCTTTGGATATTTTTGTTAAATTTAACATTAAAAAAAATATACAGTGGCTAATTAGCTTCTCCCTAAATAAGCGAATAAGTGGATGTATACTGAAAATGATAACAAATATATATATATAATCAGGGGTGCACATATCTTTTTGGTGAGCGCCTCAGATGAGTACCAGGAGATAATGTTTGGTACTCACCCCATATGTAGAGTGGTCTTCCTCACTGTCAACCTCTGTGTCAGCTTCCTGCATGGTAGATTCTGCTGCAGATGGACCTCCCTGTTCATGATTGATCTTCCAATTAGCTGTCTCCATCCACAGGTCACCAGCTGGCTTTGGGTCAAATATAACTCTCGCAGTAAAACACCATTTGAACCCCCAGATCTCTTTATATATCTCAGTAGTGTAACTTTTCTCTTGTCAGATTTTACCCTACATATGCCTACTCTGACTTTTGTCCCCCAGATCTCCAACACTCTTATAAATCCAATAATTTTTTGAATTTTTTTGAATTAGTAATTTGCATTTCCAATTTGAAACCCCTAACTGCAACTTTTTATAGTTATTAAAGCTTCCCTGCGGTTTTTAAAGTGATATAAATTGTATATGTTTAACAATAAAAACTGCCAAAGAATTTTGGCAATAAGTAAAACGAATGGAGTAACGGTGGTCAGAGGGGCGGGTGTCGAGACATCGGAGGACAGGATTTCAGTTGAAGACTCACTGCTGGATGGGGGATCCTTCTCTCTCTTGACGCAACACAGGCATCCAATGTTGGGGACCTCCCACCTGCTTACAAAAAGGAAAAAACCTTAGAACACAACAACGGTATAACCAAAACAAAAAGGAAGAAGGGACAGAGCACGGGTGTTCTTGACAAAGTCTACAAAAGACGAAACGCGTCGAACAAACCCCAGTGCAAACCATCAATCTCTGACCTCCTAACAGCGGAGGTCTGATCAACTGTTAGATGAGGAGAAACGGGGGCCACCAGTTGTAGGAGACCCCCATTCCTTCCCGTAATATCCATTTGAACACTTGTATATATTGCTGTCTGGAGTCCAACGTACTGTTGGATATTGTTGTTGTACAAAATATATTTCTTTTAAATAAATTATACCCCATATGGGGTTGAATTATATTTAAAGCTTCTGGTTTAAAATCATTTGGCAAACAGAAGACCCTCAGAAACCCCCTTATGTGTATATATGACGCCAGCATATGGATTTGTTGTCAGAGCACAACACAAGCACTACTCCTCACACAGCAGAAAGGAGGGGGAGAGTGAATCTGTCCTCTGTGTAGTTTGCATATGCGATTAGGAAGGACAAAACAGGTACGCAGAGTGAGTTTTTAGACCCATTTGCGTATCAGCGTACTGCTTATGTGCACCCCTGTATATAATAACATTTTACTTTTACATACAGCATGATGGCAGAGAAAATATACTTATCTGCTGTTTTGTAGATCCATATGACAGAGTCCATATATAGCTGGCAGTCATTAGGGAGTTAAAAAAAATTCAGTATTAACAGTGGCCAATAAAGGGTGCAAGATAAGGATTTTTCATTAGGGGAAACATATCTTTGTAGTTTTGTATACAGAGCGTGATTAGGTATTTACCTGACTGGCACTGGGCCACCAGGTATAGGGTTTCTTCCTTGCTGCAACAATATCAGATGCATGGAGTAACAACCCATTCCTCATTACAAATAAGATTTCTTTTATGACAAAACAACCCCTAAATGTAGGATTCTGCTGCAAGTGGCATACAGTATAAAAGGTAAGGATAGGTCAGCTGTAAGTATGATAGGGTCATTTATTGTTGACACCATATACTGTAGATACAGAAATATATAAAGGCAAAAAAGTGGAGTGATGTAGCATGTATGCTGCACAGTTTTTTATTTTCTGCAGGTCAGGGTACCCTGCTTATTAAATACAGGGGTTCCACAATGTATATTGTGCAGTATACTATATGTTTCACACTGCTCCACTCTGAATTATGTGTTACAATTCAAAACCTCTCTTCTGTACATGTTGTTGTACACCATACTCTATATACTTCACTCCGCCCAGTATCTAGTGTTGTATTATTTTACCTCAAATTGTATGTTGGAAAAGTTTATGCAAGAAAATACAGTTTTGGGAAAACAACACCTTAGGCAGTCATCAATCACGGGCATAAGCAAGGGGAATGTTAAAAAAAATGCAAAAACTGCCTGAAGGCCAAATTGGAGTTACATTATATATGTTATACAGCCTGGCAACAACTAAAAATAATATGAAACAGATATAACAGAATTATAAAGTGGAAAGGAAAATGAATAGAAGAAAAGCTCTGAATCAGCAAGTTAGAGTATGTTGTCCTGAAACTTAGAAGTATAGTTGTATGTTGAAATGGGTGTTTATTACTGGCAAATATATTAACATTGTTGCAAGACACATTTTAGCAACATTTTCAACAATTTAGTATCCATAATAAATAAATAAATAAACACACACATATATATATATATACAGTCGAGACCATAATTATTCATACCCCTGGCAACTTTTGACCTACAGTTACTTTTATTCAACCAGCAAGTTATTTTTTGATGGAAAATGACATATGTGTCTCCCAAAAGATAATAAAATGATGTACAAGAGGCATTTTTGTGGGGAAAAAAATTCTCAGCTTTTATTTGAGCAAAAAGTGTTAAGTGTCAAAATTATTCATACAAGTTTTGTTTCATCTGACCATAACACAGAAAACCAGAAGTCTTCTGTTTTGTCCAGATGAGCATTTGCTAAGGCCAAGCGAGCTTTTGTGTGCCTTATCTGGTGTGCCTTATCTGGTGTGCCTTAGTGGCGTCCTCTTTGGTCTGCATCTGTGGAACCCAGCAGTGTGCAGTGTCCGTTGGATTGTCTGCCTAGAGACATTGCCAGTAGCAGAGCCCAGATTGACCAGGATGGCCTTGGTGGTGATTCTTGGATTCTTTTTCACCTCTCTTACTATCCTCCTGGCTAGCTAGTGTCACTTTTTGCTTCTGACCACGTCTTCTGAGATTTTCCACAGTGCAGAACATCTTGTATTTTTAAATAATACTTTGCACTGTAGCCACTGGATTTTGAAAACATTTGGATATGGCCTTGTAGCCCTTTCCTGACTTGTGAGCAGCCACAATGTACAGCGGCAGGTCCTCACTGAGCTCCTTTGTCTTAGCCATGACTGTTGAGTGTTTTTCACCTGTTGAGTTGATGAAAACAGCTGTTCCCAAATAATCAGGGTAATTAGGATGCTCTAGAACAGCTTGGACTATTTGGAATGGTATAGAACCGGGGTACTCAATAGG
>CM070039.1:45531080-45544896 GCA_036250615.1 Ptychadena robeensis
AACATATTGTGAGTTCGACCCGCCCCCATATCTTTTTGCATTAAAGAAACTTGACCCTGTGAGTCACAGTCAGCAGACATATCCAGCCAAGGAGACCCCCACATCACAGACCCTCCCCCCCCTTAACAGAGAAAGTATCAGGACGACACAAGAAGGAGAGGAGTTAGAACAGAGAGCTGTGTGCTGCATAGGGAACCATAGCTAGGGCAGTGTCAGGGTCATATACAGTTACTCTTCTACAGTGCTCTTAGTTGCTGTCAGGACAGAGTCATGAAAAGACCCCAAAAAGCCTTTTAGGGCTATTTTGTGCTACCATGTTGACTGATGGCACTGGAATGCCAGGCTGTGCCAGTGATTTTCAAGCCACCATAATCACACAGTGCCTAATGCAGTGCTAATATTTGTGGCACATTGGTACCCAGGGATTTTGTCACCCAGTGTAGGGTAGTAGTACATATTGCATGCTTTTATCGCTTCAGCTAGTGCCAACTGTTGTGCGCCCACATGACCAGTGCCCACCCAATAGTTATATGGTGGGCACTTTGTACCCCAGGGGATTTTTCACCCTATTTTAGGGTATAATAACATGATTGCACGGCTTTCCGTCATTACAGCCTAGGTGCCAACTGTGTGTGGTGAGCCCACAATGCCCAGTGCTCACTCATAATTCTGGGCACTTTGTAACCCCAGGGGATTTTTCACCCTATTTAGGGTATAATACATATGCACGGCTTTCAGTCCATTACGCCTTGTGCCAACTGTTTGTGTGAGCACCCACACTGCCCAGTGCCCACCCATACTTATCTGGTGGCACTTTGTAAAACCCAGGGGATTTTTTCACCTATGTTAGGGTATTAAATACATATTGCCACGGCTTTCCGTATCCATTAAGCCTTGTCTGTGCAACTGTGTGTGCGGCGCCCACACGCCCAGTGCAACTTCATAACTTATCTGAGGGCACTTTGTAGCCCAGGGTGATTTTTAATTCCAAATTTAGCGGTATTACTACATATTGCACGGCTTTCGTCCATTAAGCCTTGTGCCAATGTTTGTGCGCACCACATGCCCAGTGCCCACCCATACTTATTGGTGCACTGTGTACCCCAGGGGATTTTTTCACCCTATTGTAGGGTACTTAGTATCTATTGCACGGCTGTAAGTCCATTAAAGCCTATGTGCCAAATGTCTGTGCCCAGTGCCCAGCCACGTTATCTGGTGGGCACATTGTACCCCAGGGATTTTTCACCCTATTGTGGGTATTAGTTACATATTGCATGGCTTTTATCGCTTCAGCCTAGGGCCAAATGTGTGTGGACGCCCACACTGCCCAGTGCCCACCCATGTAGTTATCTGTGGGGCAATTTGTTAACCCAGGGGATTTTTTCACCTATTTTAGGGGTATTATAAATATTGCACGGTTTCGTCCATTACAGCCTGTGCCAAAGGTGTGTGTGCAACCACATGCCCAGTTGCCCACCCAATACTTATCTTGGTGGCCACTTGTAACCCAGGGGATTTTTTCAACCCGATTTTAGGGTATTAATACATATTGCACGGTTTCCGCCATACAGCCTTGTGCCAAATGTGGTGCGCGCCCACACTGCCAGTGCTCACTCATACTTATCTGATGGGCACTTGTAAACCAAGGGATTGTTGCACCCTATTTAGGTATCTAGTGGGAACCAGGCATGTTGGATCCATCTGTTCACCTTTTCTGCGTCTCACAAAGACATGGTGGTTGGAACCAAAGATCTCAAATTTGGACTCATCAGAACAAAGCACAGATTTCCACTGGTCTAATGTCCATTCCTTGGGGCAAACAAATCTCTTCTGCTTGTTGCCTCTACTTAGCAGTGGTTTCCTGGCAGCTATTTGACCATGAAGTCCTGATTAAGGTCTCCTCTTAAAGCAGGGTACAGACGGCTCGACATTCGATTCGACAATTGCTTAACCTTCTGGGCGTTGCGCACGTGGCACTTTTTTTTACAACTGCGCCACGGGCAATTGCAGTGGATGCTCCACCGTGATTGCCTGCCCGGCTGGAGGTTCGGTACATAAATCCAGCATCACTGGAGATGCCGGAGTTATGCTAAAAAAAGGCGATGCCCCTCCATTTACATGGAGGTCTATGGCACCGCCTACCCCCGTCCCGGGGGAATCCGCCGGACAGGTGAGTATCTCACTACTTAACTCGGGCTGAATTTCATGATGCATGAAACTTAGCCCGAGTTAACTCAGGCCAAGCACCCAGGAGGTTAAGCGTGCTCTCTTGGCTTGTAGAGTAATCAATTACTACACATTTGAACCATTGTCCTATATTTTGCAGTTACAGCACAGGTTCTTGTTTATCATTAAAATATGTTTTATTGTTGCAATACTAACATAAACTATCTTCTGTTCAGATTGCATTCCTATTTTTTCAATTTGTTGCGTACAGCTTTGATTGAAATTGTGTTGAATAATACTCTTTTTTTCGGTCTAATTTTGCTTACATTCTGGTAATATTATTATTATTATGATTAGTAATAGTAGAAGAAGTTGTACAATTTTTATTATTGAATTTAATTTATTGATTTTTCCAATTCTTATAAATTCTAATATATATATTTTATATAATGAATATACTTTATGTTCATAAATATATAATGGATAATCATAAATAATTAGCTATTTTACTGGTATATTAAAATGCTACATGAAAAAAAAGATCTTTCTATTACATATATAATAAGGAAACATTTGTGACTATTAACCTGTAATTAGTATATCTTTCTGACAATGTAACAAAAGAATGAAACGTATGACATTTCTTTTTTTATTTCCATATAAAAATCTAATAACATATTGCACATAAAATCTTAATAGCTAGAAAGCATAGTAAATGTATATATTGTCATGCAATAAAGATGTAGAAATTGCTGTAGATCTGAAAGGAAAACTAAAGCTCAGCATCGCCACCATCTGACTGAACATATTTTGAAAGTTTCTCTTTTAAACTATAGTATTTTAAGCAATATACATGTTTTAAATGTTTTAATTTTGGATTCAAGAATTTTGTATAATAATAAATCATAACTGTGAGCTAAAGTAAATCTTTGTAAAATGTATTTGCAATGACTTCTTTCCTCTGCACTGTGATTTATTATTACTTTTTAAAAGCATTATATTTGTACATTGAGTTATACAACTATAAAGTATCCAAGATATAGTACTGCACATGGACGGTCAAGAAATACTAAGGCACAGATTGAGAATCTAGAACTTGTGCCACTTGTAGTAAATGAATGTAGAATTAACCTTTACAGTACATTCCCAAGGCAGAGTTCATTGTAATTGGATAATAGCAAATATGTGACTAGTTTGAAGAGTGTCATGGTTTCAAACAGCAAATTATTATGATCATTCCTAATGGTAGTAATTATATAAATGTAGTTATGTGTGATAATTATAGCCTGAACAAGTGATGCAGTTTTTAATATACTTATTTTATACTTGGCATTAAGAGAAAGCTTTGATGTCGAGAGTAACCACTTCTCGTGGACCATATTAAGTTCATTGCATAATGTATATCCGTTTCATATGAACACATGCCCAGATACATGTTCGCAGGAAAATGTTTACAACCATAAAGTTCGAGTGCTGAGTATAAATTTTCAGAAATTAATGGGCATCTAATAAGTGTCCCGCCATAACAAAACAGAGTACCCATAAACGTCAATGTGCAACTTTAATATAATTAGTACAAAAAAATTTAGATGTCATTTTAGGTAAACACCCAGATAAGTAGTAGTGTATTGGGTAATTGCATCCAAATTAGGTGAACAGTGTAGAAATTACAACAGTTTGAATAGTTTGCATATGTGCATCAGTTTTGTCTTCAGCAAGAGAAATGCATGCTCAATCGGATTCAAGTCAGGTGATTGACTTGTTATAACATTCCACTTCTCTCCCTTGGTTGCATTTGCAGTATGCTTTGGGTCATTGTCCATCTGTACTCTGAAGCGCCGCCCAATGAGAATTCATCCTGCTGCTTTTGTTAGCAGTCACATCATCAATAAATACAAGAGAAGCAGTTCCATTGGCAGACATACATGCCTACACCATGACACTACCACCACCATGCTTCTCTGTTGAAGTGGTATGCTTAGGATCATGAGCAGTTCCTTTCCTTCTCCATACTCTCTTCCCATCACTCTGGTACAAGTTGATCTTGGTCTCATCTGTCCATAGGATTTTGTTCCAGAACTGTGAAGGCTTTTTTAGATGATGTTTGGCAAACTCTAATCTGGCCTTCCTGTTTTGAGGCTCACCATTGGTTTACATCTTGTATTGAACCCTCTGCATTCACTTGGGTGAAGTCTTCTCTTGATTGTTGACTTTGACACACATACAGCTACCTCCTGGAGAGTGTTCTTGATGTGGCCAACTGTTGTGAAGAGTGTTTTCTCACCAGGGCAAGAATTATTCGGTCATCATGTTTTCTGTGGTTTTCCAGGTCTTTTGGTGTCGCTGAGCTCATCAGTATGTTCCATCTTTTTAAGAATGTTCTAAACAGTTGTTTTGACCATACCTAGTGTTTTTGCTATCTCGCTGATGGGCTTGTTTTGTTTTTTCAGCCTAATGATGGCTTGCTTTACTAATAGTGACAGATCTTTGAATCTCATCTTGAGAGTTGACAGCAACAGATTCCAAATGCAAATAGCACACTGTAAATGAACTCTGGACCTTTTATCTGCACATTGCAAATTGTAATTGGGATAATGAGGGAATATCACACACCTAACCATGGAACAGCTGAGAAGCCAATTGTCCCATTACTTTTGGTCCCTTAACAAGTGGGAGACACAAATGCAAACTGTTGTAATTCCTACACCTGTCATCTGATTTGGATGTAAATACCATCAAATTAAAGCTGAAAGTCTGCAGGTAAAGGACATTGTGTTTTGTTTCATTCCAAATTTATTGTGCTGGTTTAAAGGGCCAAACATTTTAGAATTGTGCTGATGTCCCAATATGTATGGACCTGACTGTAAATATATATTAGAAATATTAGAAATGACATCCAACATCAGGGCCGCCGTCAGGGGGGGGGGACAAGGCTCCTTGTCCGTGGCCCGAGCCCCAGCAGCCTCGAGCAGAGCGGCGGGGGAAGGGAGGTGGTGTCACTAGCAGATCTGGATCCCCCCCCCCGCGCTGAACAACTGCGGTCCGGAAAATCCAGTATGGGGCCCAATTAATGCTAATGGCGGCCCTGCCCAACATACAGAACATTTTGGAATTTTAAGTTTTGCTTTATATGTTTTTAACAGATGTGGAAATGCATTTAATAAAATATAACAATATATTTGATAATACTTCAAGGTAGACTAAAGTTATTTTTATAGGTGTATGTGCTCCTCTCCTGTACTGTTAACTTTTCATGTGGTACATTGGAAGATGTAAAAAGATAAACAGAGGACACTACTTTTCATGTCTTATGGACAAACAATGTCCTCTATTCATTTTCTTCCCTAAATTCACCTATGGCAGTTTAAATAGGAAAGAGTCTGCCTGGGAATACACATTCTTTCAGACTGAGATCTGCTCGTCAGGGCATTTTTTGGTTTTCTTTTATTGCAAGGACATATACTCATCAGGGTATTTAGATTTTTGCAAACTGTTCTAACAAAGTTGAAATTCTAGAATGTTCATAATGTTTGAATATTTAATATAGGCTAAGGGTGCCGGAGGATTAAATACATGTGCCGTCCCCATAACAAAAAATTTACATTATATTCTAATCAGGGAATTTCCCAGATGTATAGAGCCCTACTGGGACTTTATAGGCACCTTCGTAGTCAGTCTTGATTACATCAATTATTTAAAAGGTCTTTATTATTACATTTCGTAGGACCATCTATAAAAGTATAAATACATATCCTTGCATTCATGCAATGTATACATAATGCTGTTCACAGTCAAATACATTACAAGGTATTTAAAAAGGTTTTTTACAAATCTGATATCACATATACTGTACGAACCACTTTATCCCAGCATAACTTTTAGCAGATGGTTGCCTCCAACATGTTTCGGCTGTTGTGGCTTCGTCAGGGAGGAAATGCTTTAAAGTATAAATACATTTGTATTAGCTTGTTGGTAAATATGTTGAAAGTAGATGTAATCCCTAACCGATCATCGCTTACTTGGTATAATAAAAGAATGTAATGTGTCTCCAGCTCAGCCGATGCTTTGCCTTGAGACCCCAAAGTCTCTATGCAAAGCAATGGACATCGACCGTGATTTACGGCCATGTCCTATATCCCTGTTTTCGAGCGCTATTGATTGGTCCCGTTTGAAAACAAGGATGGCCGCATATGATATGGGCCAGATTGATGGCCGTGAGTGTGCACTGCGCTTGAAGCGGCCATCAATCTGGCTCATATCTACATGTGTGTTCCCTGCTTTAGCATCAGCAAAATGTTTTCACTATCCCAGAGTCCTGTGACATCAAACTTTATACCACCCAAACTAAAGCTCGGCATGGTCCTTGTTGATGTGTTTGGGTCAGTGGCATAGTACACTGTTTTCAACATTAGTCCTTTGCTGAAAAACTTTTTCCATGGAGCCTTCACTAAAGAGGCTGCACAGAGGATGTAGGAGATCAAGAAAAATTACATTCTTTTATTATACCAAGTAAGGGATGATCGGTTAGGGATTACATCTACTTTCAAGTACTGTAGATTTGTTTTTATAAAATATATTGCGAAATGCCAGCAGAGGAATATTTGACATGTAATGGCATGAGAACAGAGGGTGATTTAAAGTGTGCATTGATCAAATGTACAATGTTCAGGAAACAGCAACAGTGTATTTCATAAAAAAGTGGGGTGATAAAACAAGAGGTCAGGCCATGATCTGTCAGTTCAGGAAATGTTGCTATCACAACATACTGATGGATTCATTAATCATGGTATTGTCTGCAGCCGCTCCCAGCTAAGAACATGCTATACCCATTCACACAATACAGCAGACAACAGTGCTCAAGAAAATAATGTATCATATGCTGCAGTGGTCATCTGAGCTTGTTGAACATCCCATTCTAAACCCATGGGCAATAATATGGATCTAACCCACATTGGGCTGTTATCCCAACTTCTAAGAAAACTTTCTATAAGATTCTGGCATTTATTTGTGGGAATATTTGCCGTTCATTTAGGCATGAATTTGTAATATCAGGTAATATCAACATGGCAAACATGGCAACTTTCAAAACAAGAGCAGAACAGGTAAGTATGCTTTTTAGGTATTTATACGACTTTAAGCCATTGGGACAGCTCAGAGATAAGTAAAAATGTAATTACATTATTAGTTTTTTTTGTCTGAGTTTTAAGGGCAGACTCATCAAACTAGGTGGTTTTAAAGCTGTCTTTGTGCACAGGAGCAAAGTAATGGTGGAATAGAAAATGACCATTTCAAAACTGTTGTCACAAGGCTCCAATTGTTGTAGAATTATATTTTTGCAGAATGAAACATAAGAAATGAATGCAAACATTTGGTGGGGTGTCAAAGCTTTGGCCATATTCTGTATGTCTACATACTGTGCCTTGAAAAACCTTGAATCTTATGAATGTGCAAATAGTGTCTTTAGTTCCTAATGTCCTTCTTGGTTCTGCCTGTTACATAGAGTTTCTCACTATTAGCTAGTGTGGTCACCCAACCTAGTGAATATAATTTCACTTACAATTTCAAGAACTGAAAATGTTTACCTAACATTCCAATGGGGCAGAGTTGATGTATAGTATTCAGATAATAAAAATGGCAATGACCCCAGCATTTACATTTTATTGTAAGGTACTTCCTGCATTGATGATACCAGGGATTGTAGGCAGCATTCCAGAGACCATACAGATGGGTTTAATTCAGTACAGACATGCTCTTCTGCTCTGGTGGAAGGATCTGTTCTGGCTGAACTTTTGTTTGGCCAAAGCTGCATACCCAGAGACAATATAGATGTGTTTATCACAGCACAGCCCAGGTGGACATGTTATGTTTGAATTTTCTGCAGTCAGAAGATTCACAAGCTAGTTGTTCACCAATACTATAGCACCAGGCGGCACAATGTGGCAAACTTCCCATTTAATGAGACTCTGTCTTGTCTATTGCCCATAATAGCCTCTGTATAGCAGTGTGGTTGGGTATGCTATTGTGTTTGCTTACCTGTCTGATTGCAAGTGTATTGTTGACAACACTGACCAAGCCTGATTTTGAATCTTTTGAACTCTACCTGCCCTGACTTTGGATTGTCCATGACCACATTTCCTGACTTATCCATTTGTACCCTACTTTTGTGGACTGACCTTTGTGTATGACCCTTGGTTTGTTTTCTGTATTACCCAATAAAGCATGTTACCTGGATTTCTGGTGTTGGTAGTGATTATGAGGCCAGGCTTATTACACTTATGGATTAACTTGGATTGGTTCTTCTCTGTTGTTATCTTCCTTACTAACAAAAACAATTTGACCTGACAATCTCAGGTATTCAGGTATCCATGATGGTAGAGGTAAGAGCTTCTCTCACTCCCTTGCTTCCTAGTTGTTTTATTGTTACAATGTGTTTAATGGTTGTTATTCATCGTATATAGTAATGAATGGACAATAATTATCTCAACTTGGATTGAATTAGGTTGGTGTATTTGTTGATACATTGTTGACACGATACATTAATGAAACTAGATCTATGTAATTTTTCACTACCTAATTGTTTATTGGCTCTTGTGCACTGTTTTATAAATTCTGCCACTAAGACTGCTAATAAATACTAACACTTCTGTCAGATTTAAGTACATATCACACGTGGCCTGTGCCAATCTTTCCTCAGGATATCCTGAGCTTGTGTCATGCTGTGATCTTACTCTGTCCAGAAGACATCAGTTTACATTTTAGAGAAAGTTGACTGTTATTTTTCTGTTCTTGGTTATTTGACTTCCTGGCTTCCTGCTGCGGCACTAACAACACTCAGCTCGACCTCCACATCCACTTCATCTTCAGCATCAACTTTCTCATTCATATAAAAATTCCACTAACAACCTTCCTTCCTAGTTGGGTGGGGAGAGGAAACTGTCTGCATGTTGCCCTGAGTATTGCATGGGACCCAGGAGATCAAGAGTTCATAGGAAAGCAGATGATTGTACTGACATTTCTGAAAAACCTTTCAACACCTTGTTACAAGCCCCGGGATGCAGATGCTATTAATAGCTAGAGTATTTCCTTTGCAAATCATGAACAAGACACATTCTGTTTTACAGAAACAATTTTATTTCACTATTCATTTTACATTTGAAAATATGTAAGGCAATAATGACATCCTATCAATCTATAAACCCATTTCTAAGGAGAACCTGTCACTGAGACCATTTGTTATGGTCCAGTAAGATTCTTATATGGTTTCTTTGTTGTCCATGAAGATTTACTTTTTAATAGATTTCATAAAGAAAATGGTAACAAGACATCAAGTAAAATTTTTAGTAGTCAAAGGAAAGATTGATATAATTTTTAATGTGGTGCAAAAGGGACCATTACAATCCTATGGCAAAGTAAAAACCATCAACACATGACACATGCTTAAAAAATGCATTTTCAATTGACATGTTTAGATGCTCTATCACCGAGAGTTTGCTAGTGGAGACTCAAGCCCCCCAAACACCTTTAGATCACTCATACAATTTACTTTAGCTCTACCAATAACTATGTTGTATAGTGGCCTCCCTTATAGAATACATAGTGATTGGAAGGTTGAGAAATGTCCTCATATTACAAAATTTGATTGTACAGAAATTGTATGGTGAGATTGTAAGTTGTATGGGGGCCTTTAGTCTTAAGCATATGTAATATTTTATTAACCTCCCTAGCGCACTGCAGAGGTCCAGATTTCTGTACCAAAAGTGCACCATAGACTTCAATGGTAAATTTTTCTTTATGTCGTAGGCCTGTAACTTCCCAAAATATGTCTGTACAAGGGTCTAATAGACATCCTGAATATAATAATGTTTGAAACAAACAATTATGTAAAATAAAATATTTTTTTTTAAATAAAAATAATGAAAAAAAAACACAAAAATTTGGACACAAAACTATGCTGATATGTACTAAATATCGCCAAAATAAAAAGTCTCTGGTGCCCCAGATGTTCCCATTTGCACTTAACCCTCTCTAACCTGGTGTGATAAAATCACACCAGGGAAGAAAGGGTTACTGCAAATGGGCACATCTGGGGCATCAGGGACTTTATTCTGGCAATATTTAGTACATAGGGGGAGTTTGAAAGCAGTTTTCTACATAGAAAACTGCTTTCATGCTATTTACTGTACAAATCTCCCGCCGCCTCACTCGGAGCAGGGGGGGAGAAGGACATGCGCAGCCGAGCAGCCGAGGAGGCATGTCGCATCGGGGACAGCGATGAGTATGCGCTCTCCCAGAGCCCCGACCTGTACTGGACGGCAGCACCTCGTCCAGTGCGATAGAAGCAGTTGAAACGCTGGACAAGGTGCTGCCGTCCATAACGCTAGGGCGGTTAATTTGATATTTTGGTATAATTGACAGCCGTCCCCATCCGAACTAATGGGATCGGATAAAAATGATCCGTCACGTTGGATCACTGTGCGATCCAACATGACGGCTGATTTTAGTCCAATCCTGCAAGTTGGCCCACGCGATTCCTTGACGACCAGATCCTGATCAAATGCGGGAACGCGCATCGGTGAGTACACTAAATAGCACAATTACTAGATTCGCTTCCAAACTCAGAACAAAAAAAAAAACAGGTGAACTCTCCACCTACTTTGTGATATCTGTTTTGAATATGTAAACATTTAAAAATAGGCTTATCCACAATAGTAATTTAGAATCAGTTCAAATATATGCATTATGGTATTGCGCACATGGGCCATTGCGCATATGGCAGTAAACATAAGTACAGATCAAGAATGTTAATTATGCTCTATTTTTTCTGACCTGCACCCCAACACTCTTTGTTTTGGTGACTTTTCTGCACTCTAGGACAATCCACAATTATATTTTCCAGTGATCTTCTGGGTAGTTTGGCCTGTGGTAGGGCTATGTCCTTTTTTTGCATACATTTTTTGCATACATGGTACTAAAAGATGCCCCAGAAAGGTAAGCATGGTAAAAGGCCTCCATATCTTCTTACTCATCTCAAAGGTAATCTCTATAGTAATACAAAATACTAATTGTTCTTGTGTGGTTTTAGTTATGCCCTTAGTACATATGGAGAACCTTCACTTGCTAAGATGGATGAATGAAAAAAAAAACAAAAAAAACATTACATTAAACTTTTACTTACCTTGCATACAGATTTTGCTGAGACTAAAGAATGGAGCGTCATTATTGCAGTGATGTCTCCCTTCCCAAGGCTTTCTATACCCGACAACAGATCGAATACCAGCAGTGTGGCACCAGGTAAGGTAAAACACCTTGTAGGACAATCAAGATTTATTGATTACAGGTAAGTATATATCTGTTTTAAAGACTGTATTTATAATGGGACAATAGGTGAGTATAGGTCTGCTTTATGTGTGGAATCTCCTAATGGAATCCTTGGGATAATGAGATTGTGGGAACAGTTTTTATTGCCCTGGTTTCATTTTCTTTTCCTTGAAGATGTTTTTCTTAACTGTTTCAGTTTCCCTTTAGTAAAAAGCAACTTTACAGTTTCCAGAAAATTACCGTATACTGCAAGACGTGCAATGTTTTTTAATGGTTAACTTGTGACTTTACACTTACAAAGTACATTTGGAATTATTTCCTCTTGCAGTGGATCTATAACTTTTCGGACAAAAACACAGTTGTAAAAGTCCTCAGAACAAGAGCTCTCTGTAATGATTTTATTTGTACAAAATACAGCTGCAGGATTTATTCAAGCCAGCCTTTCGGAGCTGGTTTATATAGGAAATAATAAAAGTCCTCTTGGTCTGAGTATCCTGACTGACGTATGCTATCAATCTCTGGGTGATCTTTCCTCTGAGTTGATTTTATTAAGAGCCCTTGTCTCACTATATCTCTGTATTGCACTGCTATGACATCCTGGCTACTCTGTCCTTTAGTTTACAATTTTTTTTAGCTTATACACACTTGGGTATATTTTAACTGGATTGTGGGAATTTGGGGATTGTGATGGGAACCGTTGGCCTCTTCTAACCATACTGCCCAATAGTCAATGCCCTCAGGAGCTCATTAGATTTAAGATCTACTATGGCCTTTGCTTCAAGTTCTGGATTACAATACAGTTTCAAATTATTACTTTTGAAGGTATGTTTTATTGTTATATAAGCTACCAACATTAGTTTGGACACTGAAGAGGTTAAAGTATACCAAACCACATGTATTAGTAAATCTGGTGTGAGTATGGATACTAAATGGTGTGACCCATGCATTGCATATGTTTTCTTTTTAGGACTTATTGATCCAGGCTCTAATATACAACCAGCTTTAGGGTGGCTACTTACAGTTCACTGTATATATTGAGTAGAAAGTTTGTTTAATCATGCATATACTTACTTTATATATGTTATGTGCCTTGCTGGCAACATATTATTGGGGCAATCTGTCAAAAAAGATAACAAAGATCCTTACATCTAATAAGATTATCCTGGATATTCCTTGTCACTTTTCCCTTCTCTTCAGAAAACACCATGGCAGTAAGTGCTTTTCTCACACAGTTGAAATCAGTCCCATCATCACTTTACAAGTCTACAGAACTACATTTCCTCATTGAAAACAATCTGGTGACCTTAAGTGGCCATACACCTTACTGCAATTGATTAAAGCTAGCCACACATGGTTCAATTTAGCGTTCAATCGACGTTTGATTAGATTTTGAAGTTCGATCAAAAAAATCAAAACTCAAACGATTTAATAGATGTACTCGATTTAATCGATGTACATCACATGGGGAGTACGATTATTGTTCAATTTCGACTGAAAAGTTAATCGAAGTAATCAAAAATTGTCGATTGAATTCCTCTTACGATTTTAGTTTCAATCGGAAGTTAAAGGGAAGTAGCCACACAAATCGAGTACCATTGACTTGACCAAAAAAAAGCTGCAAGGAATGTAGTTCGAGGATTGTACAACCGAGCAAAATTTTCCAACCTGTCCGATTACGATTTGACAAAAATGTATCAATTATCGTTGATTGAACTATGTAGGCAGAACATCGATTTTTTTACAATGGATTGCTTTTTTCATCGAAAAACGTCGATTGAACGCTAAAATCGACCCATGTGTGGCTAGCTTAACCCCCAGAAGACATCTACAGAGATATTAATATGGCAACTTCAACAGACAAGATCAGGGAGGTAAGTTAAATGTTTTTAAAGGTTTTTGGAGTGCTTCTGCACCAGTGTGACAACCCAGAGCTAAGTAAAAGCTTAATTAAAAGTATTGTTTTAGTGTGACCATAGTTTTGGATTTAGCAAAAGTTTGGATTGAGCCAAAAGTATAAATAACACTTTATAAGTGGTCCTGTTCCAGCTGCAAAGGTGATCATTTGTTAGAGCATGCAAAATAATAAAGCCCATCGCCATCGGCGGGAGGGCACCTGACAGGGAGGGATGGAGAAGGAGGTGGATGCTCTCCCCCTCCCTTCTCGTCGCGCCGGAAGTGACGCGTGCGGCGCCAACACTATAGAAAGAATGGGCGGAAGGGGATCGGCCTCTTTGCCCAGCAGAAATCATTCATCATGGACGGGCGCGCGATGGCAGAGACGGCGGCAGCGGCGACAGAGGAGGACCTGCTGGCGGCAATCCGGGCGCAAATC
>CM070039.1:45605663-45622229 GCA_036250615.1 Ptychadena robeensis
GTATCACTTTTGGTACAGAAATCTGCACCTCAGTGAACCGCCAGGGAGGTTAATGATGGCAAGTTCTCCTGAAAGAATGCACATTGCTCATATATGATATACCGGAAGCAGGAATAAGACATGATTAATTGATCCTGATCATCAAATCAAGGAAGATCAATCCAATCAACTGAGCATACTTTGAGTGCCTCTCCATGGGCTCACCTAACTTGTCATCCCTAGTCAGAAGTAAAGGCTCCTTACCCCTTTAGACCACTCCATACAATTTCCATTAGATCTACCAACAATTATGTAGTGCTGGGTCCTCCCTGATACAATACATAGTGATTGGAAGGTTTAGAAAGGTCATCATATTACATGGTTTTGAATAAGAAGAAAAGTTGTACAGAAATTATATGGTAATATTGTAAGATGTATATAGGGCCTTAATAAAACAATCTGGCAATAGTGTTGAGCTCGAATATTCGAATGCCGAATATTTTTCGCGAATATCGGCAATTCGAGAATTCGCCAATATCTTGAATATCTTGGCGGATATTCGCAATTGCGAATATTCGCAATATGGCCATGTATTGCGAAAATAATATTCGCATTGCGAAAATAAACATAGCATGTGACCATTCATTTTAAAGATTCTCGCGATGTGAATATGATTTTCGCAATCCATGGTATTACCGCGAATATTCAAATTTCCGAATATAGAATCGAATATTAGTAGAATTATTCGCGAAATATCACGAATTCGAATATTGCCTATGCTGCTCATCACTATCTGGCAATTAATTTATATAACTGGATAACTAAAGGCCCCAATACACCTTACAATCTTACCATACAATTTCTGTACAATCAACTTTTTTTGCACCGAAACTATGTAATATGAGGAACTTTCTAAACCTTCCAATCACTATGTATACTATTTAGCTGGCCATAGGTACATTTTGTTTTTTTTTCACTGCATTCCTCCCTATTATTGGCATTTCTAGTGCCATTCATGAAAACATAGTTTTCTGGTGGTAGGTCCGCTTTAAATATTTACCTAACTCTGAGCTGTCACAATAGTTCCAAGTTGCTTCAAAATCCTAAAATACTATACTTTCCTGCTGTGCTTATGTCTGTGGATGTTGCCATGTTTGTTAAGCTGGGCATACACGGTCCAATTTTTGCACCATCCGATGCCATGTGCACTCCCGCATCCCTTAAGGATTGGGTCATTCAGGAATTGGATGCAACCAACGAGGATTGGGCAAAAATCAGCCTTCCTGACGGATTTCACAGTTATCTGACAGGATGGTAAATTTTTGCCTGATCCCATTAGTTCGGCTGGGGACGGCTGCCCCCAGCCGAAGTAATGAGCTGCGCATTAAGAGTGCCGTCCTATTCTCGGCACTAGCGGGCAGGCGGGATGACGTCATAACGCCGTTCCTAGTGCTGAGAATTGGATAAGGAATAGACGGTAAATTGTACCGTCTATTCCCAGCTTTACTCTGTAGCTTCCTGTATTCTAGAGGGAAACAACCATGAAGGTTATGGTGAGAAGGGATTAAAGCCTAGGTGCCCAACCAGTGGCCCGGGGGCCACATGCGGCCCTTTGGGCGTTGTTCGGCGGCCCCCTTGGTCCTCTGCATGTGGCCCCTAAATCCTGACTCTTAATACATAGGGCATAGCAACCCAGCTTTCCTAATCAACTTTGGCGGTCCTACATCAGTAAAATTGGCAATGTTGATCAGGGAAACCAGGTCTACATATGAGCGCTGCACCCAGGGGCAAGAGGGGGTGGGTGCTGTTGGGTTTTGACTGCCTGACGTGATCAGGTCCACCGATGTAATGTGCGGCCCTTTAGTGATGCCAACATGCCCTACATATCAACTCAGTTGCCCACCACTGGATTAAAGGAATCGAAAAGCCCTCAACTCGAGCAGTGCATAGCGCAATCAAGCCTTCTTAAAACAGAAGGTATTTACACAGTCCAATGCAGCACAAATCCCAAAGGTTTAGGTAAAAACCCTTGTTTCAGGACAGTGGGTGAAGACATGCTAATCATTCCTTTTTGCCCAACAGCCTAATGCACATCCAGAACCGCTGGTGTACGGTGCAAATATAGCCTAGGCTGAGGCTGAGTTTACACTGGCGATTCCCAAACTGCTAGCAGCTCGAAAACCGCCAGTGCTCCCCGTCTGCAAAACAGTGCAGGCGATTACAGGGCGTCTAATTAAGGACCCCATAGAGGTCCTATGGCACAGAAGCCGGAAAACCGACTGACGGACGGCTAATGTGGCGTCCGCCGGTCGGCCACGCTAATCGGTCATTTACCTGGCAGTAAAAAACCGCCTGTGTAAACTTAGCCTAACTCTCAAGTGTTCTGTTTAGTCGAGACCTAAACTGAGGGATGCAGGATGCAATCGATGACCTGGTTCTAAAAATTGCCACTTATCTGGTTGGTGTGAGTATACAGCTCAGGTGATCCTATTGTTGCAACACAACTTGTCCTCACAGTTATCTGCAAGCTTGTGTCAAGTATGATTAAAACTTCTGAAGCCTATTTAAATCCAGAATGAGTTTACCAATGGCAACTTTCATATTCGCTTAAGCCCCCCCCCCACATACGCGCATAGATCCGCGGCGATTGATGAGCCGCAAAATTGCTGGCGGATCGAGGGTGATCCAAAATCTCCAATCCATGTCGCCCAAAATCGTAATTGGCCGGAGAATGGACATGTCAATTTTTCTCTCATCGATCTCATTAATTTGGATGGGGCTGATGGCCAGCAAATAGCGCACACAAATGGTACGCTCCAATCCTCTGAATGACCGGCCGCAACGTGATGACGCAATCAAGCTGCAATCAGCATTTCGAGGATCGCAACAGGATCTATGCGTGTATGGGGGGCTTTAGCCAAAATTTAAGAGTAGTGTTGAATAACAATAACTTAAATACGTTGAAAAACAAATATGGTTGCAGGAAAACTTGCATTCAGTATTGAGCATAAACGATTAACTTTAGTAGTTATATTATATAATGTTCAATGTTCTTGAACATTATATGTGTTGCAGAGCAGAAATATGTGCATGTAATCTGGTGTGTCCCTATTATTTAATGGCATCTCTCACACACAATGAATTTCACCACACAGTAAAGCTAGCCACACACGGGTAGATTTGTAAAACGATTCGAGTACAATCAATCAACGTGCGCGGTCACGGTGATTGATTGTACTCGAATCTGCTTACAATCCTTCCTGTGTGTGCTGTCCTTCGAGGGGGCTCAATAGAGCCCCCTCGAAGTATCTCGATTGAATGGGTTTTCCAACATGTTGGAAAACCACATTCAATCAATCACCAACACTCTACATACTCTGCACGGAAAGCCGACATCATAACAAAAAACTGACAGGCTCCGAGCACAGCTCTGTGTGAAGGGGGCGGAGTCAGCACTCACTGCAGCCGTGGAGGAGAGGGAGAGCCGGCTGGATTCCTTCTTCAGCTTCCAGAATGATTCACATGCTGGAAAGAACCCTAGCTAGCCGCACTTCTTTATTGAACGGTAATCGATGTGCCCATGTGGTGCACATTGATTTCCGTTCAATCGACCACCAATCAATCACAGCGTGGTGATGTCACCACGCTGTGATTGATTGGTGGTCGATTGCATGGGAATCTACCCGTGTGTGGCTAGCTTAACTCTGTGTGGTATTTAAAACACATCGTACAGAGAGTGTTTACTGTGCACATGATAAGACATAGGTGTTCCCAGAACTGCAGTGCACATGCTGCAATGTGAAAGAGCCTTTAAGCCTGTGTTCATTTTTCACTCAAAGGATTAAACATTTTTTGGCAGGTCTGGATCAGTGGTTTACCTAAAGGAAATATATTGTTAAGGGACCTGGATAGCAGATTTTTTATTTTGTAACATGCCTTGACCATATGCACCTTAAGCACACCTAAGCTGTCACAACGATGGAGAAGTGTAAAAATACTTACCTGCTTTGCTCGAATCTGTAACAATTGCCATGTTTTATCCTATCTTCTGAGGATTAATGAACTGCAGTAGAGGCTGCTGGATGTTTTATTTTCAATGGGAAAAATGTAGCTCCATAGGCTTGTACAGGGTAATTGAAAAAATTAAGGATTACTATATTTCGACTGTCTTGTAAAGGTAAAAACTTGTACAGCTGCCATGTTTTATGAACAGGGGGAAGGACCGGAATCTGTGACAATTGCCATGTTTTATCCTTTCTTCTGGAGATTAATGAACTGCAGTAGTGCATGTGTGCACAAGGTAAAAACTTGTACAGCCACAATGTTTTATGAACAGGGGGAAGGACCGAAAAGGGACATTCATTCATCATCTCCTTAATTATGCTAGGTATAAACAGATATATGGTCATGTTTCTATGTAGGATTTCCCCCATCCACTGCTACTTAAATTTTTGCTCATATTTTTTGATTTCAAATTTTTTTTTAAATGTTCAAATGAGAATATGATAACAAAAAGGAATAACAATGTGTCTAGTAAATGCATGTTAAATCTTTTCATCTGTCTCACAATAAATATATTGTTTAAATAATATGAAATAACATTTTGAATTGGTACACCATGAAAAAAAATCCCTGAGTTAGATATTACAACCTCTTTAATTCCTTTCACCTTTACCCTTTCTTATAAGTCTCTGTAAGCCAGTCTGTACTCAGCTGCTCCCAAAGTTTTATGAACACTATTATAATACCTGGACAAGCAGAGTCTGATATCAGTAGAAGTGCCATCCAGAAGCAATAATGAAAACTTAGCAGAGATCAATACCAGAAGACAAAAGGTTCAAGCATCAAATGCAATTCATATCACAAATAGCAGTGTCGGACAAGCCAAGGTCATTGAGGGTGGCAAAGATCCAGGATGTAGCAGGACTCGGCAGCAAGAAAGAAGTGCAAATCTTCCCCATATCAGTTTTAAAAATGAACATTTTAATGACCATTATACATTAAAGCAAAACCTCTGGTAAAATGAATTTACTAAAACGGTTTCCATTGAAGTGGACCTATAGTCATCCAATTTTATTAATTTAAATTGAAGTCCAAAGCACCCATTATACAGAGAGTTGGGCAATAAAAAATAAAAAGTTATTATCAAAATTTATTTATTAAAAAATAAAAGTTAATCTTCTTTGTCACATGTTCCCCCCCCCCTCCGTGAATGTGCTGCCAGGGTGGTGCCAGCTCCCCTTCTGCTAGGCGCAGAGAAACTCAGGAAGGGAGATGTGATTGCTTTAACCCTCTAGGCAATGCCCCGATTTTACACACTTATATAAATTGTTGTACAGGTAAACAATAAAGTAAAAGGTACAATCATCTGTTTCTGTTACCTAACCCACCCCCTCACATCCCCATGAGGTTAAAGCAACTCACGCGATAAACGCATTTTTTTGCTGGCAACTGCCCTAATATTGGGTCAATCTGTTAAAAAAAGATAATCCTTACCTGTAATTGATATTCCAGATTCCTCACCCTCCTCTTCTCTCTGCATCACCGCTGAGGCTGTAATTGCAATACCAGGAGATATGAAGCTGAACTTCCATTGTCACATCTCTATACAAATCTATTTACTTGATTTTTTACCTATTGAAAACCATTGTATCTGTCAGTGTCTCTGTATGTAACTTTTAACCTCTTGATGACTAGGTTGAGGACTTTTTGATTCCTTTATTCCCTTTTCACCATAACCTTCATGGTTGTTTCTCTATGTTCGGCTCCCAACCCCTATTCTATAGAGCCATGGCGCCTAATGTGGCGTCCGCCGGTCGGTCAGGCTAAACACCAGGCGGTAAAAAACCGCCTGTGTAAACTTAGCCTAAACTCAAGCTCTGTAGCAGCTTAAATGAAAGCAAGCTATTCAGTGATTCTAATTAACACCTTAATCAGCCACAGAATTCATGTGCGTTCACTGGTTTAAAAGGGATGCAGTGACAACCCAGACACCTGCTTTCATTAGAATCAGCTATTATGTCTTTGGAAAATGCATAGAGATCAGTGAATTGTAGTTTTTAATGAATGACCCAAGTGAAGTGGATTGGACAAATATAAATATAAGTAAAAACTTGCACACAACTGTCAGCAGTGATCCTATGGTAGGGTATGAGGGGTGGGTAATGAAGTTGCATGGAGGTGTGCGGTTCCATATAAGGAGGGGGAGTGTGACCTCCCCCTGTATCCTATCTGATTGGACAAATATGACTCTTACTACTAAAGCCGGCCATACCCGGCTTGATTCCCCTGTGATCGATCGCAACATGCTTAGGCAACAATACCAGAACGATTGCACAATGATCGTTCAGGGAATCGATCCCTGGATGATACTTTGGATGGAGACCCTTGGTACTACAGGGAAACATGTTGGGTTCCTGTTCGATTTACATTTCCATGGAGCGGGGTCGATCACTCAAGGTGGGCTGCATTCTATTGCGGAACGTTAAATTATCGTAAACGCGTGTGGCGTTCATTCTGGAATCCAATGAAAGATCGAGCCATGGCCGGCTTTACTCTACTTACCCTCTTTATTAAATTTGCACAAATGGACCTACTGTACAGGTGGCATCCTATCTGGGTACCATGCTGAGTTTCTGAGAGCATTCTATCACAAATATTTGTGGAAGCGTCTGCACGGCCAGGGCTATATATTATACACCTGTGGCCATGAAAGTGATTGGAAAGCCTGGATTCAATTACTTCTAGGGCTGTCCCAATTCCTTTGGCAATATAGTGTACAGGTATATAAGTCATTCACATAAAGCAATCTTCTGTTTAATCATGAATTCCATGTTTCTGTTCTGATCACAAGAATAACTCCAGAACCTGCATACTTTGCCCACATCATAAACCTCTTTATTTTCTGCACCTGAAAGAGGCAGCTGTTTGAAATCTATTGATCTGATTGCTTTCTTTGAAACTCTTATGGGATTTAAATTGTGTGGATTTGTTTCTTTCCTTTCAGATAAAAAACAATTCAAATGCAGAATCTTCGGTGCGTGCAGGAATGCAACACACTCTGATGTATTACATCCAGATGTCGACTTTGCTTTAACACACAATAGACGAGTGCTGTAACAGCTTCTCTTATTTTTAAAAACCCTCCTTAATAGGGATTCAGAGAAAAGTTTCCACTGGACTGGGCCATGTTTATTGAAGGATATGGGAACATTCCTTGCTGTGCTACACCCTTGTAGAAATACTAGACTACCACCTAGTGCTCATCCAGGAAATTTCATTTTGTCTTGAATTTATATAACTTTCAACATGTATTGTTCATATGTGTGTTTCCTTATTTTTTGGGGCTAACTTAAATCACAGAGGAATTTTTTTGGGGGATGTTCAATGCATACCTATTGATTAACACAATGAATAACTTCAATAACTGTTTTGTTATGAAAAAGGTTCTAATAAACTGTAAATGTATGTGCATGATAACTTTATTAAAGTGAATTTCCAAACTAAAAGGGACGTCAAGCTTGCTAAAATGTTTATTTTATTTTGCCATCAATCTGCTGTAGCAGACACCTCCAGAAGCTTTGGAGGTCATGCTACACCTGAAAGTCTGTTGAGTGCTTCAAGGTTTTTAGCAAAACTTCTTAAGTTCTCAACTATCTTCTCAAGACAGTAGAATTTAGTAGAATTTTCTGAAAGATTTATTTTATTGTTATTGTGGAGTTCAAATGTGACTTTGTTGCTAACATTAACTGACCCTGATCTCTGCAAAGATAAAGAACTTGCAGAGTCAAAAATTTCTTTGTTCTCTACCATGTCCCTTGGTTTATCCTGCTAACCCCTGTGTTATGGACTGGGCTCAGAATCCACTGGGAGAAAAAGAGCAGAGTCTAAGGGCCTTTATACACGTATCCATCCACATGTAATCTTGTGCATTGTGCGGGGGTCGATTGTTCACAAAACGGAGGCCCCCACCTGGAGGCATCAACCAAAATAACACTGCAAGTTGGAAGCACAGCAATGCTGGACGATCGCTATACTTTGGAAGGCGACAGGGTCTCCATCCAAAGTATCTTATGGGAAATGAAGTGGCACACATTGGGATTCCCTTACATTTGGCCAAATGCAGCCTGTGACGTCACCACGCTGGGATCGCTCGCTGGCGGAACACACGTGAACCCGTCCGTGTATGGGTAGCTTAATTGCAACCAGTTGATTTTTACTAAGAGCATCCAAAGAATGGATTGCGGTCATCAGGCATGTTCTATGACCAAGGACAAAAGTATAGTACAAAGTTGACAAGTCAAAGTCTGATTAAGGGACCAGCCAAAAGTTACGACAGGCAGTGGTCAAGCATATTTATAATATGACATCAGAAGGGGGCTCAAAACTCGTAAAAAAAAGTTTAGGTGTCACTCATGAAAGCTTCCCTCTGCAAAAATGTAACGTACGGTTCCTTAGCACACTTGGCAAAGAGCTGTATTTGCATTTAACAAGCCCCCCCCCCATGGATGATCATGTCCACTGAGTGCTAAATTCTACTGCAGGCGGGACAAGGGAAGTTAGTTAACAAAGGCCATGCAGTTTCCCTTATTAGGCCAAAGATTGGCAATATACATCAGCAGCTCTGAAATGCTCAGTCAAATTTGGAAAAGGAAAGGGATAGATAAAAAGAATGGAGAAAGATAGATAAGACTGTGGTAATATGTTGCCTAACCCATGTTAAAACATGAAATGGATGTCTTTAAAAAGGACAGGTATTCCTCAGGTGCCATATTTGATAAAAAGTTCACATTATCATCCATCCACTTTAGCTGATAAGTTTTCTATTAGGCCATGCGTAATGACGTCATCATGCTTGGTTCATCTGCTGTGAAATCGACAGAAAACGAAATGTCCATGGCCAGCTTAACTGATGTTGTAGAACCCCACTATAGAATAAAGTCTTAAAATCATTTTCTTCTGTATTTACAACTTATCTAAACTGTGTTCCCTCTTTTTGGTGTGGTCATCCATGAGGTCTACTTGATAGATAAACTTTAAAAAGTGTATTTTCTTGCACCAACATCTTTTGTTTTTAATTTCAAAAGCAACTGACCAGGGCTAAACTTGTGCAGAAATCTGAATATACTGTATAACTTCCATTATTACTATTTTATAGCTATTTATGGTTTGTTCTGCTGCTTAGCTTTTTCTTGTTTGTCTCAATCTGACACTTTCGCTTCATTCGAGACCTAAGTGGGAGTATCTGGTATATTTTTATATTCTTGAGTATGAAGGTGACTCTATCCTAGTGATGAGCGGCAATATTCAGATTTGTGATATTTTGTGAATAATTCTACTAATATTTGATTCAATATTTGTGACTATGCACAATTCAAGTGTATGCATGAATTGCGATAATATATTAGCAATTATATTCACATCGCGATTACCTTTAACATTGTTGGTCAAATGGGGAATTTATTTTCGCATTGCGAATATAAATTCGCAAAGCATGGCCATAAGCTTCCCAATGCATAATATCGCAAATATTCAACATTGCGAATATCCACCGTCATATTCACGAAAATTTTGATTTCTCGCATAGTGGATATTTGTTGAATATATTCGCAATTCGAATATTCAAGCTCAACACTAGTCTATATGATGGGGTGCAAACACTCTGTCTTAAGTCAAACAAACCACAATAAAAGTACAGGATTTGCAGTATTTTTATTTCATCAACTGTAACGATAACGAGGAAAACAAGCCCATTGTTGTTAGTACAAAAGAGGTTCTTTCTTCATTAGGGCCTAAATTGTTGGTTTAGTTAAACTCTTGATGGTTAATGAGAGTTCTGGAATAATGAGAGCTTTTTAAATTGAAAAGCCTGTTTCAGAATTCGGTTTGGAGAGAGTACTTTTAGTGTGCTTCTCCAATTCTTCTTGGACTTTCTGTCTTAATTTGAATGCCAGGGGTCAAAGGTTACCGGAAATTGGAATATTCCTGCTTGACCTTACTGTAACAAGGCATAATTTAAAAGAAAGAACAGCACTTGTCTTTTTAACGACAGGATAAGACAACAATTCAGTACTACTCAGCTTCATGCATAAGCTCAGTAATACTTGGTTGTCATTAAATGCAGTTTCACAGACTTTAGATAATCTTATAAAGACTACATCATGAAACTTCCAAGTTCCTAGCACCCTGGGTAACATTTCCAAAACGTTATTCTTTATTCCCGGCTGAAGTGTAAAGAATTGAAAAGAGAATAGAAAATTGGATTATAACAGGAAAATTACATAGTTCTAATTAAACAGAAAAATACACAAGCTTTCTTCTTTATCAAGTGATTGAAAGAAATGTATTCAGGAAAGGTGTGAAATTACTCATTTTCCCTTCAGTTATCAGGCTGTGCTGGACAATAGTACAGGGACAACTCCTTTCTACAAGTACTTTGATCAGCACTTTAATAGGGCAATGATTTATCTAGAAGGGGAGATTTGTTGATGTCCAATGGGGGATGGGCAGCCTTTCCTACATCACATTTCTTTGTGAAGAGAAAATTTTTTCTTGGAGGTTAAATGAAGTAAAATATGACCAGCTGTCTGTGGTCAACCCGTGAGACCATCTGTGTCTGAAAGACATTATTTACAGAGAAAACAAGCAAGACAAAGGGGAAATAGGTATTATTCTACATTACAAATACACCTGAAACATTCTGTCTGCAGATTTACCACCATTAAACCTCTTCTGTTCGATTTATATATTACTGTCCCATAATGCACGGTGGCCCCTCCAGCGATATTAATGCACTGTGCTGGAGACATGATTATTTCCTTGATTTACTGCTTTTCATTTACAGACTTTTCTCCTATAATAGACACATCTCCACTGTTTTACCCTTCTTATTTTAAAAACTCACATTTTATTGTAAAACAGTTTTTTTATTTCACTTGAAAAGCTTCATATTAATAATTACTTAACATATATCAGTAGTGGTTAATAGTGACATTAATTTAAATAGTAAAGTGTAAATGGATATATATATGTATGGTATGGAGGTTCATATAGGTAAAACAAAGAGCAATGTACAAAGTGCAGCTAGTAGGAAAGCATTTTCATAACAAATTTCCGTATTCTGTCTAATCTATAAAGGGTTAACAGTTATTTCTATCTGGTTGATATCTTATGCAGCATATCAGAACTTAATATTATACCAGGGTGGGAAACCTTTTTAACTTGTGGACCACAATGGGGTTTTTTAAATTTGGCAGAGGGGCCGGACAAAAAACCTGTAAGGGCTGCCCGGAGCCAGGTCCTCCCAGCCTGGGTAGGGAAATTAAAACAGATTACATTGATAAATTGATACATTTTCGCTACAGCTTGAATTTTTTTTAAATATATATATAAAAGTGGCTTTGGATAGTAAGGAGAAGGAGACCATAGCAATCATCCTCTAAGCATTATGTCCACTCATTGCAGTGAACGAGCAGATGGTCTTTAGCCCAAGATGACAAAAGTCTGTATCAAAAGACTAATCGGGCCTGATATGGCCTACAGGCCGTAGTTTGCCCAACGTCTGTTTTAGACAAAATGACCACCACATGCATCTGTTTAATAGATATGACATTCTAAAACCTTGTGAAGGGTACATTTTGGGTATATGTTGCACTAGCATAATGATAGGGCCTTCAAAATTGGAGGGTAACCAACCAGAACTACGATGAAGTGAATGAGAAGGTAACTTTACTTACTATTGAATTTGTGACCAGGATTTTGCAAGAGGTTCTGTCACTGCAATACAGTTATCGTCTAAATCTATCCTAACTTTGGTTGACCATCTTCAGTAAGCTCACTTTCTATTCTAAATGATCTCCATCCATTAAAGAAAGGCATTAGTGTAAGTCAATAGTAAGTAGAGATATACACAAACAATGTAAGCCAGTGGTTCCCAAACTTTCCTTGCAGGGCCCCCCTTTTCTATTTAGGAACATTATCGATCCCCCCTCCCTATTCAAACACAGGTTAAGAATGAGGGCCCGCGCCCCCCTGGAATGCCTTCGCGCCCCCCAGTTTGGGAACTACTGGTGTAAGCAGTGTTTGTAATTAGTGGAATTTGTTTGTTATTTTTACACATTTAACACATTTAAAACGTGGATTAAACATATATTTTATATACAAATACTTTAAATGTAATGGAATTGTAACACTCACCCTGGCAGAAATAGCTAAACTGAAATACAGTTACTAACGACATCAGTCAATTTACATTTGTATAGGAGTTTTGGGGATTTTGGCTAGGTTGCATGATACCCGCTACAGATTCATTGTCTGCTAGGTGTAAGGAAACCTCCATGGTCTCATGAATACATACAATATAATTGTGTTTCTCTGCCACTATTCTTTCTTTTCCTTTCCTTTCCATACCCTTTGTTGGCAATGACAGAGGTCAAACATTTTCTGTGTCTTTACAAGTTTTTCACACACTGTTGCTGGTATTTTGGGCCATTCCTCCATGCAGATCTCCTATAGAGCTGTGATGTTTTGGGGCAATACAGACTTTCAACTCCCTACAGAGGTTAGATTAAACCAAAATTACCCTCAAAGATGGGACTTTTAGTTAGCAGTCTCAACCCAGAAAGACATGCACAAGTAAACAATATGAAAAACAAACACAATTTTATTATTATGCTTAAAAGTCAAAGTGAGCTTGTATTTTCCAGTCGAAATTATAATGTCAGATGCATTAATTTGTCAACATGTTTTGCCCTATTCACCGCCGATGTGGAGGTAAGGCCACACCTTAAAATGCTTCAGATTAAAATTGCCCAGGTGGTGTGATTGGGATCATTGTCATGCTGAAAGATGTTGCAAGGTACAACTGAGCCTACTGACACGGTTCACAGAAATACTTATCTGGGAGGATGGTAATAAATAGGAGAAAGTGAGTGGTGGAGGGCTAGGGCGGAGGGAGACGCTTGTCCAGAGGATGTGCTAGGTGGGAAATTAGGAGGAAGTTACCCTCCCCAGTTTTAGAGAGGATATGCAGTGTCATTTCCGGCTTTTGGAACTTGGAAGTGGTGGCAATATGTTTCATATTACTAAACAGAATATGTACAGGGTAGTATTTAATCTTAGCAGTGGTACTTCACTAATAACATAAACAGTTTAAAGGTAGCCATACACAGGTCGATTTCACACTTGATTCCTGGCCAATCGATCATTAGGCACGTGCACGCCGATCGATCGGCGAGGAATCGAGTGCAGCCCACATTGACCGATCGACCTTGAATCGGATCGGCCAGGGAACCAACCTGTCGGTATTTTCTGGTCGATCGGGCACACATCGAGGGACGTTGGTGGAGGCCCACGGATTGATCATCAGGATCAAGTGATGTCATTACAGGAATGCGTTACAGAGTCCTCGGTTCCCCTACTGTTACACCAGCTACCATAATATATCTAAAGCCCCAGTCACGCTTGTAGGTCTAAGAGCAACAGTAACTACAGATACAAATGAAAAGCAGGAATTTAATGGTGGTGGCATATTTGATAATGAGTTTGGGCCATTATTTATTGTGGGGTTCCTTTGGAGAAATATTTTAAAGGCTGGTCCTTTGAATATCAGAGTTACCGAATGCAAGATTTATAACCACAATTATAAATAAGCTGTGAGGAAAATGGTTGAAACTATCTGAACCCTGAGAAACAATAAAACAGTCACCTGACCAGACACTGTCAATCTACAGTTCTTGAATGACTTAATGGTTTAATTTAGCAGGTAAATGAATCTAGTAAAATAGGGTAGGCTGCTGATATTTCTTTTTGTTGAAAGGCAATATATTATGCGTAAAGCCCCAGAGCAAACTCTGGTTGAACCCCTATCTCCCAGGAGTACTTATTATAAAATTATTCCTTTAGATATCACACGGTTTCTGTACTTTATGGAGCAAATTACATAAGAAATAGAGTTGAATAGATCTCTAACCGGAGACAGAGGCTTTTGTAGTTCATTTCCACATAATGATACGCAGGAAGCATTGGCCATAATATAGTGAGTTATGAGTTGTGCTCTGGGCTCAGAGTCTGCAGCCGGAGAACATGGCCATTAAACTCTGAGGAAGATGAGATGCCTTTAGAAAAAGGTGATCTCCACAAATTATTTTCATTGCCAGGGCTGACATTTCTAAAGCTCTTTGTAGTGCTCTAGCTGGGTTTAACTTGGCTAAAAGAGAAGTCATTCCCTGACAATGACAGTGACAAAGATGAATCTGCCAAATTTCCTTGTTTACTCAGTATAGTTGGGACTTGATAAAGAGAGAACATTAACATGCAAAAACCACAGGTCAAGTTCAGATGTTATCACTATATTCTGTAGAACATTTTGTTCTGTAATAGCATACAAATTACAAATGATATTGCAGATTATTTCTCAATCAGTGTGAATATTGTCACACAGTGTTTTATTTCTTTTTATATTAAAACGGACCTACCACCTTGTAGGTCACTCTGCAGTATCGGCTGCAGCGACTGCAGAGATCCGTGTTTGAAAATAGAAAAACTTTTTCAGGCAGCAGTAGGGATGATTTTTCTGAGATTGCCCTCCCACTGTGTAACTTTGTCGTGCTTTGGCATCATATAGCCACAAGGGCATTTAGGACATTTGTCCCAAGTGCACTTGCAGCTGTACGAAATCGCGCCTGCCGAGGCCCGTCAGCATCACAACTGCAAGACTTTGAGTGATTAGAGGTGTTCCTCCAGAGAGGAGTGTCCCTCTCCCCCCTGGAAGCGCACCTCTCATCACTGCAATCAGCATCCCCCCACACCAGAGCTCTACGGCAGAGGAGAGAGAGGCTCGTCTTTGTAGGAGTTCCAAGGGGAATGTCGACTGCAGTGATAAGTGGTGTGCATCTGGGCGGCAGTGGCTTCATTTCGACAGTACTTAAGATGTTGGAGCCAGGTGAGTAATGTGTCTATTTAATGTATGTTTTTTTATTTTCAGTTTAAATCCCCTAATAATATTATATTATTAATAATATACATTCTGTGGAGTACACTCTAGCCAAGTTGCTAGTCATGGGATGCAATAAAGTAAGGCAATGGTGTGATTCTGAGCCAGACGTGAGCAGCCTATATTAATATTTGTATTTTCTGGTTTAATTAGTCAAGTTAAATTATTAATAATAAGTCTTCAGCTTAGCAAATAAGTAGCCAATAAGAGCCCAAAGTGCACTTGCAAAATAATAAAAAATCATTAACACTTGACTTACTTCTGAGCAGTTACAATTGTTGAAAATTGGTCTAAAATGCTAAAACAATATATTTACCTGCTCTAATAATCCTTCCAGTCTTCCTGGGGTTAATGGCTGCAGTAAGGTGTATGGACACTGGAGGCCACCAAATATATTGTTTTCAATGGGGTAAAGGTAGCTCCATAGGCTTGTAAAGCAAACATGATGATGTGACTGCTTCTTAATCATGAGTTTGTGATACAGTCAGTGTGGTTTTAGAAGAGAGAGGAGGGGTGACGAGGGATATTCACAATTTTTTATTTACAAGTAAGTATCGAAGTGCTACATAAGGTGAGTTTAGGTGCATTTCACATTAAGAATAAGATTCTTGGCAACCAGGGCTGATTTGCTATGAACCATTGTATACTTGAGGTGCCAGCACTGAGAAAGGCCCAATTGTTCAGTGACCAAAACATTTAACAACAACCACAATTTAAAGAAAGTAGATAAGACCAGTGGCCTGTTATCCAACTAATATCCCTCATGGCCCATCTTAGATAAAGAGGATGCATCAGTGGAGCTGGGGCTTGAGATTTGTCAGTTTGTGATTGTCTGTAGCTATCTGCCAGAAGACAGCAAAATACAGAAGATGAATTGTGATGTTTAAAGAGAGGGATCAAGGGTCAGGAATCCCTGTAGGCCTAAAAGAAGAGGAGAATCTTCTACACCATTAGAATTTTAGCCTCTAAATGTTAATTCTCCTTTAAGCTCTTTATATATTTTAATTCATGGCCTACCGAATCCTTGACATTCTCCTAGTGTCAACAAACAGGACAATTTGTTATTTCTGGTCTGGACTGACACAATGATACTGTGTAGCAGTTTGCATTTAAAGCTGTTCATGCAAGAAAATCCATCCTTACCATTCCACCAACCATTGTTCTAAAAGAAAAGCAATTGGCCTTGGATGTCTCTTCAGAGACCAGCACTTTCAGTTGTTTCAAACTCCTCTAACAAAAGGTTCTTGATAACAGCCCATGTATGACCTCTGTGTTCTGAAGTGCTGGTTTTCTTCATAAAAGTGACGTTTGATGGTGCAGACACATGACAATATTTAGGTATTTTGCTTAAAGATTTTGAGTCACCTTAATCTATTTGTAAATCTCCAGTTTTATAATTAAGGTAAATTATTTGTCACAAGTAAAGTTTTAACTATTTCTTGGCATGTAAACCCAAAAGTTGATAACATTTAAAGTATTCTTCTTATAATATATGTACAGGGTGGGCCATTTATATGGATGCACCTTAATAAAATGGAATGGAATGGTTGGTTATATTAACTTCCTGTTTGTGGCACATTAGTATATGTGAGGGG
>CM070039.1:45665668-45676396 GCA_036250615.1 Ptychadena robeensis
TAAACACTGGTGATGATAGAATGAGAAAATCATGGTTAAACAACAGAAACATCTACACCGAGGGGTTCACATACTTTCAAGCAGCACTGTATATATCATTATGACTTAATTCTGTGTATAGATTTTGGTGATATTTAAGTGGTGTCTGTCATTGTGGTATTTTGCACAATGACCCAATTTATTTATTTTTTTATTGTGTTTTTTTTAAATTAAGAGGTGGAAGGGTAAAGTATATTATATGAAGCTTGTTCTCACATTTCTAATAAACATTTTTGTTTTAAATATTACATAGTTGATTTTTTTGTTATTTGTTTTCATTTCAGTTTTAGGAACCTAGCATTTTGTTTTAAGTGTAACAATGTGAGGCACATATCATCAGAGAAATGGCCCTGCTTACATGCAAAAAGTATTAATTGCTTGAATACAAAATATTAAATCCATTTTTCAGTAAGAGAATTTGGTTGGTTGGGGAAACAGGGATATTCAACAGTGGGTTTTAATAACTATATCTTAAATAAATCTATAAATCTATAAATAGCCTTATTTAAAATATTTGCTTGTTCTAATACATGACATGTGCAGGGTTTAAGACAAACTCTTTGGGATGGGCAAACTAAGGCCTGGGGGCCGGATCCAGCCCTTTTAACTTTTTTTGTTGTTTAAAAATGCTACTCTCCTCTTGTTCTCTGCAAAATGCACATTATGCCTAGAGGTGTGCAAACTTTGTCCTGGGGACATTTTTTTAAAGGCAGAAAATGAATGACATATTTTGAAATTGTATAAACAAATAATAATATTTTCCCAAAATTTGCAATAGTAAATGGCTGCCTCTGAATCGTGATGGCCAAATTGTCCGCAATACCATCACTTATTGTTGACAGAATTATTGGCAGCACTATTCTTCTGCTGGCTGGATCAGCAGCAGAAAGATCCGGCCAGTGGAAGAATTCTTTCACCAGAGACCGGGTAGAGAAGTCTCTAGTGAAAGAAAATCATCTTAAACTGAAAGTGACGTCACGTCCGGATATCGAAACCGTTTACTTAATATTAGATTAAGGAGATGAAAATGTGTTAAATATGGTCAGACGCATTCAGATCCTATCATTTTATTGGGTTGGAAATCAGCTTGTGTGTAGTTAACCTATGACACAATAGAACTGTTTTTTAATGGGAACTACTATTGTGTTTATTGCCACAAAAACACTACCATCATTGATATGCTTTCCCACAAGCGCTAGCAGACATTTTCCCCTATGACATGCACAACCTTCTATGTAAGTTAAGGTGCATTTAAATGTAAATGTATTACAATAATAGAGTGCCATTTTATTATTAATGTCAGTGTTATTTAAATGTAATCTTAAATTCAATTTAAATCTTCTGGGTAACCTACAATGGGGTGTAAAACTTGTATATTTCCTCAATTGCTTACCTGAATACTTCCACAAGAAGTGCCCATGCCAACACTAGTTCACAAGCATGTTATTGTATTTGAACCTCCATGTGAATCCACCACTTGAACACATGCATGTAAAGAGACTAGATATAAGCTAAAAACATTAAATAGTATGAAAGTTATGTTGTTATGATTTTTAAGTACGATACACGGAGCTATAACAACTTAAATGCCAGTTTTGGAGTTTTGGATCAACTTTAAGTGAAATAATGAAAATAGAAAAACACAGATGTACACATTTATGGTAAGTGCAAAGCATGTCACAGTTAGGGCAAATTTACACTGTCACTTTCCAAGCTGCTTTCAGCCCACAGCAGCTCGGAAAACGACAGTGTGCTCCAACAGCCGTGCTAAAGACGACTGGCTGTGAGCAGTTACAAAATAGTGCAGGCATTCGCAGGTCATCTAGATTAGGACCCCATGGAGGTCCTATCGGGCTAAAGCCCGAAAACTGACCAGCGGGCGCCTAATCCGCCGGTCGGTTACGTCTATGGCTCATTTACCTGGCGGTTGAAAAGGGTTGAGGCTGAGTCTTGGAATTTTATGCTATTCCTAACATATTTCTATGTTATAAATCTAGGTTGGTGCCAGGGATAAAGACATCAAAACAACTCCCTGGTCCCTGCATACTTTAAAATATCTCGTCATATCTCAATTTAGTGAACGCATTTAATATAGTATGAAAGTTTTGCCTTTGAAATACCTTTTTTGCCTTGAAAAAACTGAAAGCCTATACTCACCTTTTATATGTAATGTCCCTAGGAGTCAAAGCACTCATTATGAAACAATATGCCCAAAAAAGCTATTTAAATAAAAAATCTAACCTGTAATCAATAAATCTCAATGGCAGTGGCACCCCCTCTTTTGATCGTCACTGCCTTAAAGTGGATGTATAATCAAAACTTAAAAAATATGTATATAAACTCAGTGTTTAACTCACCTCTGAGCTGGTAAGATGGTGGTGTAGCATTCCACAATACAAAAAAATATACTTACCTGCTGTTCCCAGGAATAAAATGACAAATTCTACATTTATCTGCCAGAGGGATAATTTTGGGTGCAATATTGCTTCTTGGGTGTTTTTAATTATTTTTTATTGAGAAAATCGTCTCTGTATACTGCACTGTGCTGTGCTCAAGTACTTTTTCAATGGTCAATACTCTCAAAGATATAGGCTCTTCCACCCCACAGTGGTGCTGTATTATGAGAAAGAGGGGCTTCTTAATTTACTTATTACAAGTATTTTTTTAAGTATTTTGCCCTATTATTGGCTTTTCTAGTGCAGATCATACAAAGATAAAGTTTGGTGATAGGCCGGCTTTAATGATTCTTTCTTTACAAGGCCTTGTGAGATATGTGTTCAGCAGTGAAAACAATTATCCAAAGCCCTCTAGTAACCATTCGCAGTACTTCAGAAAGATGTGTTGCGCAAAGATTAGCAACATTGCCAGTACTAGGAATGGTAACTGCCAACAGCAGATAAGTATATTTTTTTTGATTGTGGAGCACTTCTTCACTATCATTGTGTAAGTAAATTATAATTTGATATTCCTTTTTTTTACCAATTTAATTCGCTTTAATGATACAGTACATGTGGACATGTTAAGAATTTTTTCTTAAAATTTTATCCTTCCCAATCCTCTCTAGCATTATAATTTCAATATACTTTACTCTAAAACTGTCTTTCTTTTACAGTTTTGTAATATTTAGATGTCTTGATATTTTACTCGCCTTATAATAAATTGAGCAAGTCAGTTCTTTGTACCTGTGGCCTGTGAAACAGTGGGGCAATAGGTACATATTTAGGATAATTGAAGCAGAGAAAAAGACTGACATATCACTGTACTGCAGCAGACATCAGAATCTCCTCCAGCATGGGCGCATGACAGGAGGTCACAGGGAAATACGATTAGATGACAAGGCCATCTCTTTCAAAGTGCAAATATCTTTGTTGAAGTCATTCATTTAAATGATGCACATTGTCATTTTTATGATAATCTCCTTTAAAATGTTCTTTAATTCCTCTTGAGCCCATAATGAATAGGAAAAAATTCACTCCAGGTGATGCTAGAAATCAGACTTAGGCTAGCAATATGCATCCTATCTGCATGAAATCTAATCTGTTGCAAAACTAGTAAAATTCTAATGCAACTACATATCTCTTAAACTTCTTTGGTAAATAAAAAAGAAAAAAAACACAATGTTAAAAACATGCATAAATTGGGGTTCAGGGATTGTATAGTGTAGCTGGCAGTAGATGATCATATATGGGAGGAGTTATAACTAGAAATTGCAAATTCTCCTTAAGGTCATGCAGAGCTCATGCAGAAGCACATGATCAATGTCATCACTTGATTAAAAGAATTTCTTAATGAAGGTACCCATAGACGTTTATTTTTTCTGCCGATTTCTCAGCAGATCAACATGAGGATGTCACCACTCACGGCCGGTCCTTCAGAGAATCGGCCTTGCACCCTTTGTGTGCAGGCATTTATTTTGGATGGGGACTGGCTGGTCCACATCAAAAGTGATGACATGTTCGTAATTTTGTTGACTGATCTCAGTCTGCATGTAGTTTGCATTCTGATTTTGAAATTCAGCATTTTGTTACATATCTCTATTGGTGACCTAATTATGATCTAGCTTACACAGAAAGTAGAAATGATAAAATGATCTGTGCTTCTCCATGAGTTTTTAAATCGTATGCTGCACTCATGGTTCGATCAGAAACAATTGTTTGATACCAATCAAAACATCGATCGAAAAGTAATCGGACATGTTTGAAAATTTTCATTGATTGTACAATGATTGAACTTAAATTGTAGCATTTTGTTTGTTGGTCGTGTCGATTGTATTCGATGAACACATTTACATGACTCTTTCCTGTTTTTTTGATCTAAACTAAAATAGTCGATTTTGGCCGTATTACGATCATATTACGATCGAACCTTCCATGTGGTACTACTTTGGATTCGATAACGATCAGTGTCCGATTACAAGATCAAGATCGAAAATCGGATCAAAAATTGATAATGCCAAAATCTATTGTGCTAAAATCGATTGTGCTAAAATCGAACCGTATATGCCTAGCTTAAGACATCCTCTAAAAATAGGCTCTAACTTTATAGAAGGCCCTGGGAAACAGGGTGGCCATAATTTGAGCTACTTATCACCATTTATACAAACAAAAGTGAATACATCCCTGACATGTGGTACAGTAGATAGGGGGTCCATTTATTTGGCTTTTAGGGCCATTTCACACTGTAAGTGCTGTGGTTACAGCACTGTATTTACCCCCAAAGGATGCATTTATGTTAATGCAAATGCATCTGTTGTATACATAGTAATGTAAAGCACATCAAACTGACCCTCCCTGCAAAGGATGGTGTTAAAGGACACCTAAACTCACTCATGTATGACATGTCCCTCGCAGTCAAGCACCCCATTATACAGATAATCTGTTAAAAAAGGTAAAAAATGGCCCACATCACGTGCCACTTCAGATGGGAAACTGCTGCAGTGCTGAGAGCTTCTAAACTGACTGTCTGGTAAATACAAGTCAATGACTTGCCTATATACTGAAATATAAGCTGACCCAAATATAAGCGGAGGTACCTAGTTTTATCTATAAAAACTGGGAAAACGTATTGCTTTGAGTGTAAGCCTAGGGTGGGAAATGCAGCATCTACTTGCAAAGTCAGATAGTAAAGTTTTCTAAATAAAATTCCACCATCTCCAGTAAAAATGAACAAAATGTCCACAAGATGGCGCTGCCTCTCAAGTTTGTTTACATGTCCCCAGCCGAGTCCAGCTAGGGAATACCGCAGTTAAAATACCAAATACAGAAGGATCAGTCATTGGACCACCCACAGAGGCTGCCGGCTCCCACAGGGAGACCAGGTAACACCGGACAGGTAAGTGGGACCCTGACTCTGACCCTGACTCAAATATAAGTCATGGGGGGCTTATACTTGAGTATATACAGTAATACAGTTCTTACCATCTACCTACAATGTTACATTTTCAACATTGAAAATCATCATAATAGCCATAACAATGAAATGGATACATTACCTGTGTGAAGGACAAAGCAAGGTTAGGGCAGGCAGCTGACGGTGTTGTCAAAATTTCAAGCAAAGGACAGGTTAAATTAGGCCAGGAAGTGGTCCACCATAGGTGCACAATAGGTGCATATGAAAACTCTGAATAGATCAGAGAACCCTTCTCCAACCACAGAAGAGCATAGGTACATGTCTGCATGTGCATACCATCCTGGGAGTCCAAAGACATTACAAATTATACAGTTGCCCTTAAAAATCCTTCCCTTTTACCTTCTATGAGTGCTGCAAATAATTCACAAGAACTGATCCATTTTATACTTTCTATATGTACTACAAGTTATATGATGAATATTGATTAATGTATTTTTGGACTATAAGATGCACCTGACCATAAGACGCACCCAATTTTTAGAGCAGGAAATCAGAGGAAAAAATATTTAATGTGTTTAAATTAATTAGGAAAAAAATTGCCTGCAGTACCCAATTTAAGCCACAAAAATGGTGTCACGCAGATGGAGAAGAGAGGGGGGCCCATGGGGGAATCTGCACTCTGGTCTCCCTGTCCCCTGTACACTGCGTGTGTGAGAAAGCTGCCAGCAAGTTCGGCTTTCCCCACACACTCTACATTGGCTATATCTGCAGGGTGGTTGCACATTCAGACCATAGGACGCAGACACGTTTTAACCCAAATTTGGGGGTGAAAATTTTTGTCTTATAGTACGAAAAATACAGTAATTATTTTTTTTGTTTTAGGAAAGGAATCAAGTGTCACAAAACCCTTGACTTTTCTTTCCTGTGAATGATAATGGGTTAAAGTTTACTAACCTAACCCTATAATTGAAAAGAGAAAATCGTTACTGAAAAACCTCTTCAATGATTTATTGGTCACTTAATTTATAAGACCCTTTCCTGTATTTTACAACATTTTATTAGGCTTTCTACTTTTTCATTCTACTTCATTTCGGAAGTATTTGGTATAATGTTGGCTTTTCAAACCATTCTAGACCTAATGTCCATGCTAATAACCTGAAACCTTCAATTTAGTAACAATCCATCATCTCTAAACTATTATTTGGAGTAAGGAGTTTGGAGTGAAGAAAGCTAATTTACTTACATTGACTACTACTGACTATAGCTGCCATGAGGAGCCGAAAGAAATCAATTATTCTCAAGTGTGTAACACATAAAAGAAGGAATTCATCAATACCTCTACATTCACACTGCTCTATGATATATCGGTGTTAGGCAGAGCAGTCATAAAACACACTATTTTACAGGATTCCTCTTACTCCACTGAAAATGTTCCAGTGTGATGTTTTATTACCAACAGAATTATATGGCTGGTGGTCTAAAGCAATTCTCAAAAATGTCATCAAGGAGACATTCAAACCCTTCATTTATCAGTGAGGACATATTGGATAGAGGACAAATCATTCCAATATCACTTTGTTAGGGTGAGTCTGTGAATTGGTGTACAGCTTGCTCTTTCTATATTTCTCTAGAGCCTTAGGAAAACAACTCTTAGTCAAAAGGTGTCTTTTGGCTTTCTAACAGAAAAAGTAAGTCAAAGGCTTCTGTCTAAAATATTGAAGCTACTTTTCCTACTGGAGCTTAGAAAGAATTTAGTAAATGTGTCTTGAAGCTGGACAAACCCAAAACTTAGAGGTAGATCTCATTATAATGCCATCCATGGGAAATCTTAGTAAACTTTGCCTATTATTGGGCAAATAAGTAAACTTTTCATAAACAATAGCATGTGAAGCTAAACACTTTTATAGTAGACACGTACCAATGCATAATAAAAAAGACATACAGAAGGTAGGTCGGTGTTTTTTCAAGAAGGTTCACCCAGAATGGAGACAAGGGGGTAGGTGGAAGGGTGGCTTGACCTAGGGTGGGCTTAAGTGTTGAAGGTAGGTAATTGGTAGTAGGGAGATGCGGTGGCAGGCAATGAGGAATAATGAGAAAGGTTTAAAAAGGAGCAGGGGAGGAGACAAGGTCACCATTTTGGAAACGTTTCATTAACCTTCTTTTCCCTCTTTTTCGTTTTAATATGCATGGTGTAATTTAATTACTTTGGTATTTGTGTCCTTGCTTTGCATTTCATTGTTCTGCTCGGTAGTGCCTATGAAAAGAGCATAATTTATGGATTGCTGGGTGTAATGTGTTGAGTAGAGTTGAGCTTGAATATTTAAATTGCAAATATATTCTGTGAATACCTGCTGTTTGAGAATTCGAAAATTTTGCGAATATGGCAGTGGATATTTGAAATTTTGAATATTCACTATATTATGGCACTGTCACGCTTATTGCCATGCTTTGCGATAATAAAATTGCACTGCAACAATAAATGATAAATTTGACCATTCATTTTAAAGGTTACTACAATGCTATTATAATTATAATCACAATCGCATATCACAATATATGTATTTACGAATATATAATTGAATATTAGTAGAATTATTGGCAGAATATCACAAATTCGAATATTGCCTATTCTATAACTATGATCACATAAGTCACATAAGGTTTGTCAATCATATGGCATTGATGGAAGGTAGGTTACCGCCCTATGTTAAGTTATAAAAAAACACTACAGGCTGATCCAACTTTGATGTACTTCAAACAAGTCAAAATGAGGCTCAGTAGTGTGTGTGTGGCCTCCATGTGCATGTATGACTCCATTCAACTCCTAAGCATGCTCCTGATGAGGTGGTAGATGGTCTCCTGAGGGATCTCCTCCCATACCTGGACTAAAGCATCCCCCAACTCCTGGGTAGTGGTGCAACCAGCAGTTAGTGGATAGAGAGAGACATGATGTCCCAGATGTGTTCAATTGGATTCAGGTCTGGGAATGTGTGGGCCAGTCCATAGTATCAATGCCTCCGTCTTGCAGGTACTGCTGACACACTCCCACCACATGAGCATTCTGTTGCATAAGGAGGAACCCAGGGCCAGCTGCACCAGCATATGGCCTCAAAAAGGGTCTGAGGGTCTCATCTTTGTACCTAATAGCAGTCAGGCTACCGAGCACATGGAGGGCTGTGGGGCCCCCCAAAGAGATGCCACCCCACACCATTACTGACCCACTGCCAAATCGGTCATGCTGGAGGATGTTGCAGGCAGCAGAACGGTCTACTCGGTCTCCAGACCTGTTTACATCGCGCATTTGGACCATAAGATGCAGGGACTTTTTTGCCCCCAATCTTGGGGGTAAAAATTGCTTCTTATGGTCCGAAAAATACAGTACTTAATAAGTCAGAGCTATTGGCAGAGGACATAACAGAATGCTACATTCTGGGACATTAGCCATTTTCTTCTGTACTTGCCACATGTGTGAAGGGATAAGGTACAGCAAATGTCAATATGTTGTAGATATGTACTTACTATATTTTGTGTTTGTATTATTGCGTTCTAAGTTGGCGGAGGGAGAGTAGGAACTGATATAGGCTGGGGAGTAGAGTACCGTATTTGTCCCCAAATGTGGGACCCCCGCAACCGAGTGGCTTCCCGCTAGCTCTCCCGGCAAGGAGATTAGCCAGGGAGCTGTCAGATGAGAGATGCAGCCAGGCTGCATCTCCAATCTGAACTGTATAATTGCTTATGCCAGCAGAGCTCAGACCTGCTGGTATAAGCAATGAAGAGAGAGATAGATGAACTGCCATCTATCCCTCTCTCCGTGCCCGTGGGAACTGCAATCTGCAGCTCCCATGCACACAGGCACAGCCAGAGAGGGAGAGGAGAGACTGTGCAGCTGTTAGCCACCCTCCTCTCAGTCAGTGAGGAAGATGATGTTGTGCTGAGAGTGTACTGCTGCTAGGGACATCTACTGGCTAAATTTGATATTGCATTAATTTAATCTATTGAATTAACCCAATTGATGTGAAAACGTATTCAATATTTTTTTCTGCTCTTTAAACTGGGTGAGTCTTATGGTCCGAAAAATACGATAGTCTGAACATATACATGTAAGAGAACGGGGTGCTTCTTTGCCCTTTGCCCTCCACATCTTTGTGGGTGGTGCAAGCAGTACTTGTAAGGTGGGTGCCATGGAGAGCAGCAAACATATTTTAAATTTTTTTTTTCATAGAAAGGTTTGTCAAAATGCCTATAGAAGTACCTAGAAATCAATTGTTTACGTCGATCTGACAGACAAATCAAACCGTGTATAGCTACCCTTAGCTTAGATATCCCTATAGGTAGGACTAAAAGAAAAGGTATATAAGAATGAACAGTCCTAAGCATTGCTTGATAAATAATTGTTTCACCTTGATTCTATCACTGCAATATCAAAAAATGAAAAAATTATATTTTCTTTAATATGTTATTGTAAAAATATCTGCCTCTTTTAAAAAGGTTAACTTCACTTTATATGCAAAACCCATAAAAAGTGATCAGTAACTCTACTACTCTAATACTGCTTACTGACAACATTTGATTTGAACTACAAAACATTGCCAGTCATGTATGAAATGTCCCCAGTCACGAATCAGTTAAAGACAATATGAAAAACAAAAGATAAATAAAAAAAACTACAGGAGTCTTTTAGTCACAAATCAATCTATTAACCTTTTCAAGCATTCCCACAGATATTAACCTTTGCAGAATAGAGTTAGATGGGAAAACCATTAAACATCAAGATAATGATTGTAAAATTGAATTGTACCTGAAGTGTGGGTTGAGCAGGGCTTTCTGGACTGCTATACAAATGTGCAATGCAATTAAACTTCAATTATGTTGACGGTGTAGGAGACACCTAATAAAATCCCATTTGCAAAATTTAAAATATGTACAAAGAACAAAGTAATATAAATAATGGAATACAAATCTTCTTTTTTACCGGCGTTCTGCACCTTATGTGACCTTCATAAAAAGTATTATTGACAAATCCTTAAACATTTGCCTGAGTACTTATTGTAATTTGTTTTATTTGAGGTATACAATTCAAATGTTAATTAGATCTGGGATAATAGCATTGCGGCTTAAATCACTTGTATGCATTTAGATTCTTTTCTATAGATAATGAAAGATATTTATCTCTGGTTATCACTGGTTCAGCAATTTGTGTACTAAAACTTAATTAATCATCATTGATCTAGTATAGTCAGAATCATATTTAGATTAGAATTTAGGTTTCCCAAGACACACCTGAATATTTACTTCTTTTGTACCAGCTCTGCCCTTAGGGTCCCCATACACCTTCAGATT
>CM070039.1:45676496-45691098 GCA_036250615.1 Ptychadena robeensis
AGAGGATGATGTGGTCAAAATACTCATTTGCCTAATAATTCTGCACTCCCTGTAATTAGGCATTATCTGCAAATTTTTATGTCATTCTTTAGCTCTTTCTGACACTCTTTCCCACAACACTCTCCTACTACATGCATGTCTTGTGTGGGCATTCAGCTGCAAGTGGGGACTCTTAGTGAAATGACTCCACACAGCCAACCCTTTTTTTAGGGCTCCTGCCCATATTTATTGTAGAAAAAAAGACTTCAAACATAAAGATACCGTCACAGGGTAAAAGTCCAGCAGTGAGGAAAAAATTAATCATAGTTTTGAATATGTAGGGTAAGATTTGTAGGTGGAGTTGTTGTAGTATATACAGTGCCTTGCAGAAATATTCACCCTCCTTGACTTTTTTCGTATTGTGGTACCCTACAACTTGGAATTAACATGGATATAGGACAACATTACAGAAAAAAGTCAATGTGCATAACTATTATTCACCCCCTAATGTCAATACTTTGTAGAGCCACCTTTTGTGGCAATTACAGCTCCAAGTCGCTTTGGGTAAGCTTGCCACGTCACATTTTTTCCCATTCCTCCTTGCAAAACTGCTCCAGCTCCTTCAAGTTAGATGGTTTGCACTTGTGAACAGCAATCTTTAAGTCTGACCACAGATTTTCTATTGGATTGAGATCTGGGCTTTGACTAGGCAGACCAGAGCACTTTCCTCCATACATTATGGAAGTCTCCCACATGCCTTTTCACAAACTCACAACATGCCTTTTTGTTTTTAGCTGAAAGAAATGGCTTTTTGCTGGCAAACTCTATGGAGCATACAGCTTATTATCATCCTATGTACAGATACTCCAATCTCTGCAGTGCAACTCTGCAACTTCTCCAGGGTAACCGTAGGTCTCTGCCTCTCTGATTAACCCTCTGGGCGGTTTGAGCTTTTCGCGCCATTTTTTATGGCACGAAAAGCTCGTTTTACCTGCAATCACTTTAGTGTTTCTAAAGCTAGCCATAGATGTCTAGTTTTTCTTTAGATTTCTCAGCAGATCAACCATGCATCATCATGCACGGCCGGTTGAGCCGCGAATCAGCCATGCACCCTTTGTGTGCCGGCATTTACTTTTGATGGGGACCAAAGTAATGAGATTGACCTCCAAATTATGGACATGTCTGTAATTTATCAGATCGATTTCTGGGCCATTTTCTGGACTAATTTAAGGTGGTGTGTTAGATTAGCAGATGATTTTGCAGCAGATTGATTGACGCAACGCATATGGCAGTCGATCTGCTGCAAAATCGGCCACAAATCTAACTGTTTATGGCCAGCTTAAACAATATATTGATTTATATTTTTATCTCATTTCACTTCACCAATTTAAACTATTGTGTTCTGATCTATCACATGAAATTCAGAATAACAAAACATTGAACTTAAGGCTGTGATGTACCAAAATATGAAGTCAAGGGGGCTGAATACTTCTGCAAGGCACTGTTGGGGTTATGGTTGAGTTTGTTGCTGTACAAAGCTGCCATCCTTGGCAGTGGTCAGTAAAGAAGCAAACCGCTAAACTTGTTAAGAACTGCTAAGAAGGCGGTACATTGAAGGGCGTTTTGTGCACCTCCAGGAATTTGTGGCAACTTCTGGAGTTTCAAGATACAATTTGTTTCATATAAAGTTAAGATTGTTCTGCTCTGGAAAACATTCCTGTCTAGTCTTAAACATTTTGAGACTTATAGAGTAAAACTACTTTTAATGTGCCCAACAGGCAAAAACACAAACAAACACAGTCTTGAGGGATACACAGGCTGCTAGTTACCACCTGCAAGAAATGATTTTTCTCAAGCGAATGGTTATAGCAATTGCTCTGTAAAAATGTAGGAACATATCTTGAATTATGCATGGCTCTGGTGTTGTATTAGAAATGAAATATCTTTTCCAGTGAGAGCTTCTAGGTCTCCCCAAAGATCTCCAAGACTGTCTTGTTGTTCATGCGATAAGTACTCTACAGAATACCAAAGTGAAAGCTAACAAATTTAACTATTTTGTTTGCAGTAAATTAAATATAAGTTAGGGTCATAAATATGAGATGTGTAGCAGAGAATGATAGCCATTAAGTTAGAAGGGTGACTCTACCTACCCTTGCATATCAAAACGTGGGTAAAGTTGTAATAGGCTAAGACAAAGGGTTAAAATAAATGTTATATTTCCCTTTTCAGCAGGGGGTCTGGTATGCTCTGGAAAAAAGGGCTTCGAACAGTGAATGTGGGAATCACTGGGAAGAGATCAATCAGCTGGCGTCTTTGAAGCTTTATTCAGTTGGCAGACTTCGTTGGACAAGGGAGCATCGCTGAAGATCCAGGAAAAAGAAGCTTTTGAGGGACTATTGGACCTTCAAGTACAAATCAAATTATCGCCACCCAGATTATAACCCAGCTTAATATAATTGGTCCGTACTCCCATGCCAATTATTAGAACTTAAATTAGGTGAGTGCCCCTCCCTGTGACTTTATTTGGAGATCTGACCAAGGATTTTACTAAAAAAACGTGTCTTTTACACGTTATGTGAATAAAGTATGCTTTATTGGAAACAATCAAATAAAATAGTCCACTTGGTTTGGTGGTTCCCTGTTGTATATATCCAACATGTTTCGCCCTAAGTGCAGGGCTTCTTCAGGCAAGAAAAACAGGTATAATCTATAGGTAAAGAATAATTGTCTTAGACTCATCCATTGTATACAGATCGCCAGGGGAGGTCTAATGAGTTCATGGGGTATATTATAAGGTAGTTTACTTACCCACCAGAAGTGCAGGACTAGCCTGTCCCATAGGTTGCAGGTACCCACACCAAAGAATAGGGATCCTTCGACCACAACCAATCACCTAACAATATATTGTAAAATTTATGTGTAAGGGGAGAAAACACTGCGGAAATAGGTTTTTTTTTAAAAGAAATAGCTGCAGAGGGTAGCATAGTGTTGCTTATAAGGTCTGGCCGTGTTCAATCAAGGGATTCATTTCAATGTAACAATGGTGTTGTTTTGTTCTGTGCGTCATTAAAGATTGCTGCATATATTCTAATTATGTGTTGATATCAACAAGTCAAGTCAAAAGTATCATATTGCTCAGTTACAATTGCGGGAAGGTTAAGTAATATTGTATCAATTGAAATTGCCTGAAGAAGCCCTGAACTCAGGGCGAAACATGTTGCATATATACAACAGGGAACCACCAAACCAAGTGGACTATTTTATTTGATTGTTTCCAATAAAGCATACTTTATTCACATAACGTGTAAAAGACAAGTTTAAATTACAAGGTAAAAGACAAGTTTAAATTACAAGGTAAAATGCTTGGTCCGATCTCCAAATATAGTCCCAGGGAGGGGCACTCACCTAATTTATATTGGACCTTCAAGAGAAGAGATGAATTGCAACGTTGGATAGGCATTTTTCAGGGGCAGAAATTTGAATAACACTTATTCCAGGTCCCTTGTCCTATTTCTAGGACTTTACTTGAAAGAATTCCCTAAGAATGAGTAAGAGTTCCTTGGGGTTGTACTTATTCAATAGGGTGGGGAGCAGGATTCAGGGATCCTCTTGTTAAAGGGAAACCCCAGATACTCAATAGGTCCCCACATGCACCCCAACAACACCAGACCCATGTTGTGAGGAAGGGACCCCCCTTTTTTAACAAAGATATGTGATATGGGGCCTGGTGGGATGGGAGTGCCCACCTTTCTGTGCCTTTCCAGGCTGTTTGGGGTAACCCTTTTCTAATGCTTATCAGACCCTTTGCCATCAGGTGGTCTGGTATGCTCTGGGGGAGGTGGGAACCCACCTGTTTTTTTTAACCCCATCATTGCTGAATTTTTTAATATTTTTTTTTAAATGCCATAAAGAAAACAATTGTTTTCTTAAGTTTAACAATTGACCTCTGGCATGACACTGTCCCAGTGGTTGCACCCTTTTGACTCTTTTTTATTGGTATTGTGGCTACAATTGTGACCTGAAGGTTTTAGAATTTCGCCATCAATGGCGGTTTACTGCAAACGGCAGGTATTTGCAGAAGTTCGTTCTGCCAGTTCGTGAATGGTTTCGGCTCCACATCCACATTTTTATTACTGGTTTAACACCACATTTAAATTACAACTCAAGCTTATCTTTAATTTACATATTAATATTATTTTAAGAAAAGTATTTTTTTCTGTAACAGTCCTTTGGATTTAAAGTGCTTCACTTACTGTTGTTTAGTGGTGGCCGAACTGTCCGCAGGGCAGACAGTTCAGCTCCGAACATGGATGTTCGCACTCCTTCTAGCTGGTGAGAAGTACAGGTGTTTGACCCCCTACCCTCACAGACGAGAAGGAGCTTACTATTCTACCTCCGGCAGGATCAGGAGCAGTAAGATCCTGCCCGAGAAAGAATCTTTATACTGAAGACAGAGTAGAGAACCGGGTCTTGCAGTTGAAAAGCCAGCTCAGAAAACCGGAAGTGATGTCACATCCGGCAATCATAACCAGGAACTATGCGTTCCATCTACCGGATGTGACGTCACTGATGTCACTTTCAGTTTCCCCGATTCAACGTGGAATTTGGATCTGCCCGCCATCATATCTGTTGTTAGACACACTTTGTCTATGCCTTGTTGTGTTCCTTTTGACTTCACAGGTGATCTAATCATATAATATTTTGGTGGGTTTGGTGCATAGCAATCCACAATCCAACCCCATTCAGTCACGTTGTATCTTGGAGTGTATAGTTCATCACCCTCAATATTGAACATCTTCCAATAGGTTATTGCAAAGGTTCTTAGGCAATGTATTACCATAAAGCAGTGGTTCCCAAACTTTTCTTGCAGGGCCCCCTTTTTCTATTTAGGAACATTATCGAACCCCCCTTCCCTATTCAAACAGTGAGGTAGAAGATGCTTCTGCAACACAGGAAATAGCTTGTATGCCGGGATAGAAATGGGGATGTCAGACATTGATAAAACCAAATGAGAATTGCTAAAGGATGGGATTTTCTATTCATCATGCCTATTTCTACATGTTATTCATTATTCTTTCATGACATTTTATTAGATAATTTAATACATAACATGCAGGTAGCTTTTTTCAATGTAAATAGTGTGTAAAAGTTTTTGCTGCAGGAACACTCAACCTAGCACTCATACTACAAAATGCATTAGCTATAGCACCAAAAATCTGCCCTGACAGTGCAGCTCAAACATCAACTCCAGTGATAAACCACACAATCTTACAATTAACACGTAATCATAAATACACTTTGGAAAAACAAAAATCTAACTGTCTTTACTTTTTACTTTGACCTTTTATTAAATGATTGTGTGCAAAAAAATTATTTCAATTACAAACTCAAACTGAACATATTACAAAGTATTATTGGCCAGAAGAACAAGCATAATTACAAAAACAGCTTATTCTTCTTACTGCGCACTGCTGGGAAATTCTGAATTTGTTAAAGCATCATTATGGCTTCACAAGTGTGCACAAAGTGTGATTATTATGTTAGCAGAAAACTAGAGCCTTTGTCAGCTTTTGACACATGAAGCTAACTGCCGCTAAGCTGGATGTATTTTTAAATAATGCCTGACACAGACAGAGATGTCAAGCTACCTTGAGTGGAAAAAAATAGCGTATTAAAATCATAATTAGAAGCGTTTGCTAAAACAATAAAGTGTTCCACATAGCAGTTTATTTCTAAAGACTCTGTCACTGTAATTATTCATCCTGGTACTTAGAAAAGCACTTTAGCTTCAGAAAGTTGTGATTTCTGAAATTTTAGGTTATGGAAGGTTATAACACCTCAACCCCTCTGTACCAAACTTTGTGACCTTGGGTGGTTTAAATGCCCTATTGACATTCGTGTGTTATTTCAAGATCGAATTTTTTAACATAACTGATTATGTGCTGAGCTTTTCCAGTTTAATAGACACTGCTGCAGCAATTTCATTGTATACATGTGAATGCATTATTAGTGCATTGTTAGATGTATTTCACATCCCTCTAACACAATTTCAACATTTCCTTAGCTGTTTTTTTCTTTAGGCACAGCGAGCTAACAAACTCATCTGACTATGTGTTGATGGAATAAATTATTTCCACAGTAGATGTAACCAAAAGCACTTTTGGGAACCAAAGAAGGAGAAGATGTGTGAACTGAGCAGCATGAAACTGTCATAAAGGGGCGGGCAGTACCACAAAATTATCCTAATGTAAAAATATACAGTCGAGCCCGAAATTATTCATACCCCGGGCAAATTTTTACTTAAAGTTACTTTTGTTTAACCAGCAAGTTATTTTTGATGGGAAATGACATACAGATGCATGATACGCAGATACATGTAGATGTAATGATGGCTGAACACAATTGTCTGTTTCTATATCCGGACGTGACATCACTAAGGCCACTTCCTTTTTAAGCCGGTTTTCTTTCACTTAGAGACTGGCTTCTTTACCCGGTCTCTAGTGAAAGAATTCTTCCACTGGCCGGATCTTTCTGCTCCTGATCCTGGCCAGCGGAAGAATAGTAACCTTCTTCCCATTGGTGGACAGTTCAGCCATCACTACATATGTGTCTCCCAAAAGATAATATGACAATGTACAAGAGGCATGTTTGTGAAAAAAAATTTCTCAGCTTTTATTTACATTTGAGCAAAAAGTGTCATGTCCAAAATTATTCATTCCCTTTACAAACTGTCACAGTCTCTGGGAAAATCCCAGCCCAAGCTGTTCTAAAGCATCCTAATTACCATGATTAATTGGGAACAGCTGTTTTAATCAACTCAACAGGTGAAAAACAGCAGCTCTCTGCAGTTGGTTTGTGGACAGTCAGGGCTAAGACAAAAGAGCTCAGTGAGGATATGCAGCTCTGCATTGTGGCTGCTCACAACTCAGGAAAAGGCTATAATGCCATATCCAAATGTTTTCAAGTTCCAGTGGCTATAGTGCAAAGTATTATCAAAAAATACAAGATGTTCCGCACTGTAAACAATCTCAGAGGACAATGTTGGAAGCCAAAAGTGGCACCTGTGCTGGTCAGGAGGAGAATAATTTTGGACATGGCACTTTTTGCTCAAATGTAAATAAAAGCTGAGAATTATTTTTTTTCACAAAATGCATCTTGAACATCGCCTTATTATCTTTTGGGAGACACCTATGTAATTTCTCGTCAAAAAATTACTTGCTGGTTGAATAAAGGTATCTTTAAGTCAAAATTTGCCAGGGATATGAATAATTATGGGCTTGACTGTACATGGAAACATACCCTAATATAGAAACGTAGTAATTATTAGGTTGGGTTTCCTAATGGTTACCAAAGATTGCTTATTGTGTTAAAACAACCACTTATAGTCTTCATAGACTCCTCCATGGAGAAGGCTCTTTTCATTGGAAGAGGTGCTTTATCTTTTTTTCATGTATGCATGTATTTTGCATACATTGCATGTATGTGCAGCAAGTAACTCACACAATTGCTCTTGGAAAATATAGTCCAGGGAAGGAGCATTTGTATGGACAGCAGGGAGCACTCCCCACAGAGAAAGTTTGTGACAGCATTGGAACAGGAACACAAAGGAAGGAACATAAAATAAAAGATATGAAAAGCAGTCTTTCATCTATTAAGTTTTGCTTGTAGGCTGGAAAAGTTATAAAAAATATAAAGTCCATATTGAAAAAAACATATGAATCTGCATTTTAAATAAAGAAACATAGACACAATATTTCCTTACAGATAGACATATGCACAGCCCTGAACCATACATAGAAACATATACACAATTTGTAATATACAAATATCCCTACATTATGCACGTAAACAAACACATAGTCATGCACTATACAAGCAAGCATACATTGAAGATTAACACATGGATGTTTTTCATGTTGAGTTTGTAAATGCTGGAGAAAGTTATTCTAAAAGTAAAAGCACAATTTTGCTGTTTTTTTTAAGTGATCTGTTTTCTAGTCTTTATTAAACATTTGTGTTTGAAGGACGTTAAGCTTTTTAATGACCCTCATTGACCTAAAAAGAAAACTCTAAACATCCATATCTACACATTAGGTTAATAAACAACAATGTGAATTTAGCAGGGGCAGACCCAGCTGTCTTTTCCTTTGTTGTTTCATTTTTAGTAGCAAATTTTTATTGAACTTTTTTTTAAGAAAGGGTTAAATTAACAGTACACTTTAAGAAATTGTCATATGGTGCCATCTTAAACCATTATCATGTCAACTGTCCTATCAATATGAATTCATAGGTGAACATACAGTGCATTGCAGAAGTATTCACCCCTTGACTTTTTTGTATTTTGTACATTACAGCCTTAAGTTCAATGTTTTGTTACTCTGAATTTCATGGATCAGAACACAATAGTCTAAAGGCCCCCACGCACGTACCGAGCAGGGGCCGACAGATAAGCGGTGGAGTCATCATGCTACTTTTCAAACTAATGGCCACGGCCAGAGTTTACAAACATGTCCGTTCTCTAGCAAAATCGGCTGTGGCTTGCTACGCGTATTTTATTTAGTAAAGTGAAATGAGATAAATATATAAAAATATATCTAGCATAGATGGTTAGATTTCATGCAGATTTCTCTGACCGCTTGGATGGGGATCTTTTGCTGGTCCATTCTTTGGCTGATTGATTTATGGGCCGATTTATGGCCCAATATAAGATGGGCATTTTAGATTTGCAGCCGTTTTCGAGGCAGATTGATCATCTGCGGCAAAATCGGCTGCAAATCTAACCGTCTATGCCCAGCTTCAGAAATAAAAAACAGAAAATTGCCATGTGTGTATGTAATCACCTCCTTTGTAAGGAAGCCCATTAAAATCCCTGGTGCAACCAATTAGCTTCAAATGTCACATAATTTGTAAAATGATGTCCACTTGTCTACAAGCAAAGTGTCACATGATTTGTCATTGAACATAAACACCCTTTGTGAAAAGCCCCAGAAGCTGCAACACAAGCAAGAGGCATCACTAACCAAACACTTCCATGAAGAACAATGATGGTGAGAAGTACAAGTCAGGTTTAGGTTATAAAAAATATCCAAATCTTTGATGATCCCCAGGAGCACCATTAAGTCTATCATAACCAAATGGAAAGAACATGGCACAACAGCAGACTTGCCAAGAGCCGGCCATCCACCAAAACTCACTTACCAGGCATGGAGGGCATTCATCAGAGAGGCAGCACAGAGTCTTAAAGTAACCCTAGAGAAGCTGCAGATAGCACTCATAACTAATAACCTTCCCCAGGCTGGGCATTCCCACATGGCATGTCACGGTTACATCAGCTTACACATTCTGGCAGATTTAAAGATTGCTGTTCACAAGTGCAAACCACGTCACTTGAAGGAGCTAGAGCAGTTTTGGAGCAGGAGGAATGGGCAAACATCCCAGTGGTAAGGTGTGGCAAGCTCATAGAGACTTATCCAAAGCAACTTGAAGCTGTGATTGCAGGTAGCTCTACAAAGTATTGACTTTAGGGGGTAAATAATTATGCACATGAACTTTTTCTGTTATTTTGTCCTATTTGTTGTTTGCTTTACAATAAATAGAAATATTTGTTGACCCAAGTAAACCATAAGGTTTTATTATATAGCAAATAAGGAAGCTATTGGGAAACGGCTTACTTGTATTTTGTGTTTACTTTGTTAAGTTTCTTATAAACAAAATAGGCAAATGTTAGTTAGGATTTCTCAGCTCATAAATCAAAATAATATGGAGATTCCTGAAAAACAGAATTGTGTCTAATGTGATCCTTCCTGGCTATACACATGGAATATATAAAATAAAAAGATGTAACTTGTATAAAATTTTTGTGATAGATTCATGACATTTTAAAACATGGTACGTCACCGATATGGTAGAACACTAAAGTACATTTGAAAAAGTGTTACGTTGAATGTTAAAAGATTCTGCATTTGCCAATATCATATTTAAAAGGGCAGCTGCGCATTTGTTTTATAAATCAATACTGTAGTGAGCCTGGGAAAGTTATTAAATCAGCCATAAAAATTCTATTCCTTACCACCTAAATTAAAGCTGAAATGTAAGATAATTTTTTTTTCTGCTGAAGCATCCCTCACCATGCACAATCCTTTTATTATACTTTGTATAATGATAAAGGAATCAGCAGAAATCTAGGCATGTATTACCTACAATGTCCTTGCCACTTATATCCTGAATATCCTGAATTGAATATTTATTCAATAATTATATAATAATAATCACAATAACACAAAAAAAATATTTAACTTAAATATTTTTTGTATGATAGATTTCAAAACAGTATGTATTCATATTTATGTTTTGTTTATAATAAAATTTTTATTACAATTGGAAATGTGTTTCGTTTTCACTTTGCATTGTATTGGATACAGTTATCACTGTATCCAGTACAATTCCCTTTGGCACCCTCTGCACATCTGGGGAATAACACTGAAACAGTTTTCTGCATAGAAAACTGTTTTAGTGCAATTCACTTTTGAATGCCCCACCGCCTCCTGGATGTGACGTCATCATGTCACTTGGGGGGGGGGCATCAGCTTCAGTTAGGACGCCAGAGAAGAAACAGTAAGTATGCGCTCCCAGGGCTCTGATCTTCGCCAGACGGCACCATCCCCATCAAAGTAGTACTGACAAAACAGCGCTGGACAAGATGGTGCCATCAGGAACGCTAGGGGGGTTAAAGTGGTACGCAAATCTAAACAGATTACAGTTTAATCCCTTTGCATTTCCCACCCGCCTTCCCCCTATCACATTCCCGGAGTAATCGGAATGTGAGGGCGCCAATGCTTGCATACATCACTGATGCTGAGGAGGAGGAACCAGGCAAGATGGTCAAGGACACTGAGAAAAAGTGACGCCACGGCTTGCATGGGACAAGTATGCAACCTCAAATGTAACTCGATGTTTGTAAACAAAGATACCCCAGGCTACACTGACTTTGTATCCAAAGCAAAAACGTTTGTTTTCTAGAAAAAAAAATCAGATACTTGTGCAATTGCCATACATTTTCTTAACTGAACAAGAAGACCTGATTAAAGAGTGGTTTTAATGACCACTTCAGAAAGTCTATTTGTAATTTATTGTATCTTCATGTCACAGCATCCACCAGTATTAAAAAAAAGTTCCTAATAAACATTACAGTTTAAATGCTTTTATAAAACATATAGTGGCCCAATCTCATATGTTAGAAATGCATTTCCATACTCGGCAAGAGTCTGAGGACTTAAGCATGCATTTCAAAGGTATTTGATGAAAGGGATTTGTATTTAACAGACTATATAGACTAGAATATGTATTTACTGATACAGTTTCTGGCTGTGCTAGAATCAGGACGGCATGTTATATTCCCAGAATAAAGATGCAATTCAAGAAGAGCTACTTGAATTGCAAACTAAGACTGCTAGTGTTCTTTCAGTGTTTACTCTGCCTTATGCATGCAGGTATACATGCAGTGTCCTGTGTTTATACAAATGTTTATAAGAGGAAAAGTTGGGGGTTACTTTGCATTTTTATTACCTTCTTAATTAGACATTTTTCATCCTGTAAGTTTCCTTGCCGACAGGTTGTCACTTGACTTGCACTCGGGAGCTGATTACAACATTTAAACCTGGGTCTTGGCTGATTGAGCAGCTGCTCCTCTCGGAATTAGATCTTTGTACTGGGAGCCAAATGTAGATTTTAACACGTCTGTTATAAACCTGATTATAATATGTAATGTTAAGAATCTGTAATTTTCAGGTTGTGGATGTCTGCTATGGCAATTTGTAAGGCTGATATTACAAAGTATTTTAAGATATAGTTGAAATGTGTGCCCGAGATATAGCTTTAAGTAGCTTCAAAATATAGTCAAGTAAAAGGTCACAGAACAAAAAACGATAACAAAATTATGAACCTTTGTATCATTATAAGATCTGGTCTGGAATATCATAGAATTAACACCTGCCTGCTAATAATTATTGCCCTTATCTATGACCTGTCTATAGTCACTGGCCTTTTCCCATAGTAAAAAAACAATTCCCCCACTTACTTCACATTTTCAGACCACTTTTTTCATTATTTTAAAATGCTATGTTGAGGTTGTCTACATTTTTATATTCACAATTTTGGTTGGGAATAGGTGTTGGTTTCTGAAGTCCTAGAGGAAATCTCAATCATCGCTTTCAGATAGATCACTTCCCTAACAAGAAGGGTTAAATAAATGTGAATGAAGCAGTTTGTTCTAGGCTGATATAACTGATTGGACATTGAGGCTAGGTGTCAAAGAGGAGCTGTAGTGTTTGGGCAGTTCATGGATGCTGGAAGATCTTTCCAAAATGTCAATATAGAAAAAAAAAATGTCCAATCCTCCCTCTCTAGTGTAGCTTTGATTTCTTGCATGCAGGGGTCTTTGGGATCAAAAAGAAAATGTAAATGTTTTTAATGTAGAGGGGGTGGGGGGGGCAAATTGCAGAATGGTGCTTTTCCAGTTTGATGTTTGTTATTTTTTGGTTTATTGGCATGTTGGAATCTTCAATTCTAGAGCTGTCCTCGAGACATTCTTGTGAAACCTTTTTAGCTATGGAAACCTAAGACCCCTTTTGTTATACTGAGAAGTCTTCTGGTTATTTATATTAACTTAACCTCCCTAGCGCACTGCTGATTTACAGATTTCTGTACCAAAAGAGCACCATAGACTTTAATGGAAAAAAAAATGTTTTTTACATTGTAGGTCTGTAATTTCCCAAAGTATTGTCCATACAGGAGTCTGGTAGACATCCTAAATATAATAACATGTTCATCAGGTAAATTAGCACTGCAACCACTAGATGGCAGTGCAGATGTGCCAGGTTACATAGGAGAGCATGGGGGGAGGGAGTGATCCATTCCCCTGCAGCTGCCTCATTAAATCGGAGCCACACAGAGCAGTGAGTTTGATCTCCTGTGGCTCCGATCTCTGCCTGATAAACCCAGCTCGTCCACTTCTGACAGGTCAGAGCTGGATGAGCTGGGACAATCCGAAATGGTAGGGGGGTTAATTATTGTTATGTGTATTGTTATTTTTATAATATGTTAAATTAAGTATAAAAAAGCTGGCCATATTAAAATTCAATTGTCTACTACGGAAAGGAAAAGTTTCTGCACCCTGTACCTCGAGTCTCCCACAGGCTAGGAAGTGCGACCATAGACCAGTAGAGCATATACTGAGTGAAGACAGTGTAGAAAGTTACCCCTCCACACATTTTCTAACTACAAGAGGTTGCTGGCAAAAATCAACACCCTTCATAAGAGGGGTTGTTTTACACCAGCAACCCAAAAAGTAAAGCTGGCCATAGACGCTTAGATATTTCATACGATTTTAACCGATCGATCACTCACAAATCAATGCATGTTTACAGCGTGCAATCATCCAAAATTACGAGAAATGGCATGAAAAATTGATCCGGCAGGGATCGGACATGTCTTTAACTTTTAGTCAATCTATTGCGAATCAAACAGCGTTATTGGAGACCTTAAGATCTGCCCTTTCAATTGACCCATGCAGGCCTGATCTACAGGGAGTGCAGAATTATTAGGCAAGTGGTATTTTTGAGGAATAATTTTATTAGAATGATTGTAGGTCCGATCGTCCATACCTAAATCGGACATTAATTGGTTGGCGCATTTGGGGTTCCAGAATTCGTCCGATCGCTCAATTTCTTGGATCGGAAAAATCGTGATTTAATCGTCGGCGGCCTACATCGTGGTGTCGTGGGGCCTTTAGCACTCTGTAATTCATGGGATGAGATGGTGACTCTATGCTACTGCGACAACATTTTTGGATTTGACAACATGTTAATTAGTCCTTCATCATATTGGTCCTGGGTTTTTTGTGTTTCCATTTGGTCCAGGTCCAAAAACTTCAGAGCGAATACCCTTGATCTTTGTATGTTCTCCATACTAACAGAGGTTAAACTGGCAATCAACAAACTGGACTGCTATTGCCCACTTAGATTGGCAGTGTGCCTGTATATCTCTTTTAAGGAGTAAACGGCCATTTTTTCTGATGTAGTGTATATCTAGCCACCCCCTGGTAATTTGAACGTTCGAGTACATCAATCAACGTGCTCGGTCACGTGATTGGATTGTACTCGAATCTGCTTACATCCCTTCCTGTGTGCTGTCCTTCGAGGGGGTTCAATAGAGCCCCCTCGAAGTATCTCATTAAATGGGTTTCCACATTTTTGGACACCCACATTCATCAATCACAAACCTCTACATTAAATGTTTCATGTAGAGTGCGGCTGCACGAAGCCGACCTCATCACAGAAGTGACAGGCTCCGAGCACACTCGTGTGAAGGGGGCAGTCCAGCCTCACTGCAGCGTGGAGCATTGAGGGGAGCGAACCGGTTTTAACGTCTACTCTTGAAGGGGTGCAGGAAACGTCGGGACACCCGCCTGGATTTCGTCTTCAGCTTTCAGAATGTTCACACTGGACGCTGGAGAGCCCGAGCTAGCCGCTTTCTTTATTTGAACGGTAATCGCTGGTGCCATTGTTGCACTTGATTTCCGTTCATCGACCACCAATCAATCACAGCGTGGTGACTTCACCACCTG
>CM070039.1:45693286-45705880 GCA_036250615.1 Ptychadena robeensis
GACACCCGCAATTCCATCTCAACCATCCGACATGTTTCTGATTTGCTACTTTTTTACCAAGAAAATCCTATGTTTGGAACATTCTGTACCAGCTGGGCAAGATACAAAATAAAAGGTAATTAGTTAGATCGGACCTTAATTGATCGGTTCATAGGGAACAGTAGGAAACAGTAGCCGATGGAATACAATCAAAGCCCGACAGAGAAAAATTTTCCAACATGTCCGATCACATTTCGGCCAATTATTCCCACAATTTCGATCGGAGTTCATCCATCGGACCATGTGGGGAATCACCGATAATCGGACGACCGATCCAAAAAATCAATTGAATTTAATCGATCGGCGCTAAAATCGGGGTGTCTATGGGGGCCTTAAGAAGTGTTGCTTGTCTGCGGGTAATAATTGCTGACATATATTCAGTGAAAAGCTTGGGGAGAATTCTGCTGTCCAGTAAAACCACTGAGAAGGGAAGTGAAAAATCTCCAGATACTTGTTTTGTTCAACAAGCTCACTTTCTTTTATTAAATTCTCCAGCTTGGGGGGTTGTGAGATGAAAAGAGCTATAATTTCCTTGTTTTTGTACTTGCTAGTCTTATCTCTAAGCCAGAGATAGCCAAAGAAAGTGCATGAGGGTATATCAAATATTACTTAAGGCCCTTCTGTGCATGAGATTAGATTAGTGTAGAACTCAAGCAGTTGATAAATTATGTGGATCTTGTATATTGAGAAAGTTAACCAAGGTAATGTTTTAGTAAAAGAGGGTTATATCGAGGATACTGAGGTCTAATTAACGAGGTGGTTTTTCTTATAATTTTTTGAGCATCTAAAAACAACAGATTATTATTAATATTATTTTCTATTTATATAGCGACGACATATTATGCAGCTCTTTATAGAGCACATATAGTCATATCAATAACTGTCTTTCAGGGGAGCTAACAATCTTATTTCCCTACCATAGTCATGTACATGTAACTTATGCCTGCCATACACACGCCGATGTGTGCAGGCAGACTACCCCCGATGTCGCTCCGGGAGGCTAACATGATGACGTCATCACATTAGCCTCCCATTGCATTCTGGGGCCCCACAATCGGCCAGGCACCCTTTGTGTGCCGGCCATAAGCAGCGATGGAGACGCTGTCTTCATTGCTGCTTATGGCAATCGGCTCCCATCGGCTCAGATTTTCCGACATGTCGGATCTCTGGCCGGCCGAGAAGTGGGGCGACAGGCATCTGTCGCCCCATGTGGGGACATGCCGATAAACGGCCGGATTTTAACCTGACCGACGACGAGAGCGTGCACGCCCGTCGGTCAGATTAAAATCCGGCCGTTTATCGGTATGTGTATGGCCAGCATAACACAGCTGTATGTCATATGTAACTAAAGCTAGGCATACACAGTTAGATTTTAGCACAATTGATCTTCAGTTACATTTTTTTAAGTCGATTGAACACTAAAATCGAACTGTGTATGCCTAGCTTAACATAGGAGAATCTTTTTTGGGGGAAGCCAATTAACCTATCAGCATGTCTTTGGGAGAAACCAGAGTACCCAGATAAAACCCACACAGATACAGGGAGAACATGCAAACTCGTTGCAGGTAGTGTCCAGGCGAGGGTTTGGCCTGGACACTACCTGGCACTCTAACGCTGCATGGCCAGACTGCTAACCACCTGAGCCACTGTGCTGCCCATGTTGAAGTCTATTAAATCAAAAGTGCTGTCATTTTTAAAGCAGTACAATTTCTAGTCATTCGGTAGATGCCTAATGTCATGTTTGAAGGTCGTTAGCCTATTTACCCTAATTTATGACTTCAATGAGGATGCTCAACAATCACTTGTCAGAGCGATTTTCAGGCCTTTTATAAAAAATGGGTTGGTGTGAAAAAGGACCATTGTCTGCCTCTCTTAATAATATTTTACATATCTATCATTTTTTTATACCTAAAAATAACTAGAAACTTCATTCAATGGCCTATGAATTGACATTTTACTGTTTCCACCCACAAGAGGGTGTGTGCAGAACAATAAGCGACACTGTTAATAAAGAACTGATTGAATGAGCCTGAGGGTAAATTTTTTCTATTGACCAAAAATTCTTTAAGAAGACACAGATCAAGTTAAAGTATTTGACAGAAACCAGAGTTAAGTGTTCATGCCGAAAAGGTTGTAGCCTCTTAATCTGAGCTACCATACTCTAGCAAGTGTCTCTTTAGTCTCTGGAGAGTTAGCAGTGTAGAAATGGCAAACTAAAATGTGTAGCCATTGGCCATTCTTAAAAAATTAAAGAATGCATGCGCAAAATTGTAATTAGTCCATTAATCTTTTTTCATTGATATATAAAATCTTGATACACTGAATCTTTTTTTCAAGCACATTGTACCATTTTATGTAACATACCTGAAGAGTTAAATATAGTTGAAATGTCATTGTCCTTCTCATTTAATGCAAACAGTATAAAATGTGCCTTTGTGTCAAAAAATAAATGTGAACGTAATCCAGGTTCTCCATTACACTTGTATCCCAATTTTCAGCAAATCATTTCACCCGGTCACTCTGGATGGAAATGATTTTGCTTCCAGTAAATAGGATCATATACATGCAATTACATTTTTATCAAGTTTCATTACGCCATCCATTTGCAGATTTGAACTTTGTATTTCCATCCAATCTGCAAGGGAACATGACACAAATTATAAGTGGACAAGAAGGATAGCTGATGGAATGGTAGACTGACACAAAATAACCCTCAGAAAAAGACAAGGCTATTCTTCTAATACTTCATTTGCTATATTTCATGAGGATAGAGTAATAAATAAAAATATAATGTAGTATTTTTATCATGTACTATTACATTTCTTTAAAAAGTCATCAAGAGGTGGAAAAATATTTTATAACGATAATATTATAAATTTATAATAACCTCCTGGGTGTTACACACTTGGCACGCTTTTGTAAAAATGGGCGCCTTTTTCCAAGCACACCTCCAGCATCAGCAGTCCTGGAGGGCTGAAAATTATGCACGTGGCGGGCTTGTGCGAAGCATATTTAATGCCAACACGCAACACAAGCCCGCCACGTGCATAATTTTAGCTCTCCAGGACCGATGATGCCGGAGGTGTGCTCGGAAAAAGGCGTCACCTACCCTCCACTACGTTGGCATCATATCTGACATCATCGGGATGGGCACTGAATTTTCAGCGGGTATGCAGATGCCGGGGGAATTTGGAATATTGTAGTTTACTCAGGGTGAATTTTATCAGCTGAGACAGAATGCCCAGGATGTAAATAAATGTTTAATAATAAAAATATCCCTTAATTGTCATGATACTATGACCCCCACACACATGCATATCTATAATATTTATATGTGTACAGAGCAGACACAAGTTTTCCCTAATGATTGAATCTTGTTTTATATATTAATGCATTTTTCCTGAATATTTACACTGCTACAACATTGAAAATGAATGGCCTAATATTGGGTAAAGGCCTCTTGGCTTGCCACCAAAATACAGTTGACTTGTTAAGGCATGGACTTGAACAAAACATCTGCAAGTGTCCTATGCTGTGAAGTATAACATGAACTGTAATAGCAGAACATATAAAGTAGAGCTTCTATTGACTGAAATTGTTTAATTTGCAATTTTTCAAGTAACTGTAAAAGAAAAACAAAACTAATACAAGGTCACCTACTATTCTAGGTACTTACTGCAATGGACAGCTCTCTTAGGTGGCCTGCAGTTAGGCAGTCCCATACAAAGAAGGTTGTGGTTCACTAGTTTCTTGCCAAGGACTGCTTTTGGTAGGTCCTTGCTGCTACTAACGGCTAAAAATGTGAAAATCGAATTTGTAAGATGAGTATACTGTAGAGCCAGGGCTGTGTCAAACTAAATTTTAATAAAATCACGGGCCAGCCTTGATATTATTGAAAACAGTTAAAAAAAATTCTCATCAGATGTAACAATTCATTTTTTTTTTCATATGAAAACAAACTTGTTTTGCTTAAATATTGAATCTGGAACAAGCAAAGTGTTATACTGGCATTCACAAATAAAAAAAAACCTAAAAATCAACGTATCACAGCTTGTGTTAACACAAGGAAACCTGTGTGACTTTTACACTGGACCCGTGTTTACATTTAGGGTAATGTGCAACACTGCAAGTAACCACAAACACCCTCCAGTGGACACAGGGCAAACATTTTCCATACAAGCTTGTAGAGCAGGGCAATGTGGTAATGCAGGGTTTGGGCGGTAACAGCGCTAGCACATCCCTTACTGGCCAAAAACCACACCGCAGTGCTGCAGGAGTGAAATGGCTCTGGCACAGTAGTCTGTGTGTGGAATATCTGCAATGAAACCATGGCTTCCTCATTAAATGTAAGGCCCACTTTGTAGCTGCTGGTAAGGTACAGGCTTCTGTACTCAGACTGTGAATACTTTTAGGCTAAGTTTACACTGGCAGTTTTTGAACGCCAGGTTAACGACCGTTTAGCGTGGCCGACGGGCGGACGCCACATTTTTCGGGTGGCCGTCCCATAGAAAGTCTATGGGGTCCTTAATAAGATGCCCTGTAATCGCCTGCACTGTTGTGCAGACGATTACAGGAAGACGTTTATCCCGCAGCTGCGGGAGCGCACTAGCAGCTCGGGAATCGCCAGTGTAAACTTGGCCTAAATGTTGAAAACTTTTTTATATGATGCACCTGGAATGTATTTAGCTGATTTAAGTTGAAGTTCCATTATAAAGCCATTGTCAGGCTGTGAATTTTTGCAATCCAGACTTGGACACCAGATAATGTTTGTTGAGGATGTGAGGATATTCAGGACATTGTATTATCAGTTTCAACCAGTGAGGAAATTCATAAAAATGAATATAAAATGGACTTGTGGGCACGCTCCACTGATTTTTGCTGTTTCTTCCTGGCAGCTGGAGGAGAAATGTCATGTTATAAGCTAATATTGGCATGTGAAGGAATTAACATGACAGCCCTGACACAGCTTGACACAAGGTGCCATAATGTGACACATCAGCCATGAAATCACAATAACCACAGCTTCCTTAATATCAGCAAGGCGCACAATGGCTTTTAGGCAGACAGAAGTGAGAAAGCCGCTGTGAGTGAAATGTGACTTGGCAAGAAATATGTACAATGATATAGTAGGCGACCTGCAGGTGACTTGAATCTAATAGCCCTCACTTCACTGCCTATAGCAAACTGATAAAGGATTCAATTCTGCCATCAGTGCTGTAGACACGGTCCTGGTAACACTATAAAATTGCAGAATTTTGTCATATAAGAATCTAAGTTTGATTACCTATATAACAAATAGTTAACATAATTATTCTTAACATTTTTGTTTTTCAAGAAACAAAGATTTTAAATATTGTTTGTAATTGTAGTGAGCTATTACAATGACCTACATACTAGAGATGGTCCAAATATTTGACCTTGACATTTGACATTTGAAGGCATATTTTAAAATTCCAAAAAAATATATATATTAAAAAAAATGAATATACTCGGTCTCCCGGACCTCTTACCCATCCCTAAAAGGTTAAAGAAAGTCTTATATTTCAATATAAAAATCTTACCTTGCTTTTACATACTTATCTGCCTAGTTATATTCATGTCCCCCGCTATTATCCATTCTGTGCTTGCACCCATATATAACATAAAGTATTTAATATAGGAAATCTTGTACACGGATCTATAATTATGTAAAATTGTGTATCATTCTTCACTTATTGTATTTTAATAGTGTTGGGAAGGTGATTTTGAGAACTCTATACCATTCTCAGTACATTCTAACTTGGTGTACAAATATGTTAAGGTCTCTTTTTGATTTATTAAAATAAGGTACAGTCCTGTTTGGTTATCTCTGAGCGCAGAACATGTTTACCTAGCTCACAAGCTGTTTAACCCAACACTTACTACGCATGTCTGCTAAGATATTGTTAATAATAAGATAATGTAAATGATAAACATTGATGTAGGTGATGTCTATGGACATGCGCAGTAGGGTGAGAATTTTTCTAAATTTTCTGTTCATGTCGAGTTCACCTTCGGCAATGTTACCAAACAGTATGACAGTGGACATGTGCAGTAAGAGGTGGGAAATGTTCCATGTTACTGTTACATATGGGTCCCATCCAGGGCTGAGCAAGAGCTTATGATGTTTTTAAATAAATAACATTTGCAAGCAAAATGCATTTATATTTTGATTGTTCATGATTAGGTCCTCTAAGAGGGACATGGGAAGATCCTGTACTCTGTCTTTTTTAACTGTTGTTCATAAAACAGAAAGTAGGGGGGACATGTTTGAGTTGCACTCAAAACTAAAGAAAATGGGTAATCTTAAAATATGAGCACCTGTTTTGGAGACAGATGTTCCTAACTTTTGACTTAATTTTTCCAATGGTATACAGACAGAAAACAATAAACTCACTTAATTTAACTGAAATAATTTTAATCTATCTGTATGCTCCAAAAATGTAAAAAAGAAAGTAATTGGTATAAATATACTTGACCATAAGAGGACGAAAGATCTGGTCTGACCAAATTCAGTCAAATCATGCATGTTCCTCGAATTGTGAGGCATAGACCTCCATAAAGTGCTGTCAAGAACACCACCCCTGGGTAATAGAGTAGTGGAGACCTGTTCCCCATGTAAATTACACATATCTGTCTGTTAATCCAATGAATAAATCTGGACAGTTGCCAGGAGAATGGTACCTGCCTGACTGCATTTTGCCAAGTGTAGTGTTTGGTGGAGGTGAGATTACTGTGTTTTAGAATACACTAATATTTCAGACAATAATATGCTCTTGACTTTGTTGTAACCATTTGGAGATCGTCTCTTTCTATTCAAACATGACTACACACCATTGAACAAACTAGGGTGTATAAAGACATTGATATGTGAGTCTGGTATGAAGAAAATGTACTGGCCTGAAGAATGGTCATAAATTACCATATACAACTTCCTAAACCTTGTGGAATGCCTTCACAGAAGATTTGTTGTTCTATAGCTGATGGGCCAACTCCATATTAAAGTCTACATACAGTCCTGATCAAAAGTTTAAGACCACTTGAAAAATGGCAAAGAATCATATTATACATTGTTGGACCTTAACAAAGTTCCAAGTAGAGCTTCAACATGCAACAAGAAGAAATGAGAGTGAGACAAAGCATTTATTGAGCATTCAATAAATTGAAAATAACGATTAAACTGAAACAGGCCAAATCTGTGCAAAGATGTGGATTTTTTTGTCATTTTCTGTTAGATAGTCACACATTGTGATGGCAAAGAAACTCTCCCTTAAAGAATGTGGTTGTTGAACGGCATAAGCAGGGTCTCTCACAGCGCACCATCGCTGCTGAGGTGGGACGCAGTAAGACAGTAATTTGGAATTTCTTAAGTGATCCTGAGAAATTTTTTAGCAGCACTGAGCCTGAGAATCCGATTGGCTGTCTGTCAAGACACTGGATGATCCTCAAAAAATTAAGGCCCTTACTGGTGCTGACTGCAGCCCCATAACCATCAGACGGCATCTGAGAATGAAGGGATTCAAAAACAAAACACGTCTTCAAAGACCTCGTCTCCTTGAATGCCACAGAACTGCTTGTTTGGACTTTGCAAGAGAGTACCAAAAATGGGACATTCAAATGTGGAAGAAAGTCTAATTCTCTGATGAGAAACAATTTAACCCTGATGGATTTCAATGTTACTCGCATGACAAGCAGACCTCACCTAAGATGTCTTCCTACTTGCCACAGTGGAGGGGGCACCATAATGGTCTGGAGTGCTTTTTCCTTCAGTGGAACAATGGACCTTCAGGAAGTGCAGAGGTGTCAAATGGCCGCTGGCTATGTCCAGATGTTTCAGAGAGCATTCCTCATGACTGAGGGCCCTCGTCTGTGAGGTAATGACTGGGTTTTTCAACAGGAAAACGCTACAGTACACAATGCCCTCAGGACAAGGGACTTCTTCCAGGAGAATAACATCACTCTTTTGGCCCATGCTGCATGTTCCCCTAAATCCAATTGAGAACCTTTGGGGATGGATGGCAAGGGAAGTTTACAGTTTCAGACAGTAGATGGCCTTTGTGCGGCCGTCTTCACCATTTGGAAAAATTTTCCCACTCACCTCATGGAAACGCTTGCATCAAGCATGCTGAAACAAATTTTTTAAGTGATCTCAAGAACGGCGGAGCGGCGCAAGAGCATTGCTTATGCCCTGTCCCTATTCCTCCTGGTATGCTTTGAGTGACCTGAGGTATTCTTTGGGCCCTCTGAAGCTTATTACGGCAATTTCATGATTCATTTGTGTATTTTTTTTTTTGACTGACGACTGACAATATAACTGACTGTTACTATTGTTTTTTTTTGTTAATTGTAGTATTGTTTAGGTGTTTATGATTGATGTGTTGGTTTTTTCTTTCTGTATGATACGGGACTCTATGCCGGGCCTGACAGCCCTTTACCTACAGTGTCTTTATATTTCTGATATTCGCATTCCTTTGTATCATATGTATGACATGTTTAATTGTTTGAAAAAATTTCATAAAAAGTTTAAATAAAAAAAATTAAAAAAAAGAACGGCGGAGCTACTCAGTACTGAGTTCATGTTTGGAAGTTTGATTTCTGTTTTGGGGTTTTTTGGAGGTGTGGTCCTAAACCTTTGATCAGCTGTTAAACAGCCTGTTTCAGTTTATTCGTTGATTTGATTAAATTGAATGCTCAAAAATTTTTGTCTCACTCCCATTTCTTCTTGTTGCATGTTGAAGCTCTACTTGGAACCTTGTTAAGATCAAACAATGTAAAATATGATTCTTAAACGTTTGATGAGAACTGTATTATGAACAGGATATCAATCAACTTTGTGTGTGTAAAGATAAGCATCCCAATACATTTGTAAATATAGAGTTAAGCAGAGGTACACAAGCCATCAATCACATCCGTCATGTGTAAAGGCACCATGGTTAGATTGCGGAAACCTTGCTTTTTTCCGCTACAATGTTCTTAGCTTGCCCCCAGGGCGGTTCTAGGGAGATTGGTGTCTTGGGCAAGCCCCTTCACTGGTGAGCAGCGCTTGTCTCTTGCCGGAGAGCTGTCGGGGGGGGGGGGATTGGCTGGTGAGTCACAGACTTACGGACTCACCACAGACAGATGTGATTGACCAGCACTCCTTTAGAGATGATCTTCTCTCTCCCTGAAAAAAATGTCAATGCCCAGATGCCGCCCCCGGCATGATGCTGCCCTGGACAACCGCCGATATTGCCCCTATCTCAAACCGCCACTGCTTGCATCAGTGGTGTTAAACTGTGTTTATCATGTGAACTTTTGAAAATTCAGAACATAGACTACCATGTTCCTTTTGGAAATGTAAAAATCTGCCAGAGGTATGCTCCTATAAGTATATACAAACACATATAGATGAGCAAAGAGATTAGCATCCTGCAGCAGACATTGTTGTGTGACTGAAAGATCTATAATATATAGAGAATTTTTATATTTCAACCTTGAAATATTTAACCTAATCTATTACAATTAAAGTACAAAAGATGTTCACATGACATTCCAGTAAAAAAACATTTATTTTTCCTTACATAAGAAACCTACAATTTTATCAGTTGTTCCCCAGTGACAAGCTTATTTCGCTAATTGCCTCTTTGCTCATCTGAAAGAAATTAAATGTGAAATACATTATGCACTAAAAAAATGTATGTGATTCAACTTCGTTTCATAGAAATTCCTTTAATGTCTGAATGGAATGAATTACAGGTTGATTAATAAATGGTTCCTGTGTTGTGAATGTGTTGCTTTACAATAATTGCTTCTTCTGCTTATAGCAACCTTCTATGGTTTGTACATAATACTCTTAATGGCATTAAAATACTTGTATGGTTATTTGAAATTGGGCTTCACAAACTGAAATTTCCTAAAATCATATATATAGAGTAGCAGTGGTAATTTCAAATACCATTAAGCAATGATAGCTTAGACCACATTCTCTGTACCTAGGCTGACAACTGAAATGCAATGGAGAAAGTTTCTAACAGCAGTTGCCATATTGTTTACATGGAAACTTTTGTATACTTTGTGTGATGGAGTTTGTTACAGATATGCATAACAACATTTGTCATAAATGTAAGAAATGCTTTGGTTAGTTGAACAAAATTGTATTTAAACGTGTAAACAATTTATTATGTCAAACGGGGGCCAAAAAAAAAACAGTTTAACATCACTTTGCTATTAGTATATTGTTTATCACAGAAGAACCCATCTCTGCACAAAACCCAGAACTGGACTGCAAATTGTTATAAATTATCTCATCTTTTCTTGGCTGAATGTCATGAGAATGCATGAGGTAAGGTTGACACACTTATTACAGTCATACTTGCGTGGGTATAAGACACATGACACCCCCCACCACCACAAAAAAAGCCACAAAATATACATATGAATACATAAATAAATACATATTCAAATACAAAAAATACTATTAATTACCTTACCTTGCAACCAACTTGACTAATGACCAACTTGAGTTAAAACATTATTGGGCTGCAGTGGTACCCTAACTGGGGTTGGTCATGCATGTGCTTACGCATCCTGTACAAGGTTGGAGGTGTCCACCTTTTCAAAAATGTGTTCATTCCTCTATACTTTTCATCAACAATGCAAAGTCTCTGATAAGCTTTTGTTATTTTAAGATTATGAACTGCTTCTTTTATGACTTTTTTATGCATATATTATTAGTAATAGTATATATTATACTATATATATATATATATATATATATATATATATAGTATATATATATACATATATTATAGTATTATATTTTTTGAGGAGTAAATCACTGCCTGGTATCCCTCAACACTAGTCCTATCCCTGAAGAAATATGGCCTAACAAAATATGGTTAAAGGGTAATTTATGGATATGACTTTTTGACCTTTTTATCTGCACTGTATATATTGAAGGTGCACCCCTCTGCTTTGCTGCTATTTGTGTACAATGGATATATTTATTCTTTATCATTGATTCTTTTTAAACCAATTTTTAAAGATTGTATTTTTACCAGTATTATTTGGACTGTCTGTGGTCACTTACAGGATACAGACAGGTGCAGGGGAGTAGGATCAGTGTTCCAAGCAGATCCAGGATCAGGGGACCAGAGTTCAGATACAGGATCAGGGGGAGTCTGATTACATAGTCCAGATGAAGTTTAGGTACAGATTAAATGTCAGAGTTCAGACTGACAAGAGTTTAGGTACACATTCCTGGTAAAATGCTGAGGCAAAGTGTGGGAGGGTGAAGCACACCTATATAGGCCTCAGGCTAATGAGACAGGTGACCTCAACCAAACCCACACTTGCAGGACGCCACCTGCTGATGACAAGAGAAACTACCTAGGACAAGCAAAGTGCCACCAGTAGGTGGTATCCGGGATAGCCGAGGTCCTTACACCCTATTTTTATATTGAGGAACTCATAAACCTTTCTTTTTGTTAAAGTTTAAATTCAAGCCACAGGCATGTACAAGTTCCGCACACAGGATTGTGTTAACTTGACTTAATTGAAGAGATGAACTCAAAATTATTTGAGTCAATTTAACATTTTGCAACCATCTGCCAAACGCCTTTATCATAACTAGGTTCCCCAGCTAGCGGCAAGCATATCTAAGACTAGTAGGTGTGCACTGTCCTTAACATTTTTGTGTTTGTTTTTTTTTTCTTTTGTCAAGATTTGATTAGGGACGGGTTGAAAAAGAATAGAGGGTTCTAAAAACAAGACAGATTGATTCAATCATGGTTAGTAACACAGTAAACAGTTAGAAGAGATAGAAGAGGTACAAAAAATGCAGAAAATACTGTTCATCTCCTTGTATGTGGAAAGTCTATATACCACATGGAGTGATGCAGATTGAATTCCAGTTACTTTATATTTTTTATTGGCGCAAAGGTGGGCATTTTGTCTTAGGCATGCTCTCTGGTTGTTTGTTAGTGTTTTTGCCTTTCTATGAAGAGTCCTTTTTAAAATATAGAAAACATAAAATCTAAACATATGAGCTTGATTCCCTGAGCAACGTAATTATGTGTGTTTTGCATGAACATTTTCTCCCAATGACAAAATCTGCAGACATGCCATTTATATGAAATTAAAGTCTGTTTAAATTGCATCTGTAAAACCAGAATATTCATCAATGTTCTTTGCAAGATATGCATATGTATGTGTATTACCATGCAAATGTTCTCATTCGATTTTACTACTATGAGGACTGTAGGTAGGCAAGCAAATGAGCTTCAATCTCCATTTTAATGTACAAAATAAAATTCCTATTTATAGGGATACATAAGTTTAGTGATAATTACAGCAAGAATTAAAAAGCACAACCTAAAATGTTGTTTAAATTTACAGGCAAACCACTCAAATGAAAATAAGATTTGTAGAAATTTTAGGAGGAAGATTTATGAACTCTCAACCCAGATACTCAATAATTAGTAGGGACTACCATATTTTTTTGACAATAAGACGCACTTCTTCACCTCTAAAATCGGGGGGGGGGGGGGGGGGGGGGGG
>CM070039.1:45749008-45785147 GCA_036250615.1 Ptychadena robeensis
CCCCCCCCCACTCCATCGGGGGACTGCTCTGCCAATCTGCTCCCCAAGCCCAGTGGGCAGAACCTAGGCAGAGCAGCAGCCGTGTGATCACCTGATTGTATGTGTGCGCAGCGATCCACGGCGCTGGCGGCTGACACGTCACTTCCAGTGTCCCCCTGGAAGTTGGCGCTAAAGCATAGCACAGCATGGGTTGTCCGCACACCAGGCGGATTGGGGGCAGCAGAGACAGTGGATGGACCCGGGATGTGATGGAGGTGGCAGGATCCAATGTCCTCCACCTCCCCTGCATTGGATCAGCATGTGGGCTCCCCCTCCAGCTTCAGGGGCAGGCTCTGTGAGTTGTTTCCTGGTACTGGGGTTGGAGCCCCTCTGACCCTGCTAAGCTGTTTCCCATTCTGCCCCTCTTGCAAGAGTATATAGCAGGGGGTGGGGTGTTTGGTGAGGTCTCTGTGAATTGGAGCCAGACCTGGTTTGACATGATGTCTCAGTTGCACTACATGTGAGTTCATTTGGTTTATTCTGATTTCCCACATTTATTTTGGTTCATTAGTTATTTATTTATTATTTCCGCTTGGGTTTACCTTTCAGTTGGAGGAAACCATCGTAGGTGTCCAGTAGTCACTGTGGCACAGTGTGAGTCCCCCAACAGGTAAAGCTCAATCCACTTCCATAGCTGTGTTGGATATCACTGGTCTGTATCCTCTTCTTGGAGGCCTCACTGATTGCCTTGGCTTCTTGGCATACTCTTGTTGGGACCCCTTGGATTCCTGGACACATCTGGGCTGGACTGTTCAAGGCCCTTGGGATCCAGTAAGTGGGGCGACTCGGTGGGGTTCACTGGATCGTTTTGCGCCCCTTCATTGACGACATCACACTTCTGGGTTCCAGTCTTTGAATAACTCTTGGCAGCAAGCAGACATACAGCTGATATATGTGAGTCGTAAATAATACACTTTTCATGTATACTACTCCTATATAGACTTTATCTGGGGTATTACCTGCCTCGGAAACAGAGTATTAAATATAACTGAATTTTTATTGTACCCTGAGGTGGGAAGACATATACTCCCATTACATAGATACATGCATAGATTGGTCTAGGAGTAGATTTGTGATTTTTATGTAATATGATATACACATTTAATTTAGTATCACTCTTTAGAAATGTTTGACCAATTCAATCAATGAATGTTTATTCTAAGTATCGTATTTTTCGGACTATAAGGTGCACCGGACCATAAGACGCACCCAGTTTTTAGGGCAGGAACACCAGAAAAAAAATATTTAATACGTTTTCACATCAACTGGGTTAATGCAATGAATTTAATGAATGCAATATTCAATTCAACCTGTAGGTGTCACTAGCAGCAGTACACTCACAGCAGAACACGTCATACTCCACACTGATCAGCAGGAGGAGGGGAGGCCGGGCTGTCTTCTGCCCTACTCTGCTCTCAGTCTCTGCCGATCAGCTGTTTTTGTGTCCATGGAAGCTGCAGTCCCCACGGACAGGAGAGCTATAGATGCAAGTTCATCTATATCTCTCTCTTCATTGCCTATGCCAGTTCAAGGCTTTTAGCTCTGCTGGTATAGGCATTTACACAGTTTAGATGGGAGAGCCGGACACCAGCCGGCATCTCACATCTGACAGCTCCTCCAGCTCCTCGGGAAGCCAAGGTGTGGGAAGCCAAGACGCAGGCACTTTTTGCCCCCAATTTTGGGGATGAAAAAGTGAATCTTATTTTCCGAAAAATACGGTATACCATATGTAACGATTCCAACTGTACGTTACCTGCACATTTTTATCATATATAAAACTAAGTGTCAGGGGCTGTTCCCCTTAATGACACTTACTGCTTTTATTACTATCATGTTTTTTGTATTTAATAAAGATGATTTGATTTAACCCTATACTCATTCTTTTGTCGGGTCACCAGTGGATTTTCTGCTGGTTAGAACTGTAACAAACTTACCTTTCCAATACTTGTTTCCTGTGGGGCACTTGTATTTTACATACTCCCAATCTCCCCATATTTCCATTCTTTGGAAACTTTGTCACCTCTGAAAGGTAAAATGGTGTCACCCAGTGCTAACTGCACTACTCATTTGAAGAATCAAGCTTTGTGGTCAACCCGGAGAGATTATGGTTACTTTACTACAATACTCTACAGTGCAATTTGCTTCTAAGACTACTAGATTAGTTATACTTTATTAAGTATGAGTTTTTGAGCAAATTTAAATAATTTGTTTTGTTTTTTTTCTAAAAAAAAATTTTTGATCAACCTTTTAGGTCCCTGCTCAAAATTAGTATTTTTTAACACATAAGCATATTGAATGGTCTGTAAATGCCTGCAGAAGTTTCAAATGCAATACTGAAATGGCTAAATGTTGGGCCATTCAGATATTGACTGAAATTCTTGGGTAGTGCAATTTGAAATGCACAGTAGGCAGGAGGGACAGGGAACCATAAGTACTTTGAGAATCCCAGGATGTTCAGAATATCCTAGGATTCCACTATAATTATGAGCTTGTTAAGGCTGCTCCAGAAAAATCTCATAACTGTACAACCACTTAGGCCAATTAAAGCCGTTTATATAGTACATGTGCTGAATTAGAAACCCATCAATTGTTTTCAAATGAAATGGCGGTTGCTTTATTATGCGTAGTCATAATTGACAAAACATGAGAAAAGTTGTGATTCTATGCCTGCTGAGCATTACAACTTTTAACCATTTCCATATTTTTGAAGTGATACTTCACAGGAAACAAAAATACAATAAAAGCTGGGGATTAACAGTAACTGTTTTGTTGCAGAGTGATCCCACAGAAAACAAAATGCCCTTTGCTGTCTTACCTCCATTTGTTTGTAAATACTTCCCGCAAGCAGTGATTTCTGTCTGGTCACTGTTGTGAGCTGGGAATATTTTCTGCTGCAGATTCTTCAGATTTAGATTGATGAGGCCTCTTTAACCATACCCTGCATGACCCGCTCTATCTTTTTCTGTGTGCTGGTTTGGCCACTTTCTGCCTTACCTACACCCCGCACCCCCACTTCCCACACTGACTGACTCCCTCTACATACTGGCTGATTCCGTCTGTACTTACTGGTATCGTCTTTCTGCTCTTTCATTGGTTCTTTGTCATATCTGGTCTCCTTTCCATTATGGCTTTCTCTGTCCTTATTTGCTCTCTCTCCATTCTAGTTTTCCTTTCTCTACTGCTATCTTGCATCCAGGCTTCCCATTCTGCTTGGCTATCTGTGTTCTGATGTTTGCCTCTATTGTGGAGGCCCCCCCTGATTTTAGGCATCTGCTGCTCCCCTCTCCATCCTTGTCGTCCAGCTCTCTTCAGAAGTAGGAACAAGGGGGGGGGGGGGGCTTGTTCCTACTTCTGAAGAGAGCTGGACGATACTGTAACTTTTCTCCTTGTAGTGGGGACCCCTGTGAGTGATTCTGATGTTTCCTGGGGCCTTGGATCTCAGACTCCTTGAACTTTTTACCTTGTACATTTTTGAGGGCTTGAGGGTCTTTTCATCTCAGTGCATACACTGCAGGAGTTGCTAAGACATGCAATGCTTTCATCTTTACTTGGTTTAGGTAACTTGCCAAGGAAAGGCTACACAGAACCCTGAGTGTCTTCTATAAGGGTGGGTGTATATGTAAGGGTGGATGACTTGCTGACAATTTCTAGGCAGACCTGGCTTAGTCCTTCCTCCTAATGACCCTTCACACATTCCTCACACAACATTTATATCACTTTGCTATACACAATCATCTGTGGGAATACGTTCAAGGTTTAAGATTTAAGGATAACCAACAATATGAAAATATGAAACTGAAACAACATGGGCTTTGAAGGCACATCGGTAAATCTCTTGAGCAAACCATTAAGCGGTTAAAAGGTCTTTATTAAACATACGGTACACAGGACCAAGTTCACCAATCACGGTGAAGAGTATATAGTATTGCTCTTCTGGGAGCTGGTGTGAAAACATCAACATAAACATTTAAGGGTACCCAACAACTGAGTTCTTTACTTGGCAATAGCAAGAATATATACAGTCTAATTGCTGCCTCTAAGCCAAGTAGGGTGCATTCTTAGGGAATTGTTACAAACAGGTCAGCCCATAACAGTTGCCTAAAGTCTTATTGCTATATCTCTCTGGGACCCAGCCATATGGTTCCAGCAACTCGTAAACAGGTGCAACCCTTAAGGGGATACACACACAACTATAAGCACTATATCGCATATATTATACAGCGCACAATATACAGTCATGTGGCCCTTTCTCGGGTCACTACACTTCTAGGTAAGAGCTTCAACGCCTCTTGGGCAAACAAGAACATCTAGCCCATTCTTTTATGGTGTTCTATAGTTTCTAGTTTAAAAACACCACAGTTTACTTGAGCAATACAAATACAATTATAGGGTCAACACATTATTGCATTACCACTTTTCCATTTCATTACACCTTTCTAACCAGACTTCTCCCTTCTTTACTGTTTGGCCACCTCCCCAGCCAGCCTTTCACATTTTGTACCCTAGTTGACGCACCATGGGTGATTTAAATTTTATTATTATATAAGATCCCTAGCACAGGGATGTCTTTTTTATAATTTTCCAGTTACAGGATCTTTGTCCATTTTGATATGCCAGGATGGAAAGACATAACTCCCACGCACAGAGTAGTTGGACAGTGCCTAGACTCTACTGCACATAGGCAGGTCAGAATTCCAAAGGAGATTGGTTTAATTGCAGTTTGTTTCTCTTAAACAAAGGATTAAAGGTGTGATATAGTACAGTAAAACTATATACTAGAATCCAAAATGTAGCCCTAAACATGCATTCAAACCAGTTGCAGGACAGGTACAACAGAAACCAATCCACGCTCACTGCTATTCTTGTTACTTTATTTTATAACTTAAACATTTTACCTACAATTGTCTGTACAGATCAATGATTTCTATGTAAGCATCCATCTCTCCTGATTTTAGCTGTCAAAATACGGAACAAAAGGAAGATCGATGAAATGATGCTCAAAGCCAAAATTTAACATCTACACCTGTGAAGACTAGCTGAGTTTAACTCACTGAAGCAGAAGTAAAATGGAACAGTAAGAACAATCCATGAAATAAAAGGGACCTATTTGTTAGCATTTGTTCCTGTGTCTCAGATCTAATTTCATCTCTTTTTTTTCAGTTCTCTAGTTTTATATGCCTTATATGTTAGGAAAATTTGGTCGCAAAGGTTGCCACTTACCTATACGTGGAGCAAGAAGTACATTGAGCTAATTTATGTCTTTTTGATATGTAGATATCATAGACTAATTATGTAAGACTTTATAGAACGCATTGATCTAAAATAAGTTACTAAGAAAATTACATCTTAGTAGTTCAAAATGAATCCAAATTTTCTTTAACCTACTTGGCGGTCAGCTCAAGTCCAGATCAAATTAAAATAAATTGCTGAAAGCTATTGTAATGCCAGGCACTGCCCCCTTTGTGGAATGTGTGCACCATCATGTACTTGGGTCACTGTCTGACATCTTCCAGTACCTTTCTCTTTGGGCCCCTGCAGATTGTTACACCCAGAGGCAGAGCATTCCATCAACTGTAAGAGGCAGTTTTCCAATGCAGGCTTTTACACACGTCCCGATAAAGTCAATGCACTCACTGCTAGATTATGGAAGAACTGTGCCAGGCATGAAGAAGGTGCAGTTGCCTCTCAGAAGTCTCTGCCCTAGCCCTGATCTCCACCCTGTGTCATCTCCTGCATGGTTAGGGGAACCCCTGCCCTATACAGGGGCAGGGGAGATGTCTCTGGTTACATTTTGGCTAATGTCCCACAGACCTGCGTGTTTCCCACAGGGAACACACTTCACCTCCCGTCAGCTTCCTACTGGCGAAGACCATGAAGACTCTCCCCTCCCCAAAACAGGGCCTTTTTTACCTTTCCCAGGCAGGGCACTCCCACATGGCTTGGTCACAGTCACATCATAATTTCAGTTAAGGTAAACACACAAATTTTTCATTAATCTCAGATAATGAATATTATTAGTTAGGCTCAGCTTAAAAATAAACATAGGTCTCTTACCCTTTTTTCAACCCTGGATACCCATCTCCGATGTCTCAGCGTCTTCTTCTTGCCCCTGATGCCCCTGTGTGGCTGTCAAGAAATAAAAAAAAGCAAACCTCCATTAAAAAAATTACAACGTTTGGTACAAAAACCAGAATGAAGAATAAAAACTGTTATGATTTGAGGTCACATTAACTTAACTAAACTAGAAAAAATATCTCCCCTTTTTCTCCACCCCTTTTCTCCTTCTAAGCTATGAAAAGCTTCCATCATAGCTTAGAATGTTTTAGGATATAGTCTCTACACAATTTTTTTTATTGCTTACGTACCCTTTCAAATTACCTACGATTAACATATAGGCTTCTGTTTGATTCCTGAACAGCGATCAGGGATCACATCCCACCTGGAGCAATCTATCCCGCTCCAAGAAAATGTCTATCGAATAGGGATCCAACATGTTGGTAAATTCTTGTTCAATCGCTATTACTTTGGATGGGGATTTAAATCCCATCTAAAGTATCAGGCAGGAATCGATCACATAAAGTGGTGTGAAAGGATCAGCGAATGATCGTTCTTGATTTTTGCAACACCACGTTGCGAGCGGTCGTTCATCGAACGCATGTGAATCGATGCCTGTATGACCACCTTTAGTCATCAAATCCCAATTGGATTTCTCCATATGACATAGCAATAATCACATATACCCCATAATTTTAGGTAGGTGACCCCCTAATGGTCCTCCTGAAACCATCTCAGATCCCAGAGCTAGTGGCTTAGACTGGATTTGGGTTGATAGAACTGATTGACTCACTGTCACATGGGGTGAGTTACAAGTTACCCTAGAAAGAGCAGGCCACCCAGGGTCAACAGGTGACACCCAGGCATGTTTTGCTGAGTGGTGAACTCCTCACCCTAAAACGTTCATAGGCTATACACTCCCTGAGATGCAGATATGAACTAGTAAATTTTAGGGAACAATTTTACTTTTCTTCTATCAAGAATATATACAGTTTTTCTATCCCTTATCCAAGGGATAGGGCACATTCCACAGGTACAAACACAATGCTGAGGCTCTAACCCAGATGGAGAGGTGTTGTTGTCTTTGAATGAGTAAGTGGCAAATAGTCTCTTATCCCAAGGCTATGTATAAGTGGAAGTAATTCTCAACCCCTTCCCACAGAGAAGTCCTGGATGTTGACACAGGAACTCACACAAGGTGGTGGAAGTGAGTTTCGAGTAACCTCTACATCAACATCTCTGCATTATGGCATTACCTATATTGGTATAATGTACTTTATGATAGATGCGCTTTAAATGTCATATATTAAACATTAGGTTTAATATAAAAAAATAAAAAAAACTTTAATACTGCCCCAAAAAATAATGAACAATTGTGACAAATAAAAAATTACATTTAATAGTACATAAGAATGTGATAAAAAAAAGTAATTGACCAAATAAATGTTAAGATATTAATACACATTGAACATTTTTTTATTACATTAACGGTACATGAACTCTAATCATAACACAATTCATTTCACCTTTACAAACGACGCTGTCTCAGTCCTTAGTAAATCTAGCTGCAAATCCATTATTCGCTATCATTACTGCTTTGTTTTGTTATTATTTTTAAATAGATTCCATACTGTAGATTGATTACACTTTTGGTAACAAAGACATTTCTTGTTACTGGCCTAAAATATTTGGCCTGATTCTCTGTGTTGTGTGACATATACTGTACTGCAATAACTCAGTTCAATATTGGCTCGTTTCAACAAATAACCCGAGGGCTTGGAGAGATGTAAACATTCCATTTTTAGAAGGTGACTTTTTATTTTCATTCATGAAATGTTAAGCTGTCGTGTTGGATGAAATTGTTGAAAATATTGATTTTTGGAAATAGTAGTATTCTGATAGCTCTGTGAAGGAAAATAGGGGGCATATTTTGAAGACATTGGAAACTAAATTACTTTTTTTACTTCTTGGTTTGAATTAGCCCAGCATGCAACTGTACATTTACAAAGCAGCAATCTAAATGCTGGATTTGAAAATAATGCATTTTTCATGTAACTGGTTAACTGTCCCATATATGCTGAATGAATATAAAGGAAGATACTTGCAATACAAATTTTTTTTTTATAGGAACTACTGAATTGCGTATTGTATGGTAACATGAAATAGATATAATTTCCTGAAGAATAGACATGCTTTTAGAACTACATACTAAGGTAAAAAACAAAACATACTTTAAGTATACCTGCCACAAGCTAGCTATGGCTGAATGGACCTTGTATCACAATGAAAGTCACCTGGTTATAATACTTTACTAAACATGCATGCAGATAAGTAGGGATATCTTTTACTATATTTGTTGCTATATGTGATTAAAAAAAAGACCTTTTTTTACTTAATTGGTTTGGTACGTGCCTCAAAACCCCTATACCTCAGGTCAGATCCTTTGGCTGAGGGACATTTCCTCTCTCTGTCCAAGTACGAATGGCCTGTTTTTGTAACAATAAGTAGGAAAATATTTTAAAATTTCTCACATTTAAGCCAACCCCCTCCTGCTGTGCACCTTCCTCCTGGTGCTCCATCACCCAACCTTGGCATCTTAAGTGGGACATTGATGACCTTGAGGATGAGAGGAAAAGAAGATGCCAAGTGGGCATCACTGGACAACGCTACAGGTAGCTACACCTTCCCGGCATCATCAATGTACATTGATAAAATCTGGGATGGGAGCCTGGGAAAACAGAACAAGCATTGATGGAGGATGCTGCTGTATCATGTCGATCAGGTAAGCCACAACAAGTTTCTGCACTTGGTACCGTTTATTGGCTAACTGAAATAATTTAAGAAGCAAGCTTTCGGGATGTCTCAGATCGCTTCTTCAAGTTTCCTAAACCCCAAACGTTGTACTCTGAAAGTTTTCACTTTTAGTATTCATGTTTACTTGAGGTTTTGGCAAATGTATTAAAAAAAGCTGGGAAATCACATGTACATAAGGATTCACAGCCTTTGCTTACTACTTTGGAGATGCACCTTTGGCATCAATTACAGCCTCAAATGTTTTCTAAATATGAGGCACATATTTGGCACAGCTATCTTGGCCAATTTCACCCATTCCTCTTTGCAGCACTTCTCAAGCTCCATCAGGTTGAATGGGAAGCATCAGTGCAGCCATTTTAAGATCTCTCCAGAGATGTTTAATCTATCATGTCTGGGCTCTGGATGGGCCACTCAAGGACATTAAGGTTGTTGTCCTGAAGCCACTCCTTTGATATCTTGGCTGTGTGCTTAGGCTTGTTGTCCTGCTGAAAGATGAACCATCATCCGGATCTGAGTTAAAAAGCTCTCTGGAGCTTGATGTCTCTGTACATGCTGTAGTCTTTTTTACTTCCCTGAAATGTTTCCCAGTTCCTGCCACTGAAAAACGAGGGCGCAGGGTTGAAACTTTAGCATTTGTCTATACACTACAGTGGAAATATCCACAACTCATGCTTTTTAAATAGCCTCAATAGAATACATTGCAAACTGCTCATTCTGCATATAATGTGGCTCCTCCCATATGTAAATTGCCTGCTGAGTTTAGCCTATATTTGGTTGCATGAGTTGTGTTTATTTACATTCTACTTTGCAGCAAATATATTGTGTGACAGACTCATTCCAGATTGTAAAATGTGAATCTCCATAAGTTAGTTAGTGGTTTCGGAGAATGGGTACAGCTAATGTATAGCCACATACTAGAGTTTCAGCCCTGCCCACTCTGCTGGATCGATGTGCTGTTCCCTGGCACTGGCCTTCAGGCTTGGCTGAATGAATATAGGATTAATACTGTACAGTCTAGTACTGTTCCACTATAACACCTGATGCAGTTTGTTTGCCTTTGTGCAACCATTTGTACAACCATGCTTTTCTCCTGCAATTTACAAAACCTGGACAAAGTTGAGAGGCCAACCTTCATATTTATTGTAAAAAAGAATAATACTACAGGCCATTTGTGGCCCATATGCTGAAGTTTGCTAATCCTGGGCCTTGTACCCCCATCCCTAGGTGCACAGTGTATACACAGGAATTGGAGCACACCTGGAGTACACTCAATACTACTACTACTAATACACTGTACATGGCATGATGACCTCAATGTTAGTGCAGCTGTCAGGGAGGCAGCCAGGAAGGCGGATCTAGGAGATCTGCTGCAGTTCAAGAATATTTACACATCAGGCCGGATTTGGCCTCAGGCCAGTGTTTAATAACTATGCTATAGATATTATCACGGAAGTACATGCAATTCACTATATGCATTCATTTTGGAAAGCGGAAACCAAAATATAGTGTGAAAGAGCCCTGGTACAACATCTTGTTAACTAACAGTCTTTACTGGTTATAAATCTAGATCAGAAACTTTATTTTACCATCATTAAATATATACAATTAAGAGGTTATTATTCAGATTAGATTTAATACATTTTACTTTTTGTTCGTATCAAAAGTTTATAGTATTAATTTGTAAATTAGGATGAATTAACATGGTTGATCATGTACTGCTTGTTTTCTGCACCCGACTTCCGCTCACTGCTTACCTGTGTAAGGGTGTCCTAGGCCTTATGATTACCAACTCGGTCCTACTCTCACAGATCACTTATATAAGGGGGTCCTTCTCTTATGGACCATGAATGTAATACATTCCGCATACCATTGAATTCCAATGTATGGGGGTCTTTCACTAACTGGCCACCATTGTAATAGGTTTTTCAGCTGACCTACGAGGGTCCTTCTTTCACTATCAACCATTGAAAGGGACCCTTACATTTTTGCTACTGTTCAAAATAATGTCCCATGTGCTGTGGACAGATTTGATACCTAATACTAGTATATTTATTAATGGATCCTTTGTAATAAATAGTTGAAGCAAGTACGTTGTAGGGATTAAAATGGAAAATACAGTATGCCTGTATTGCAGATATATACTACAAATATTTTTTCGTGTTGCCTTGACATTAAACTCAGTGTGTCTAGATCTCACCTTTAAATATATATACGTTGCTGAGCACTTTATCATAGTAATAATGTTGGCAACTATATTTCACTAGAGGCCTACAATCTCAGGAGACATTATAAAGTAGATGAGTAGTGGAACTCTTGATTTGCTTTGGGTCATTTGCACACTCAAATACTTGTCAACTTTATTCACAGTATACCGTGTTTAGCATCTGGAATTGTCTACATATGACACCCAGAGCGAGTATCAAGAGCTTTTCTGTCATTGTTGAAAGGTTGACTTGAAAACTATTTGTTTGCTGTGTTGCATTCGAAGAACCCACTGGTAACTCAAATCTCTGAGGCACGTGAGCATCTATGCTCTCTCCTTTTTCAAATCATGCAGAACCAGCTATAAATAATATACAGTTACATTGTCCTAGCTCTGTAACGGATTTATCTTTGTATCCCTTGTTACCCCTGCAACTCACATTTGCACACAAGAAAAAAATAGTAGTAACTAACATTTGTGCCTTTGGCAATAAAACCACAGGCCTTGCAAACCCCACATGGCAAAAAGACATTTCCATTCCAATCCCAGTTTTAAATTAAACTGTAATGAAAAATCAGAAGAGGCAGCTGGGACCATTGACAGTGATTGTAGACAGGAACGCACACAACGAAGGAAAAAAAATAGAGAGACAGAAGAGAAAGAAAGATTGTGAAGGAAGGCTCTGTAGAGCAATAAAGCAGCTGGTAAACATAAAAGTGAGGAGAAATTAGAAAAACAAATCTAGGATGGAGACAAGCAAAGATGTCTACGTTGCCAAATAAATACATTCTGGGAGGATGGCAAGACAGATGCAATGAATGAAGCAGGAAAGAAATGTAATAGTTAGATCTTACACAGTCTTATACTGACCCCTGCAGGAGAATGAATGTATTGCTACTTTTTGAAAGATCTGCACAATTTGTACCTGATGTTTGGACTTTAAAACATAAAATAAAAATCACCAGTTGTGTTGCTGTTCATATTCATGTTTAAGTCAAATTTGACAATAATAATTTGTTTCTGCTCTACAATAATTCACTATTGTTGGCATGCTATTATGGTAGCTCTCTGTCTAGCATTTAGTTCTATATAAAAAAACAAAAAAACTAAAAATAAACCTTTACAATAACAATAAAAAACAGGCAAGACAAGATTGTCTCGTGAAATTAACATGCAACAATGCATCAGGTAACACAGCATGTTGAAAAACTATTTTCAATGTAGTGAAAAGCAAAACTTGCCTAATCCACATCTACAGTATTGAGGGTCAATATAAGCTCCATCCATCCATCCAGTGTGCTACTGTCTAGCATTTTTGCCATACTGCCCAGGTTTAAATCTCAGCCCTAACAAGATGGCACTGCTTCCTTAGTTTGTATACAGTTCACCAGCCCAAGTCTACCCTGATGTCAGTAAGGTTCTTTCAGCATGATCTGGACTTGGGAATACCATAGATAGAATACCGAATACCAAAGAAAGAACAGGCAGCCAAGAGCGGCGGGCCCCCTTTTGTAGCTAGGGCCATTATGGCTGCTATGGTGGTTCCTACACCACTGGGTAGAAACATAAGATTATGAGATTCTCTGATATGACTATGCACTCTGTAAAGCTAGTGTTGGTTGCAAATATTGTAATCATGATTTTTTATTGCGAATATTGGCACTTCACAAAGATCTAAAATATAGTGCTATATCTTCGTATATTCATGATTTGTTTTTTACAGTACACCATCCATTGCGTTCGCAATATGTGCAGTGCCAGTTTGCACAATGAAGGTAATCTGTAGAAAGCACCATGCATTGTGTTCGCAATATGCGCATATACAAGTTCCGATTTGCACAATAAAGGTAATAATGACTGGAGATCCTGCATTCTCGAATTTATGAATTTATTGAGAATATTAGGCAAAACATTTGTGATATTTTGTGAATACAAATATTGCCTATGCTGTCCATCACTATGTTAAGCTATACAAATATATGATATTAACCTCCCTAGCGACCAGACCTTACTGTGCCGGTTTTAAGGGTGCAGTATGGGCGATCACAGCATTCTGCTTGAATTCTTGCCCTCCCCCAGCCCATGTCATGGGCTTGGAAACCGATGCCCCTCCATTATAATGGAGGTCTATGGCCCCCACCCCTTCAGCATCACCAAGGGGTGGTTTCGGAACCCTAGATTCTTTATATGGCCGCAGCTTTCCAGGGGTATACTAAGGTTTGCGATCTCTGCTCCAGTAGGTTTGAACTCAAACTGCGGATGAACTGGGTTTGTCTGAACTGCTAGGGAGTTTAATAATATTTTGTTGAGGATAGAGATCAGATGTTTATGGGGACATTTATTTCTGTGTGTACAAGCAAGCAAATTACTGCAGGCAGGGTCTTTATTAGATGGGGAAGATACTGTAGTATTTGACAAAATATATAGACAAAAAAGTCTATACTGCTCATAGAGATTAAATGGGGGCAGCTGGCTGGTCTTTGACACCCACTTGCTGCCTGCCTAGAACATATTATCAATCTATCTGCACATAGGATATAGTGTGTGCATAGATGTGAAAAAAATTACAAATGAATACATATTTGCATACATGACAGATAAAATGAATCTCTAGGGACCATAACAAATTACAATCTTTTCCCCAATAGTATCAATGGTATGTGGACCTAAGCCACTCAGAATACAGAAATGTTCCCAAATAGCCCTAGAACAGGCGTTGGCAAACTAAGGCCTTGGGGCCATATCCGGCCCTTTGTCACATTGGTGTCAAGACACTCTGGCTCATTTCCTGCAATTAGTGAATATAATGCCTAGAGGATGATTATAAAGGTCTTTTGCTAGGCTGTAGTTTGCTTAGATTTACTATGCAACGCTTATTTTTTATATATATTTCTTCTTTTTTAACCTCCCTGGTTACCAGTATGATTATTACATTTTTAATCAATGTTTACATTTTCCACCCAGGCTGGGAATACTTGAAACCGGGCAGCCCTTACAGGATCATTGTCAAATTTTAAAAACTCATTGTGGCCCACAAATTAAAAACTTTGCCCATCCCTGCCCAAGTATCAAAGGTAAGTAAATAAAAATAATACAAATTTTAATCTTAAAAAAGCAGCTGAAGCGTTCTTAATAATAATGCCTTACAAGTCATTGAAATAATCCAATATTTACTGACAAACATGTGCCTTATGTTCAGACCAGTCCTCAGGTATTTATTGTGTTCAGCAGGAAATGCCTGGGATTACATATCACTATAGGAAAAAAGTACACATGACTATGTCAATGGGGTGCAGCTGTTTATAAATGGATTTCTTACAAATCTAAGCATGCATAAGCAATGTACATTTTATTTACACAGCTGGAATAGGATCCTTTCTATGAGAATCCTATACCTTCTGTCTTACATGTGCTGCCATTTGATTTTATAGAATATTTTATTATATTTCAAATGGATCTATTCCCAAATATTTTTTAAACTTAAAATAATAGTGCATACCGGCACCCCAATGTTACAATGTGCATGACACAGCAGTTCAGGCTTTAGACATGTAGCCTTCATGAAAGGAAGTACAGAAAAGAACGTTAGCCCTTCCTCTAGCAGTGGTTCCCAAACTTTCCTTGCACGGCCCCCCTTTTCTATTTAGGAACATTATTGAGCCCTCCGTATTCAAACACAGGTTAAGAATGAGGGCCAGCGCCCCTACCCCCCCCTGGAATACCTACATGCCCCGTCCCCAGGGGGGCCTACCCCCCAGCTTAGGAACCACTGCTGAGGTGTATGTATGTATGCGGTTCAGACATTGGCACCCCCGCAGGCCCCTGGTGGCTCCGAAAGATTTTCCTATGTTAGTTACATGTGACCTATGACTGTGTAAGGGACATAGATTGTGAGCTCCTTTAAGAGACAGTTAGTGATATGACTGTAAAGCGCTGCGTAATATGTTGGTGCTATATAAATACAAGATAATAATATTAAGGTCTCTGTACCCAAGCTACCACCCATTTCCGTCATGATGCTCTATATATACATATCTTTTCCCCCCTGATGAAACCAAATGAGGGGTACCATGACAGGCTCCCCACTCTCACAATGAGCCTCTGTGGAAATTAGAGGGGTACCCGGGATAGCCTCTACAGCAGTTTCATGACTTCTATTTTTATGCCTACAGTGATGTTTGGACTTTATATATGTATTTATTGATTTGAATTTTACTGGAATAAATGTGAATTTGATGTCTTTATATTTATCTATTTTAATGTCCATGCCTATTTAAAGTCCCACAGGGAGTAGCTGCCCCAAAAGTCAAATTAGGTTTATGTTTATTACCTAATTTTGTATTTTTTTCTTCATTTTTGTATGCACTCTAAACTGTAACTTGCTAAAGCCTAACAATCCTTTCTGGAAATTGCTCATACTAGTACCAAATGAATACATGCAGCTCAAGGCCAAGCCTTACCTGTGATGCCCACAAAGGAAACAGAGGAACAATTACCTCTGTCCTTTTTTTAGGCAGCACCCACATGTATGAAAGCTGTTTCCAGACTCTTGTGTTAATATCCCCTTACTCTTCCCCCTGATGCAGGGAGATGTGATAGCGTGCTGCCGTCAAAAGGAAGGGGCGAGAAATTCAATAACACAAAAACTATATATTGCTTTTGGTGCAAGAACTGGCATCTCCCCGTAACATCAGAGAGGGTCAATCTTTTGTGGTAATCATTATATAGTAGTGTTGAGCAGCATAGACAATATTCAAATCTGCAACATTTCACAAATTATTCTCCTAGTATTCAAAGTAAATTTAAGATTGGTCAGTATTATGTAACTTTTACATGTGAATATTGTTATCGCAATGTCATGGTAACATCTAGTGCAGTTGTCTCACCACATGAGACAACACATAGAAATAATTCTTTGCAAAAATTGCCACTTGTAGATGCAAATTTTGCAAACCTAATGGATAGTAATTTCCCCAGAATCTAGAATTTTCAAGATTATATACTACTATACTACTATATTCGAGATCTTCACAAATTCTTGAAGTGGCAGTATTCACAATAAAAATTTGTGATATGAATATTCACGCTCAACACTATTACTTAGAACATCAACAATGGAATGGCAACTACAAATGAACAACTTGTAATGAATATGAAAGGTTTCTGTTTTTACCATCTCGGGGGATATATTATTAGGAATGATAAAATATGTCATTAGTAACTTAACTTAGAAAATAGGGAAATATCATAATATATATACATTTTGCTTCTGTGTATGTTCCTGGCAATCATTATAAAATGAACTATCCAATTTTCTGCTGAGGGCTGTGTTTAATTATATTTTTACTATTTATGTTTCTAGGATCATGGATTCCCAGTCAAGAGGACAATATGCTGCACATTATATTGATCATTATTTGCTGGCAATATATTAATGGCATCAGGAAAATGTGTTAATAATCTTATTCAAGGAAATGAAATGTGAATGTTTGGCAGTAAAAAACAAGTAATGTATTCCACTGTAAGAGAAACTGACTTCGTCAGTGTCAACTAGTGATTGACTGCAGCTCACAGTAGAGTTGGGTTTGCTGTGAACTTGGTTATTTTCCATTTGCATTTTTGTATTACATATACAGATTACTTCCCTGATCTTTAGGGCTAATTTAGTTGGCTGAAAATGGAAATAGCCCATAAGGATAACAATATTTCTGCAACCCAGGACACTGTAGTGGACAGTGGTGGACAGGCAATTTCAACCTTAACCTCCCTAGCGCTCTTGTAAGGTCCAGATTTCCATACCAAAAGCGTACCATATACTTTAATGGATTTTTTTTTTATGTTGTAGGTCTGTAAATTCCCAAAATATGTCCGTACAAGGGTCTAATAGACATCCTGTATATAGTAATGTTTGAAAAAAACAATTATGTAAAAAAAATGTTTATGTAAAAAAAAAAAAAAATAATAATAATAAAAGGAATTATTTGAATGATAACATTTCTTAAATACTTCTTTTGTATGAAAACAGTATGTATTTGCATTTGGTTTTTGTTTATATTAAAAAATGTATTGATTTGGAAATTAGTTTTGTGGGGTTTTTTTTACTTATCACTGTATCCAGTACAATTCCATTTGGCACCCTCTGCAAAGGGACACATCTGGGGCACCAGAACCACATTGAACACAGTTGTCTACATAGAAAACTGTTTTCAAGCAATTTACCTTCAAATTTCCCACCACTTCCTGTGATGTCACATGTCAAGTCACTCAAGGGGGGGGTGGGGCTGCCGCTCTCCTGCAGCAGCCTCCTTGCTACATCGGAGCCACTGGGTCAGCGCAGAACAATGAATTTGCACTGCCGGGTTCCGCCCACCGGATGGCCCCATCCTGTCCAGTGCAGTACTGACCGTCAGGGACGAAAGGGGGTTAATAGTTAGGAAAAGCTGTTTTTAAGCCATCTGCTGACTTTTTCTATTTTAATTGCTCCATTTTCTGCTCAAACCAAGCCTAGCTGGATAGAAAAAGAAGTCATGAACTAGGACAACTTTAACTCTTTTTTGGAATGGGCAAGTGGTATCATTTACCCCTGGTACTTTTTCCACAGGACAAAGGGACAGTTTTTCATCAAATAGAGTCATTGAAATAGTTGATACTAAATTTTATTTTATTGTTTGGAAGTAGAAAAAGCTCAAACCTAAATTAGAGGTAAAAAAGCAGAAAAAGCAATAATAGATAATTGTACCGTGTTAGCCATCGATTAAATAGTCACTTGAACTCCATCTTTAGGTACAGAAAAAGTAAGGTTAAAAAAAAGTCTTTTGCGTTCAACCGATAGTAAATAGGGATGGACCGAACTGTTCGCCGGAGAACAGTTCGGCCGCGAACTCGGCATGTTCGCCGATCCTCTCGACCGGCGGACAGTACGGGTGTTCGACCCGCCCCGTTCGCCGGCCAGAAGAAGATCTAAATTCTTCCTCCGGCAGGATCAGAACCTGCGAGATCGTGCCGGAGGAATTTGAATGTGTCCGCGAACAGGGCGGACGGCTGACTTCTTTAAAAGTTCGACCCGCCCTGTTTGCGGACACTCCAGGCCGGTGTTCGCCCATCTCTAATAGTAAAGTTATGTGTAAATAAAATGAACATCTGCATACTAAACGTATTTCAGTGGAACAAAAAGTATTATAAATTATGGTCCAGTTTGCTGTCCTAATCCCCCAAGGCAATCAGGCATTCCTTTGGTCGAAAAGCTGCACTGTTATCACTCATAAATATTTACAGCTTTTACAGCTCTTGTAGAAAGCATTTTTAGCTGAATAGGTGTAGCTCTTAAAAAACAATGTTCCAGATGTTAACCTTGTCCATTTAGCAAGATCAAAAAAAAATGATGGTTACTATGTATGTTTAAGCAAAATGATTAAAGAGGAACAAAAAAATTGAGAGATCACAACATATCATTTCATGTCTAGCTTTACAAAATAATCACGTTCAAATAGTAAATGTATCTTAAAGGCCATCCATACATGTATCAATATTTCCATGCGATCGATCTAAAATGACTGATTTTGAAGTCGTTTGAAAAAAATTTATCAATGTCCACTTAAATCGATCAACCAAAAATGGTCAAAATCAAACAACATGTCAATCGAAGGGTTATCGGACATGTTTGAACATTTTTATCGATCGTACACAAATTGAATAAGCTCTTGGAAAATCGATCATTTTCGATTTGATATTTACAGTTAGCATTGGGTTACTTGCAATTGAAAGCAGTATCCATCCCATCAACATTCGATCGATTCTTTCTGTCCTAATGTGGCTGACTACTCTCTATCTGTAGAGATCAGCATGCTTGTCATCCAGACTATCCTTGAAACATGTCCTTAATTTGTTTATTATGTTATCTAAAGGCTCTGTTCTAGTATGCATCCACCTCCCTATGTATCAACTTCCCTGTGACCCTCGTTTTTGGGTGGGTAATCACCGCAATGCAGCAATTATGCATCTGTTGCAAGCCAATGGGCAAACACACTGCCAATACGGCCCATTGATTTTTCAATGAATGCACACTGAAACAAACATCCAGTTCTCTCATGTCACACAAATCAAAAATAAAGTAAAGTAAACCAAACTGTACTTTGTCAGGGGTAAAGGCCCCCATACACCTTTCAATCTTTCCATACAATTCATGTACAACCAAAACCATGTAATATGAGAACCTTTCTAAACCTTCCAATCACTATGTATTCTATCAGGGAGGACACTATACTACACAGTTGTTGGTAGATCTAATGGAGATTGTATGTATCGATCTTAAGGTGTATGGGGGGCTTAAGGCAGGAGGTTTCCAGCAGCATGTTCCCAAGTATAGGGTTTTACTTTAACTCCAACAATTGATACCAGGCAGATTTGTTATCACTTTTGGTGAGATGAGCTCTAGAAATAATTCACACTGACAGCATAATTGGGTTCCCTATTGAGGTGGCCTAATTCAGTAGGTCTTATAGATTTTCTTGGATATGTAATAAAACCAGCACGAGTTACATGTACACACAGAATCTAATAAATATAGAACATATACTGTATGGTATCATACAAAATGCATTGCTTTGTATTATTAATGTGTAGTGCTGTTGCTAGTCTTCTAGTCATGAACATTCCATTATGTATCAAATTCTATACATACCACCATTTTCCAGTGTTCAGCAAAAAAAAAGGAATGGGAGATGTATGTACAATAAATGAGCAAATTTTTCTGCATGTCAGCATTCAGTTTGCTAGAGGTTGTACAGAAAAAGAGTGAACAGTTGCACACCTTGCAGTTTCCTCTATTTAGACAATAGATATGGTCACAAATGTTGCTAAGTTTATTTGGTAGTTAATTGCAAAATTCCTAAACATGATATCATCACTAAAGTTATTCTCACATTTTCTACTTGATTTCTAAATTAAATGTACGGTGGATATAAAAAATCTACACACAAAAAATGTCAGGTTCCTGTGCTGTACAAAAATTAGACAAAGATAAATGAATTCAGAACAGACTGCACATCACCAAAAGAACACCGTGGTGGCAGCATCATGCTTTGATTGTGTTTTTCTTCAGCTGGAACTGGGGCCTTAGTTAAGATAGAGAGAATTATGAACAGTTCCAAATACAAGCCAATATTGGCACAAAACCTTCAAGCTGAACATGAGAAGGAACTTCATCTTTCAGCATGACAATGACACAAAGCATATGTCCAAATCAACAAAGGAATGGCTTCACCAGAAGTAGATTAGAGTTTTGGAATGGCCCAGCCAGAGCCCAGACCTGAATCCGAAATCTGTGGGGTGATCTAAAGAGGGCTGTGCACAGGAGATGCCCTTGCAATCTGACAGTGTTGTAAAAAAATCTAAAGGTGCTTCAACAAAGTATTTGTTTTTCATTTGAGTGGTACAGTTTATAGGTCACGAAGCATAACTGAAGGAAGTCGATCATAAACACAAAACCAAACCAAAATGTCTGCCATGTATAAGTATGCTTATTATTTAAATCTAACCAAAATCGGTTGGGCACAACAAAATAACATTTGATGTGTACTCAATCTATCAAAATCTTTGATCTTTCCTTTGGTCTATTTTGATCGAACTAGGTCGATCAAACCAAGTGGACTTTAAAACCGGTTTAGGTCGATCGAACGGTAAAATCAAAACGTGTATGGGGACCTTTAAACTAATCTGGCTCACAATATTTGCTTCAGTGTATCCATTTCACAGCAATGTTTTCCTTGACTAAAATCATACATAACTTAATAATTACCAGCTCTAGGTCAAAAAAGTAAAGGACCATCTTCCAAGGGTGACATGGAAAACTAAGGATCAATCTTTAGGTGCCACCATGTTGCCTTCTCTTCTATTGCCCAAATGTGTAAATAACTTCTTAGTATCATATTCACATTCCCAGAAATTACATTGGTTGTCATGGCAATAAAATTGTGTTGTGTTCTTCCCTGTGAGCAGGCTCAATTATTTAAAAAAAATACATGAAGAAACCATACATACTGTGGAGGAAAGGACATATGTTTAACTCTGTCATGCCCATGAGAAACAGAGGGAAGCATACAAAATGTGTCGGGTGTTTGGTGTGTGCTTGGGCAATATACTTTGGGGTTTTCTTACACTACGTTTTTCAGGAAAAAAATATGTTTTTTATTTGAGAGATATTATAAAAAAATTATTCTGAGATCTATCATTACTGACTCTTACCTGACCTGAAAATGCTGTCACTCCAATTCAACCGCTTCACTGCATTCTACGCTGTTCATCCTGGACATTTGAAGAGATCAAAGGCCTTAACTTTATTTTCTGTAATGTAGAAGTTATTGAAGCCAGAAATACCCTACCAGCTAAATGATTTGCAATGACAATTTAAAGATTACTGTTGGTGAAGGTTTTAACCATAACATTTCCCTGGTCAATGGCTTTAAACTTACCAAGAAATAAATATTATTGACAAAATCACCACCAGTCAAATTTGGGCATACTATTGACGCATATTCGATTCTTGACCATTAGAGATGGTCGAATTTAGAGATTTAGAGAAGTGCTGGGGGTATGCTACAAAAAAAAGGACGTCTCTAACACAAATAGTTTTTCACAAATTAAGTTCAAAGTAAAAACTTTTTTTGGAAATCGGAATTTCGACTTTGATTTTGAAATTATTTTATGCAAAAACTACATGAGCTAGAGCAAAAAAATTTTTTCAAATGTTTCCACAACCCTTCTCTACATCTCCAGCAATTTTGGTGATGATACCATTTTCAGAGGCTTTGCAATCAGCTCACAAAGTTATCAAGTCGAAAAATTTGACCATCTCTATTGACCATACAAAATAATAAACTTACCATATTCTTCGTACCATAAGATGCACCTCATTGTTAGGAGCAGGAAAACAATAAAAAAAAATTAGTAACCAAATAGTACTGGTATACTAAAATATTTATTAAAATACTGTAATTTTTAACAGCATAAACTCAACAGTAGTGTTTTTTAACCATAATCACTTCCATTAACAACTGAAGAAAGACTTAGAGACTCAAGTACTTTTCTAGTTTTTTGGAAACCCTAAAAGCATCATCGCTAGTGTCAGAATTTATGAAGCTCTGTTGCTCACAATCAAGATATTTCTAATGCCTCGTTTTAATAAATGCATGATAAAGTGAAGTTGTTTGTACAGCTTTTTAATGTATTCAAGCTTTATAGTGGTTGTAAACTAAAAAAAAAGACACATACATTACGTAAACATAATACTCACCTGTCAGCAGTTTACATATCTGAAATTTGCTACAAAAAAGGTACTTACCATCCTCACTTCCTCATTCCCTGAGGTACCATCTAATAAGCAACTTTGACAACAAATAACACCAACATTACAGCTTTCCAAACAATAGGATGAAATCCAACCTTTTTGTACAGGCCTGCTGGATTCCTGGCTACACCTGGGCAGCCCTTTAGTGGTGGGAGAAGATTGTGTGTGCCTCTGCCCCTGCTGTGTATATACTGCATGAATATATGTAACACCTGGTGGCATCCAATCTTGCCCAATCTCTAAATCTAGCAGTTAAGCCAAGGAAACATATCTTCCATTGGCAACGAAAATTTGTTCTGTAAATTTTGTGTTCATTATAATCTCGTACAGCTAGATCAGATTTGGACAGGAAGAAAATTATTCCTTATGTGAACGCATGTCATGAAACCTCTAATTTTCTACTCAAACAAATCTTGCGGATACATTTTAGTAGTCATGATATTCTGAGCACAAGCGTAGATTTAATATGCACAGCCAGACAAGTCTACCTGAAAGATCTGAAGTTTGTGATTAAAATAATTTCCATGTCATATCTAGAATGAGACAACGCAAACATTAAATCCTTTGCCATGTGTTATTATAGCAGATTTACATCATCTTAAGGTCCCCATACACGTGTCGGATTCCCACCGGATTCCGGCACGATCGATTCCGGGCGCGTGCACGCGAAACGATCGTGCCGGAATCGCATGCAGCCCACCTTGTCCAATCGATCAGGTCCGATCGTTCAGGGGCCCAGAATCGGATCCGACAGAGAACCAACATGTTGGTCTTTCTGATCCGATTCTGCACAGATCAGGGGGAGTTGCCATTTGTGAGGTGGACAATCGGACACGGAATCGTCCCGGAATCCGTTGGATTAAGGTGGTATGCAGCGATGGATACTCTTAATTGGCCGATTGATCACACCAGCGATTCCCGGCAGAATCGCCGGAATCGATCGGGTGAGTGATCAATTGGCCATGGAATCCGACACGTGTATGGCTAGCTTTACAGAGGTGTCTTTTTATTAATGACCAAAATAAACTTCTAATGTATACTGACACTCACTGGCATTCCCGGCACATCACACTCAGAATCAATTTACCAATCAGTCTTATAAAAAATAACAGCTATGTCACAATTAGGTATCTCCATTCATTCAAGTGCTTTTCTGATGACAATTGTAAAATGCCAATGGACAGGTATTATGGACACAATGACAAACAGTGATGGTAAATCTTTCCAATTGAGACAGTTAGTAATAAACACCTGACACAGCAACGATGGGCAAACGTGCAAAGGTTTATTGATGCTGAGTTTAAGGAAGTTAACCAAGGTTTCTCTAACCCAATCCAGCTGTTTTAAGTCTAACAATTTCAAGTGGGTTTGAATGCCATAGGGGACCTGTACCTAATTATTAAAATATATAGTTTAGTATCAAGGGTACTGTTTATCTGGTATACAGGGCATAATTGAATATATATACATGCCTTGCTGCTTTATATGTTAGTAATTATTATCAGTGATCATTAACATACCCAATATTGATCTTAGGGCAATCAGATATTTGCCCCCTTCTTGTAAAATAAAAACAGTAATAAAATAAACTGTATTATACGCTCGTGCAGTGGTAACTAACTTATTGTGAGCACACACAGTAAATAAAGCCCTTCATGGAAATCCTTCCTAGAAAGAACAACAAATTGATTCTTAATAATAATTAATAATTTGTATGGCCCCAAGAGTAAATCTACCACTATGAGATGTTCAACTAGTTCTTGACTTGTCTACATAACCATGCAAATCCAGTATGTGGACTGTACAATACATTGTATATTGTATGTAGACTGAAACGAAGCCAATCAAGGACAACTACTGTGCTTGATGGATCCAGTTTTAGTCTGCATACGATATTAGGGGTGGATGAGAAATTCACAATGCGAAACTATTTTGACAAAATTTTGCATAGTTTAATTTCGAGGGGGCCATTTCCATTTTTGGATGAAAAAGTCGAAAATCTACCCAATAATTCAACCGCATGGAAATATACTGTAGACCTAAAATATGTTGTAAAGTTTTGATATTGTGAATATCGTCACATTTTATTGTGAAAATCTTAAATATAGTTCTATATCTTCGTTATCGCGAATATTCTAGTTTCTGGGGAAAGTACCATGCATTGCATTTGCAATATGGACATGTACAAGTGCCAATTTGAGCAATGAAGATAATTTATTGTATGTTGATGTATAGATGTCCCTACGGATATACAGGGTGGGCCATTTATATGGATACACCTTAATAAAATGGAAATGGTTGGTGATATTAACTTCCTGTTTGTAGCACATTAGTATATGGGGGGAAACTTTTTAAGATGGGTAGTGACCATGGCGGCAATTTTAACTCCAACTTTATTTTTTTTCAATAAGAACTCAATAGTGTGCTTGGTTTTAATGTAACTTTATACTTTCATGAGTTATTTACAAAATGTGTTCAATGTGCTGCCCATTGTGTTGGATTATCCATGCAACCCTCTTCTCCCACTCTTCACACACTGATAGCAAAACCGCAGGAGAAATGCTAGCACAGGCTTCCAGTATCCGTAGTTTCAGGTGCTGCACATCTCGTATCTTCACAGCATAGACAATTGCCTTCAGATGACCCCAAAGTCTAAAGCCTGCCATACACCCACCGAGTGGGTGCAGATAGAGCTGCTTAGATCAGCTCTGTAAAGCAGCGTGATGACATCACCACGCTGCTCTCCAGAGATGACAGAATCGGTGGGCACCCTTTGTGTGCCGGCTGTTACCTTCAATAAAGACGCCGGTCTTCATTGAAAGTAACGGCATCAGCTGGCATCAGCCAGAGAACATCGGACATGTCCGTTCTCTGGCCGGCCAAGCTGTCCCTGTCTCCCCATGTGGGCACCCCCGATCGGTGGCCCATTGCCGCTGACCGACGCCCGTGAGCGCGCACGCCCATCGGTCGGCGGCAAAATTGGCATGTGGATGTATGGCAGGCTTAAGGGGGTCAGATCAGGAGACCAGGGGGCCATTCAGCTGGTCCACTTTCCAGGAAACTGTTCATCTAGGAATGCTCGGACACCAATAATGTGGTGATGCACCATCTTGCTGGAAAAACTCAGGAAACATGCTAGCTTCAGCGCATAAAGAGGGAAACACATCATCATGTAGCAATTTCAAGGTCTCCCGATCAGTCTAAGGGGGTCCCCTTAGACCTTTATCTTTGGGGTCCTCTGAAGACAAAAGTTGGATTCAAAATTACCGACTTTAAAATGGCCACCATGGTCACCCCCATCTTGGAAAGTTTCCCCCTCACATATACTAATGTGCCACAAACAGGAAGTTAATAACACCAACATTCCCATTTTATTAAAGTGTACCTACCACCAGAAATCTATGTTTTTATGAATGGCACTAGAAGTGCCAATAATAGGAAGGAATGCAGTAAAAAAAACTCAAAAAAGGTGTATCCACCCTGTATATATAGGTATGTGTCCATAAAATAAATTAGCAGTAAAAGGAACTCTCCATAATAATTGTATCTACCCAGCCACATAAAGTATTGGTAATTATTAGTGTAGACTTGTAGAGTAAAAGTTTTGACACATGAACTGTACACGTGTAGAAAATGTTGTCTGAAAAACCTTGTTTCTTTACCAAATACTGTTTCTATTTCAATAGACTGCTGTATTTTGTTTTACTAAATATATACATTGAATATAACCTGATTTAAATGGTAATAAGAATAGGTAGTACAAAGTAACAGATGTCCACATGGGTTTTGTTTCTGCATATGATCCTGTTGATTAAATGTTCCAACTGTTTGCAAAGAGCCCTGAAGCAACTGTATACTTTAGCACTGAAGTAATGTCAAACATAAGAATCAGCACGTTATAAATCACAAGGCCCCATAATATTACATTCCCCATTACGTTCTCTGCATAAATGCAGTACCTCAAGGGTACTACCACGAGCAGAGGAAACAAATGATCCTACGGTGTTTGTAGACCACAAATGCTGACAAATTGCCATTCCACTCCATTTTTTTCTTTCCCTCCTGATTAATGATCTCATGCTTATTTAATTACTGTGACACATTCTATATATTTAATGCTAAATGAGCCTATTTGCTTGAGAGTGCCAGCATAAAACAAAAGGTTGTAATAACTCTGCAGAACACATTAGAATAATCATTCCTATCTAGCTCTCTGGGTGCAAATTAGAATATGGATATTTCAAACAAGGCATTTATTGTATATCATTAAATCTTTAACAAGGATATGCCTGTCCAGAAATGTAGATTTTTTTTTGATCCACAAGATATTAATGTAATATATAAAAATCTGAAGCCTTCAAAAACAGCAGTTACAGATCTATTTCATAATTTTAATATCATTTTTGAAGGCCTGCTTTCAATCAGATATAGCTTGCAGTGTTCTCTGGTTTGAAATATTTATTGTATTTACCTAAACCCTATTAGCAAATAATTCTTCTGCCTGCTGATGAGAAGTAGGATCTATACAGTGAGCAGGACACTAGACATATATTTGGGCATGAATTTATTACATGGATTCAGGTTTAAAGAATACAAAGTGGCACTGTTCCTGAAGTTTCTTCTCCTAATACAATAAGGAAGATGATCGTTATTCCCTTTAAGACGATTTTTCATTCTAAGCTAATTCTTTTTTATTTTCAGTTCAGTCCCTTGTATTGTGTTACGCCATTCTTTTTTATTTTCAGTTCAGTCCCTTGTATTGTGTTACGCCTTCATTTAAGAAAAGCTATTGCGGATTCAATGGCTTGTGATTAGATTAGGCTGTGCTCTGTGAGCATGTCACGTTTTGCTTTATAACTTAGCATCTGTTCCTGCCATCACCAAACTCATGTTTTCGGTGCCCATTGCAGCCAACTGAACCTTTTCTTCACTGTCTTCCATTAAGAGTGCTTATAGCCCATTGTTTCACAGGTCATTTCAAGTTCATTTTAGAAGTTCATTAGTTAAGCTTTTGTGTTCTTTAGGAATGAGACATCTTGAAGGGGCAAGGGTTATTTCCCACTGGAAGGGATCATAAGTTATCTATGTTATCTGCTGTGTATCGCTCTAGATGTGCGGGCCATCTTCATGATAAAGACCACTCAGACATACTCTGTAAAGGAACATCTGTCAAAGCAGGGGTCATAAGATCAAATGCTTGCTGAGTGTAATTTCAGAAGAAGAGCATTTGGATTATTATATATTATTAGCATCAAGGAATCCATTCAGTTACAATTGCCTAGGATTCATTAAGCAGGGTTCAAGCCACCCAGTAAGTCTTTTTTCCTCTCTGGAAAGCAACTATTGTGTAGCAAAAAAACTTTGTATTTGCTGTAATGATGAAGAGATAAACTGAGGTTTTGAGGGTCATTGAAAGCTAAAGCTTCATTTCTGGAAACACTATGGTCGAAAAAATTATTAATAATATTATAGCAGTTAACAATGAAAACTAGGACTTTTAGAATGAGTTCAGTGACTACAATAAGCCCTTTTCACTGTCTGAACACAATATAAAAAAACAGTTTTGTTATTCATTTTTTCATTTTACAAACAAAACTTAACAATATTGTCAATAGGTCAGATACAACATAACAAATTAAAAATGATATTAATATGACATATAAAACAGACAAAAATACTTACAAAATACCGTAGTCCAAAAGGTATGGTCAAAATCTCAAAGTATATATAGGTATTTAGTAAACAAACAAAATAGTAACAAAGTAAACAAATAAAATAGAACAGCTTTGCATAATGAAGCATAGTAAACATTTTAAGGAAGAGAAACCTTTAAACAACAGGGGGATATCTGTTACACAATCACCACCCATAAATAGTAAATTCTCAACCCCCCATAATAATTTACCATGTGTCACTAACAAAATAAAATATTGGCTAACCATCTTCTGTACATTTTGATGTAAGGATTTGGCTGTGGCATCAAAATGTAACAATTTTCATTTGTTACAATATTTCAGCCTGTCATTTACTACTGTAACCTGCCTGGTGTCACACTTATGACATCTGTTGACTTATTGTATAATTACCCACACTACTAGCTATTTGATTGGTTATGGCAAGAAAGCTTAAAGCGCACCTAAACCCACCAGACAGACTTTTCCCCCTAGCTAGCCAACCCCCGACTATTGTAGCAATATGTAAATAAAGAATAAAAAAATGTGGAGATATGTGTATAGCTCTCCCCTCACCCCTTCATCTCTGTGGATCATCTGCTCATCCCTGTGGTTTATAATTATTTTTTTCTACTTTCACTCTGTGTGCATTGACACACATTGTATCTGGCGGCCCCTGGTGGCCACCGGCGTTATGTCAGCCTCAACTCATGCAAGCCTGGAAGCTCCCACACACTGCTCCCACGGGCATCAGCAGGATTACTAAATGAATATTTTTTTGTTTTTCAGCAACTTTTTGAGCTATTGGGACAGTTTAGAGGTAAGTTAAAATGTAATAACATTTTTAAGGTAATTTTTAGTTTTTGAGTTTAGGTGCGCTTTAAGTCGGGCTTAAAGGGCTTGGAAGCAAAGTGATGGCAGTAGATGATTGCTTAATATACAATGCCACATACAAGATAATTAATTAATAATATATGAATTAATTTATAATAATTAATATAATAATATTCGTCATTTTGACATTGGGAAACATTTTGACATTGGAGTTGTTAAATATTCAGATGTTAAATATACAGATGTTTTTCTTGTAAAATACATCTATTCACATTTATGTACATCAGTGAGGATTGTTTTAAAATCACATTATCAAGGTATGTTAAATACTGTACTTAAAGCGGACCTACCACCAGGAATCTATGTTTTCATGAATGGCACTAGAAGTGCCGATAATAGGGAGGAATGCAGTGAAAAAACCCAAAAACTTACCTGTAATGAGCAATTTAGGAATATAATCCGGCAGCTATCCACACTTCCTGGTTCATGGTCTCAGCAGAAGCCGGCAGCTTCATGAACACATGAAACACATGGTGGTGCAATATCGCGGGTGGCCACTGGGGGCGTTTAGTGATATTCTATGGGAATTTTCAAAGCAGCTCACTCAAAAATCACGTGCTGCTGTGACGTGGCGCCGGCTTCTGCATTCTCCATTAACCAGGAAGTGAAGGGAAATGGCTGATTATATTCCTAAATTGCTCATTACAGGTACGTTTTTGGTTTTTTTCACTGCATTCCTCCCTATTATCGGCACTTCTAGTGCCATTCATGAAAACAGAGATTCCTGGTGGTAGGTCCGCTTTAAGTAGAATTGTAGTGAAGCAGTTAAATGCAATAAAGGGATACCCCTATTATTGACTGTAAATGGTTCTGACCAGAGAAGATATGGTGCTCTGGGCATTATAAAAGATATCCTGGGTTCTTGTTACAGCTTCTGGTTTTCTGGTTTGGGAGACAGGTCCAGTCAGCGGCCTGAGAGACTACAAGAATCAGCTAGGAACATGTGAGTGTTGGAGACTCTCCTACCTGGCCTGGGTAAGGGTGTAAGCCATCCGCTGATAGACAGCCATGGGGAAAGTGGCAATAACTTCTGGGCAGCAGCACCACCCTGCAATGTTATCAGCCCACAACCTGTAACCATCGCCAAGTATGCAAATTACCATCTCAAGGGTAGTGAAAAACTGCCCAGTCTTTTTCCCAAGTAATGACCCCTGTTGTTGAAGACTAGTGTGTGTGTGTGTGTGAACAATGCTTTACTGACTGAGGCCTGTGTATACGCTCTGCTAAAAGGAGAGAACTGGACAAAGTAAGGGCCTCTTCCAGGACAGTCTCACAAATGTACTGTAGGAGTGGTAAATGACCAATATGTCTGGGACATGCACAGGATCCTGTCTAGCCATTCCCTTGTCAGGTTATTCAAGCCACAATAGAAAGGGACTATGGGTTCCAGCCAGCCCTTTCTATGGGCATGCTGATCGTAAAGAGTAAAAGCAGAAGTAAACAGTGTCTGGATAAACAGGGTCTGGGGGTTTTCACATAAACAGTTCTCTCCATATCATAACAAAAGTTTTCTTATGTTTACTAGAAAATTTTGCATATTTTTTTAAAAACTTTAGTTTTTGCATAAATAAAATAAAGAAAAAAGTCAAGTCAAATGTTAGTCCAAATGTTAAGGTAACTGAACTTAATTTATGCAAAAACTGTGTTACATGTATGTTTTTTTGTAATGTTTTATAGATCCCCTATGTTGTGGTAGTAGAATAGGAATCTTAAGTGGCATCTCAAATAACAGCAAATTTGGTCAATGTATTGTAACGGTAACAAGGTAAGCGGGCGTATCTCACTGCTATTACCCCATTCTCTGGCCCTGTGCCGGACACCAGTTATCTCCCTGACCTTTTGTCATTCTTGTTTTTTGAGTTTCAAACAAGGGTCACTATGGGAGTTGCGCTGCCATGCAAGGAATGCTGGACACCCGCTTCCTCCTAGATCAGAGTAATCACATGCCAAGACTCCCCGTGTTGGACCTTTGCCACCGGTCCCTCCTGGGGGGAGAGGGGGTGGACTGTCCTCACCGATCACGGTCCAGGTAAGGGTCTCCTCCTAGTCTATATGACTTACCTATTCGACTAACTGACCAAGTGGGAGGTTCAACCCCATATTGATGGCCAACTTTGTCTTGCAGTGACAACTTGATGTGAACATGCTTAATATGTCCTGAAGAAGCGACCGGCTTGCATGTATCACTTTTTATGCTCGATGCTTTTTGTGCGATAGGATTTGATTCATTTGTACAAACTATTTTTCTTTGTGACGTAATGACGTAATAAATTACATGGTATGTTCATAACTACCACATGTTAATACTTCTTTGTTTGCCTTAAAATCCCTTTGCCGTCAATCCCACCAGGTGAATGGGATATGCCGTGCAAATCGGTGCAATGTTTGTTCAGCTTGGATCTTTATGTTTTGCAACATCCCTTTTTATAGTCTGTCAGGCTGACAACCCCTATCTGGGCTGGCACATTTACACCATGCAGACCTTTATAGTGTTACAAACATCCTGTTTTTCTGATGCAGCACACATGCCTCACTTAACACACCCCAAACAGAGCATGCTTAACCTCCTGGATGTTTGGCCCGAGTTAACTTGGGCTGAGTTTCATCCATCATGCCCGAGTTTAACTGTGGAGAACTTACCTGTCCACCGGATTTTCCCGCCCCCGATCGGATTGCCCCTTCCGGGTCTGCACCCGATCATGTCACCATTGATACGAAGGGGGTGGGGTAGGCAGCACAATAGACCTCCATGTAATGGGGGGCCTCGCCTTTACCCAGCACAACTCCGGTATCTCCAGTGACGCGGGAGTTGTGCCACCGGAACCTCTGGGTGGGCAGGAAGTCGTGGCGGAGGAATATTAACCTTCCTAGCGGTTGAGACGAACTCAGTTCTTTCACTCTGGACGTGCAAAAAGTGCCACTGAACGAACGGGGTTCGTCCAATCATAAGGGTTCCCTGCGGCGCTCACTTACCGCATCCGGCGCGTCCAGGGCGCGTCGGTCTACGTGGCAGGCTTCCGGAAGGGAGCAGATCCTCCCCCCCCCCCGTCACGTCATTACGTGTGTGACGTCACGTGACACCGGGGGGGGGGGGCGTGCGCGATTTTTAAGTTTTGCAGCTCTGAGCACGATTTTCTGTTTAGAACATGTGTTCAGAGCATTGGATACTGAAAACTTGCTGGTTACCTGTGAGATCGGAGCGGAGTCTTGTTTCCCCAGCCGGAGTCACTTCATTACTTCCTGGACTCGGGGGGGGGGCGGACTCTTCTTCGGTCCCTCACAGGAAACCAGAAGATTTTCAATATCCAATGCCTGAACACATGTTTCAACAGAAATATGTGCTCAGGACTGATTGAAGTATTAAACTTACTGTGAAATGGGAGATCGGAGCATCGGACCACCCCCCACCCCATCCAGGAAGTAATTACATGACGCTGGGGAGAAGTGGAGCTCCGTCGCTCTATCTCACAGTAAGTAACATTATCGTAAGTTTTCATACTTAATTGACTCTGAGCACTGTATTCAATAAAATACAGTGTTCAGAGCGGTTCCAGTTTGAAAACTTACTGTGTCTTCTGTCGGTCTCTCCTTGCCCTTCCGCTGTCACAGACAAATGATGTGACACCGGGGGGCGCGGATCTGCAGATGGCGCGAATTTTTAAATGGACTGAATATAGCTTTCTCTCTAGAAAGCTGTATTCAGGGCTTGTTTCCACTTTTGCGTTTCTTCGGTTGTAATCGCGCGGCCTGAAACCGCATCGCGTCTGCATGAAAACGCATGGCATAGTTTTTGCGGCGCGATCTTTTTTCAAACGTCCCAAATCCGCGTCCGCTCTGCCATGTGTTTTTGCGCGTGTTTTGAAACGCATCCAATCTTTTCCCTATGCGGATGCGTTTCAAAACCTGCAGGCAGCGTTTACACAAGCAGCCACCCTAAACCGCATCCGCATTCGACGCGCACAAACGCACCATGGAACATATTGAAGTTTCCAATGGATGCTTTATTGCTCGTGCGCCGCGCGGTTACAAACCGCAAAAACGCAAAAGTGTAAACAAGCCCAAAGTTGGAGTAAAAGTAAAAAACACACTAAATAGGCGCCGGTGCCCCCAAGGCCCCCCCCCTGCCATTAACTCTCTCACCCCCATGTTATGGACTGATTGACATCACACGGGGTGTGGGGTCAAATCAAGAGACTTGGTATTGGATACATTATAGCTGTATCCAATACAATTCAAAGTTAAAATAACACACAAACACACTGTCCTATAAATTAAACTTTTATTATAAATAAAAAACAAATATAATACACTGTAAAGTTGTAAAAAAAATTCCATTAAAAGTCATATGGTCGCTTTTGGTACAGAAATCTGTACCTATGCAGTGCGCTAGGGAGGTTAAACTGCACCACGTGTGTAAAGCCCAGGAGGTTATCCCTTTCCTCCCAGGGTAGAACAGAGCATACATTAAACACCATTTTAGCCATACCTCTGACACCCTGCTACACCATTTCTCAGATTAACCCACTATTCTGCTGAACCACATCCAATCTGTCATTTAGTGCTGGACAACATTCTTGATGTTGAATCTACATTTGGGGATATAAAAAATGTGATTTGTCTGTGTGTTCATGTTTAATAACTTTTTAAGGTATATGTCTTTATTTACAATTAATGTACTGTGAAGATGGGTAAAGGGTACTTATGCTCAACTATATACAAAAGCTAAAAAAGGTCATTAAGAGTTAAGCAAAACTGTGAGCAGTGATCCCAGTGTAGAAGTGATGTGAGTGGCCAGAAAGGCCAATGGGTGGTGTATAGCACTGGGCAAATATCAGGGGTCAGTTTTGTAGCCTGGAGGTGTGAAGCTCCCAATATGAAGGGGAAGCAAGGTGCACAACCTAGTGCAACATAGTGTAAGAAATTTGTGTAATATAAAATACTGTAAAATAGTGAGTATTTTATCTTTTCCTATATCATTTACAGACCTTAACTTTGTTGCACTTGATTGTGCGCCTTGTGTACTTGTACATATTCTACTGTATACAATCCCTTGGATAGGAACTAATTTAACAATATCTCTCAACACTGGGCCACATTCCAAATTCCAATACAAAGACAGGATAAAAGCTATGTTTTCCTTGTTTAAAAAGTCTGTAAATTTTTTTTATCCAAAAAAATAAAGAATAAGTAAGTAGAACAAGAAAATTGCTATGTTGAGATTTCAACCTTTGACTTACTGTTTTTTTTTTTTACAATAACGCAAGGAAATGTAAACTGAAAATTCTCTTACAAACAATACGTTGCCTTGTCTAGTCTAGTAAACCAAAAGTCTACAGCTTTGGGTTTTGTAGTGGGGATACAAGTGGAGGTGCTGATTATCCAATTATTTAATAGAAACGTAAATGTTTAGACTTTAAACTCCCTAGCGATTTGGCCTTATTGTGCCATTGCTGGTGTTTCTCTGCCCTCCCTCCTCTCCTGTACACATGTGGGTCTGGAAAGAGTTGCCCTATGGCACCAATGAAAATCATCTATTTTGATATAATTGTATTTACAGCCTGTAGAGAGTTTAAAGGATCATGAACCCATTATTCAATGTTTGCTATAAAACATCTTAAAAATTTTACAAATTACCATTTCTCTGTTTTCTTAAATATGTTAACCCTAAAAACATCCATAGTAGACAAAAAAAGGATGTTTCCACCATGGTACCATGGTCCCACTTACACATACTGCTATGAGCGTCAGTTGCACATATTATACAGGTGTTCGGGAGATTGTTGTCAGTCTGCCCCCATGTTATCCCTATGCGAGATTGGCTGAAAATTGTTACATGAGGCATTCCCAGGGCAGCTGCTATTTTGGGAGGTAAACGGCATGTGTACATGGGATATTAGGAAGAAAAAAGTTAGAGCAATCAATTCATCAGAAAGATCTCTTAGAATGGTTTCTTTACCGAATTTGTTTGTTGGCTCTTTAAAGGAAAGGTAGGTTGGTAGGTACAGTAGGTTGGCTGTGTTTCATATTGTGTTTAATGAAGCTAGTAAATATACTACCTCACTTTTCTATCCATTTCAAGATTTTTTAAGCAAATGCTTGTACAATGCAAGCATTTCACAGTTTTGAATTCCATCATGGAATAGCTGATAAATTTGTTATACCTTTTAAAATTTGCCGTCCCTTTATTGTCCTTTACTAGAGTAAAGTGAAACAAATGATCCTATTTATCTGCTTAAGGAAAGTTTATGTTACTAGAGATAGCAGGTTAGATTATAGATTTAAAGAAATACTATGAAGACACAACAATAAATAATGCTACTGTTCATTCTGGAAAGCTTTTATGACCTGCCGGTTCATAAAAGAATCATTCCGTTCATGTCATGATCCAGTCCCACATCATCCATACCGAATCGTACACAATTTGTCTTTATCTCATCTGGGAGTTTATTATTGTGTGTTAGAGGTCACAGAATATATTAGGAATGCAAACACTGTAGGCCATCTGCGTGAGAGATAATGTTCTGTACTTTAAATAGGTTATTTATCTTATATGATAATGTGATATCTTCTGATATTAGGCGACATTGCCTAAAGGCATGACTATTACATCCAGGTACCAAATAATTAAAAAAATACAGAAAAATTTATGTAAAATTTTACAGCTACACAAATAATGATGAAATTAAGAGTAATTAGGGTGTGATTAGTTATTATTTCATATGTAGCACAAATAGTACTAACTAGTTTGTTTACTAGTATTAAACCTTTATCATGCATGTAGCTGGTTGTCAAGTTGGATGTGGCTCTTTGACAGCTGCTAACATATACATTGCCAACTGGAAACCACATTGGAGAAGAAGCAGATTTTTCATCTGTGAATTGGAAAAATAGTTTCAACCCTCCTGTTGACAAGATGGCAAAAAGAAGAAGTAGGAATATTTTTGCTGGCCTACACAGTATAGGTGTAGACTAAAGCTGGAAACACATGTGTAGATATGGGCCATATGCGGCCATCCCTATTTTCGAGTGAGATATCGGACATGACTGTAAATCACAGTCAATGTCCAATGCTTTGCATTGAGACTGCGGGGTCTTATACTGCAGCGAGGGGGGGGGGGG
>CM070039.1:45866230-45876249 GCA_036250615.1 Ptychadena robeensis
ACCACACAGGGGACCCCGAGGGCACCGCAATCCCCCCAGGGCCTACAGAGGGCTGACAAAGAGCCCCAATAGACTACCTATAAGAACAGTCCTGGCTAAAAAAAACTTAAAAAAAGGAATTTTGTAAACATTGGGCCTCATCAAAAACATAGTGTTGGAAAGATCTTACACAATGCTTTTTCAATAAAATGAAAGTTTTAAAATGACCCTGCCAGAGCACATACAGAAGTCCAAATATAAAATATTTAGGTGACCTGCAGAGGGCACAAGAGATGTCCTTGCAATCTGACACCATCTGAAAATAAAGAAGAGTAGACAAATGTCATGCAGACTGCTTCTACAAACATTCATGAAAGAATGGATTGCTCTCAAAAACTCAAATATAATCATGGTATCAATGAATGGTACTTGTCTGACTGCAATGTGATGTTATGTACATCCAAATCAGGAGAAGGGTGAAGAAATTACAACAGTTCGCATATGTGCCCCCCACTTGTTAACCTCCCTAGTGGTTGAGACGAGCCCAGTTCGTCCGCTGTTCAGGCTCGCCTCAACCGCAGGGGAACCGGGCATCGAGTAGACCCGATGCTTCCCTGGAAAGCTGCAGCATTTCTGGGATTTCGGCACCACAACGATCGCATCACGGTGACGCAGAAGGGGGCGGCACCATAGACTTCCATGTTAATGGAGGAGCGCCGGCTTTCCTGCCCACGCAGCTGGTGTCAATAATGACACCGGCTGTGTGAAGAGCAGCGGCGGGAGGGAGGAAGTGAGAGGCAGTGTACTTTGTACTTTGCCCATGTTTACAACGGCGCGGTACGGGCAGTGCGCTAGGGAGGTTAAGGGACCAATAGTAATTAGACAATTGGCTTCTCAGCTGTCACATGGCCAGGTGTGTGATATTCTCTCATTATGCCAATTACAATGTGCAGATAAAGGCTAAGTTTACACTGGGCAGGTAAACGTTTAGCGTGGCCGACCGGCCGGTTTTCAGGCAGCCGTGCCATAGGACCTCTATGGGGTCCTTAATTAGACGCCCTGTAATCGCCTGCACTGTTGTGCAGACAACTACAGGGAGTCGTTTATCCCGCGGCTGCGGGAGCGCACTGGCGGTTTCCGAGCTGCAAGAAGCTCGGGAATCGCCAGTGTAAACTTAGCCAAAAGGTCCAGAGTTAACTTCAAGTGTGCTATTTGCATTTGGATTCTGTTGCCATCAACTGTCAAGATGAGATCCAAAGGGCTGTCACTATCATTCAAGCAAGCTGAAAAAGCAATACAAACCCATTAGAGAGATAGCAAAAACATTTGGAACATTCTTAAAAAGAAGGAATGCACAGGTGAGCTCAGCAACACCAAAAGACCCAGAAGACCACGGAAAACAACTGTGGTTGATGACCAAAGAATTCTTTCCCTGGCGAAGAAAACACCCTAAGAATACTACTAGATTGCTCCTAAGCTGAAGGAGGCCTCTCATTTACATGTAGCCCAGCACAGAGCAGATCAGGTTGTACTTAAATTCATGAGCTAAGCCCCACTTAAGAAGAGAATAGTCCTACAAAGAAAAGGAAGAGTGGGTAACAAAGTTGGGGTATCCAGAGCATGCATAACCATGAAATAGCATCAAATGATTGTGAGAGGCACAACTGGACAAAAAAAAATTCTGGGGTTATTTCTGGGAAGATTGGACATGATTGCTGGGCTAGAGGCCATTGGTTAGATCTGGGGCTATGTTAAGGTTCTGTTGCTAGGAGTGTCTTGTTGACTTGGGGGTGCTGAGTAAGGAGGAAGTGCTTGAAGGCTTTTTTATTTGGGTGTACAAAGGATACATTCAGAAAACTTCTATAATAATTGTATTGTTGCCTCTTACTCCATTAAATAGATTGTCAATATGTGTTCTACAGAACAGAAAGCACAAAAAAATCATCCATGAGAAAAGCCCCCCATACACACTTCGATTTGCACCCAATTTTTCAGCCGTGAAATTGAATGCTTAAACTATAAATTCAGCTTTGAATCAGCCACAAAATTGATCTAACATGTCCGTAATTCTTAGATCAATTTCATTTCTTTAACCCTCCTGCCGTTCCTGACGGCTCCATCTCGTCCAGTGCTGTGTTGTCAGTCATGCAATGAACGAGATAGAGCCATCAGGTCAGAAGATCAGACCCACAGCTGCACAGATTTACTTTTCTGTGCTGCTACGGGGCTCCGATCTGAAGGAGAAGCTGGAGGAGGAGAACAGACCCCTCCCCCCCCCCTCGAGTGACGTGATGGTGTCCCAATGGGGAGGGGACGGGATGCGGTGGGACATTCAAATGGAAATTACAACAGAACAGTTCCCAGTGTGATTTCCAGATGTGCCATTAACCTTTTCCCCCCTGTGTGTTCATTACAACAAGGGGAGAGAGGGTGCCAAAAGGCATTGTATTGGATACAGTGATAACTGTATCGAATACAATTCAAAGTAAAAAAAAAACACATAACACATTTCCAATTGAGTAAAAATTTTATTATGTATATAAAAAAACAAATATGAATACATACAGTTTTGAAAATTTTCATACAAAATAAGTATTTTAGAGATTTTATCATTCAAGTGATACCTTTTAATATATATATAATTTTTAATGTAATTTTTTTGTAATTTTTTTTGCATAATTCTGCGTTTCAAACATTATTAGGATGTCTACTACACCCTTGTACGGACATATTTTGGGAAGTAACAAGGCCTTCATAAAAAAATTCCATTTAAGTCTATGGTGCAGAAATCTGGACCTCAGCAGTGTGCTAGGGAGGTTAATAAGTGATGGCACACAAAGGGTGCCCAGCCGATTCTCGTCACAACGGGCCTTGACGTCATCACTTGCAGTCGATCTGCCGAAAATAAACAGCTTTTCGAGGTGTGTATGGGGGCTTTACAGATAGCATAAAAAGGAACAGTCTTTGATAGTCTTTGTGCTTCTGTTGATTACACCAGTTTGATCATTCAGAATTCATGTATTCATTCAGTGTATTGACCTTTTCTCTGCATTGGATCTCTCTCAAGCAGGTTTGGCTTCAGAGTAGACTTTTAAAAACTGAACAACAGTCCTGTGATCCAGCCTCCCCTTCTAAAAGAAAATGAATCTAAATAAAATATAAAAATTAAGTTTGGAAAAAAAATTTTTTAACACATAATAAATAAAAGTTTTTACTGGATAAAAAAACTATTTTGCAGACAATAATAAACACAAAAAACTGTACTGTGCTTGTGTAGAACATATTTTGTGCAAATCCCAAATTGCTTCCAGAACATACCGGTACATATGCCATCTCATGCACTAGATGGCAGCATCTCCTCGCAGGGAAATGTTCCCCATCCACCCACAAACACACATATTTGTTTGTGTTCAGTAGACACTAGGATTTTGAGTTAGGAGCTCTTTCCAGTCCATGGGGGGGGGGGGGGGGGGGGGCAATATCAACAGGTTCCCAGGTCCCTGCACCCCACCCTTTGGAATGAGTGCAGGGGTCACCTGGACCAATTTCCCATGCCCATAAAGAGTTCAATATAGCCTATAAATAAAGTCACCCCCACACCTTGGAAAAAAATATGTTCTCTCCCTTTCACATACAGTACCTACCTAAACTGTTGTTACCAATAGTAACCCATAATCTGGAATGAGTGCTTGACTCTTTCATAGGACCCTGTTGTGTGTTGTGCTGAGGAGGGGTCGCACACTTGATGCCCCCTTCCCTGGCCAGCCAGATGTGCAGTGGTTGGTCTTGTATGAGCAATGAGGCGGAACACTCACTTCCTGTCCCCCTTTTTGCTGGCCTGTAAGGCTTCATGTGTTTTTTTAATAAATAAATATAAACAAATAACATCTAACAAAGATTATCTGTTTTAAACAAAAGCACTTTCCACAAGCCTGGAAAAAAGAAAGGAAGTAGATTCCCTGACAATTTAATTAGTTCAAACAGAAAAACCCATGCAGGCAAGTAGATTTAAATAACTGAAGTCTCCAAGATTATGTTATTTTTGTTAAGGGTTTGAGAACCCTTTAACTGCAATATGGAGAATGTCCGATTTGCAGGATGTAATTATTAAAACCTCAACTTATGTTAACAAAGATAAGAAAAAAAATGGCTGGATGAAATGGCAAAGGTATTTAAATATGAAAAATAGATAGAACTGTTAATAGTGGTTTTACTTAAATTGCTTCTCCTTTTAGAAAACATGTCTTGACCCTTTTCTATTCTGGAGCCTATTTGTTCTCAATATCTCATTACTTGTAAACAATACACACATATGCATACAGTTGATACATTGAATATTAATTGGGTATTAATAATATATTAAAATACTGTACTGAATAAGGACAAGGACAAAAATCTAAATTGGCATTTACCAATTTTACCACAAGATGGTGCTACAGCTTCACATTAAACTTATTATTGTAGCTCACCAGATCCATGCTCAAAATATTCATTCATTCAATATGTTCATTTATTGATAGATTTATGTTATTGTTTAGAAACCCCTAAATGTATTTATTTAAAAACATGTTTGTTTGAGTAGGCCACAATAAGCAACATTGATAACTAGTAATGGAGCTTTATTAGGGGGGAAATATAAATGAAGCTCATATGCAACATTGTTAAGCTGGCCATACACCTTCAGATTTCTCTGTCAGATTTCCTTCAGATCAGATTTTGTTTTACCAAAACCATGTAATATGAGGACCTTTCTACACCTTCCAATCACTATGTATCCTATCAGGGAGGACACTATACTACATGGTTGTTGGTAGATCTGATCTGAGGGAAATCTGACAGAGAAATCTGAAGGTGTATGGCCAGCTTTGGGCCCTAATGATTGGCTGATCACACTTTAACATTGATGCCTACGGGACAGCAACTGAAAGTATCTATAAATTTACCATATCTAGCAGTAAAGAGAAGCAGCAGGTAAGCATGGCCACATTGGTGGGCTAATGGTGCAAATTGTCAAAAGATCCTGTCACATAATTTAATCTATAAACAGTGACATATATATATATGTGAAAACAGTGGCATTCGAAAGTATACCAACCCTCTTAACTTTGCAGAGCTCTGTATAAAATTGTTAGGGATACCTTATCACAGAATAATTATGCATTACTTAAAAAACAACTTTAGACAGTATTCAGACCCAGACTTTACACTCCTACACTCATTTTAAAATTTTCTCAGATTAGTGGAACATAAGATGAATATTGTAGGTTGACTGCCCTATTTAGGTCTCCCCAAAAGATGTTCAATAGAGTTAAGTCAGGGCTCTGGCTGGCCATTCTAGTGCATTCACAGAGTTAAAACTAAGCAACTGCTGTGTTGTTTTTACTGTGTGCTTTGTAACATATTCACCACAGTTTGTACAAGAGGGAGGTGTATTATAGCCTTGGAGGGGATGGTAGCGTGTCCGGCCGAGGGGGGTTTTGTAGCAGATCTGACCCAGGAAAATATAGTGGTGTCTTTTGGGGGTTTGATGGGCGTTGGTAACTGTGTCAGTGGCAGACAGTGTCAGAGGGGGCTCGACTGGATGGTTTGCTTAGCGAGGATTCGGGTTAAGCTGCTGAGCTGGGTGGTGCCCAGAACAAGTCTTGGGCAACCTCTTTAGTCACCACCCCCCTCCCCCCTTCCTCCCCCACAAAATGAAACTTAGCTCCTCTCCCCGCTGGAATGATGTTGGGGGTGGCAGGATGGTGGTGGGCAAGAAAAAAAATTCCGGATGCCCATGACACCCCCACCATATGTTTCTGCCCTTGGCAATCGCCTCACTTATTCATACGAAAACGCACATTGGCCCATCCTCAAGGCGTCCTAAGTTAACATTTTTTCCTTGAGGTTACTATATACTTCTCAATTTAGCTTTCTCATGAAAAAACTTTTCACTTATTGTTTGTAATGTGCTAAATTTTAAATTGTCAACCAACCACTGTCACAAACACGTTCGTTTAACAGGGCAGTCTAGCTGACTTTTTGAGTCAATAGCAATGTCTCTGAGCAAGGTATCATCACAATCTGATGTAGGTTGTGGGAATAGCACAAAAAGTACTTTAGCACATGTAATTGTTGCAGAAATTAGGACTCAAAAATAAATTACAGAGAGGTTATGTGTGTGTGGGTGTTACTGCTTAGTATTTCAATACACAGGTTGTCCAACAGTGCAAAGGAAACAAGAAACTTTGCTTACTTCCATCTATCCCAAGAGATAACCTACAACAGTAAGCAAAGGTTCAGCACTAGATGCAGTGTGAGTGTCTCTCTCTGCAGTTTCACACCAAGTGATCTCTCTTTATCACCCCCCTGATAAGATCACTTGATGTTACAGATCACTTCTCAGTTGCATCAAAAAGAAATACCAGGCAGATACTGGGGTTGGCTTCCAATCCATTCCTACGTATCAGGGCCTAATTAACTTGAAGCAATGCAGCCAGTGCCTGCCAAATTAACCCTGGATTGCATTGACACCTACATATTTCTGGTGGCAGATGGTTAGTCTATATATATTGTGGGGGAACACACTCAAACGGCATCTCCAAAAGCATCAATCCACGCTGTTATTTACCTTTTAAGGGCTCCTGCCCATGTTTATTGTCCAAACACAAAGTTACCCGCACAGGGGTTAATATCCAGACGAAACAAAAGTCCTGAAAATGCCAAGCCTCCTGGCTTGGCACCGATCAACATAAATAGGTGTCCTACATGCAGCGAGCTACTCAGCAGCCACAGGCCTGGGCCCCACACTCCCTGTGTGCCCCCCTGTACTAACTCCAGCAGCCCTGGGCCCCACACTCCTTGTGTGCCCCGTCTCCAACTTTCATCAGAGCACTGACTGACTGGCTTCAGTCTCTTTTTCTGAAGACACACCCCACTCACCTGCAACCCAGTTGTTTAACCATTTAGTGGACCCTGGGGGAATAGAGAGGCAAATCACGAGCAAATCACTGTCTTGGCTAACCTCTCTTGGGGACTTTGAAGTAGACTTCACTCTCACTGACCAGTCTTCTTCTAGAACGTGCAACAGAGTTCCCCTTTAGCTTCCGTAGGCCACCCTGGACTGTTTTGCTCAGGAATCCTTTACCCTGTTCCTCAGACCAGATAACAGGATCTCCTTCCTAGACGAGTTCCCAGACTTCACACACTTCTGGCCCCTCCGTCTAGACTGTCACCTCACTGCACCCCCATGGCCCCAGCAGGGGAGCTCCCTGGAGATAAGACTCACTAACACCTCTTACCTCTCCATTTTATAACCTTTTCTCCTCCCAGATTCCAAAAAGGCGCCAAGCTCTGGGCCTCTTAGTTTCCAGGCAGAGACAGTACAAAAATATACATACACAGAACTGGGCAAAGAGCCAAGCCAATCACTGACAACAACAAACTTGCTCCTGTCTGTGACAGCCCTGCTCTTTTCCCTCCTAAACCTTAAACATTAGTCCCCTGATTCTGGCAGGGGCTACATCTGCAGCAATCCACCAATCATGCCTGTATAGGAGTGGCCAGACGGAAGCTACTCCTTAGTAAAAAGGCACATGGCAGCCCTCTAGAATTTGCAACAAGACACCCGAAGGACTCTCAGACCATGTGGAATAAAATGATCTGATCTTAAGAGACAAAGATTGAACTCTTTGGTGTAAATGCCAGGTGTTAAAAAACTGAGAAATCACATGCACAGCCTTTGCTCAATACTTTGTTGATGCACCTCAGGCTCAGGTCAGGTTGGATGGGAAGCTTCGTTGCACAGCCATTAAGATTTCTACAGATATGACCAAACTGGTTTAAGTCTGGGCTCTGGCTGGACCTCTCAAAGAAATTCAAGAAGTTATCTTGAAGCCACTTCTACTTGAAGCCAGCAGTTCAAGATCCTTTTCATCCAGGATGTCTCTGTACATTACTGCAGTCATCTTTCGCTTTATCCTTACTAGTCTCCCAGTTCCTACCGCTGAAAAACATTCCCACAGCATGATTCACTGTACGGATGGTATTGGCCTGGTAATGAGCAGTGCCTGGTTTCCTCGTGACGCCTGCCATTCACACCAAAGAGTCCAATCTTTGTCTCTTAAGACCAGAGAATTTTGTTCCTCATGGTCTGAGAGTCCTTCAGTTGCCTTTTGGCAAACTCTAGATGGGCTGCTATGTGCATTTTACTAAGGAGTGGCTCCTTTTACTAAGGAGTGTTCTATCATACAGGCCTGATTGGTGGATTGCTGCTGGTGGTTCTGGAAAGTTCTCCTCTCTCCACAGGGGGCCTTTGGAATTCTGGCAGAGTGACCATCACGTTCTTGGTCACCACCCTGACTAAAACCCTTCTCCTCCAATTGCTCAGTATAGATGGCCAGCCAGCTCTAGGAAGAGTCCTGATGGTTTTGAATGTCTTCCAATTGGGACCTTCAAAGCAGCAGAAACTTTTCTGCAACCTTCCCCAGATTTGTGCCTCAAGACAATCCTGTCTCTGAGGTGGGTTTGTGCTAAACTGTCAACTGTGGGACCTTATATAGACAGGTGTGTGCCTATCTAAATCATGTCCAATCAATTGAATTAACCACAGGTATACTCCAATTAAGCTGCAGAAGCATCTCAAGGACAATCAAGGGAAACAGGATGTGCATCCAGGATTGAAACCAGGATCTATGCATTCCAGGTACCAGATGTGACATTAACAACGTCACTTCCGTTTGAGAGAGGCGGGGAATTCGAATATTTCCGCGTGAACAGGCGGACGTCGGACTGCCTGTTCGCGGACGGATCTGGACGACATTGGCCACTACTTATAAGCATGTGCTTTATCATTTTTTTTATTTTTAACCCCCCTGCCATTCCTGACGACTCCATCTCGTCCTGTCAGTCCTCCAATGATTGGAGCCCTGGCAGTGCAGATTTACCATTCTTCGGCGTGGCTTTTTTTTTTTACATAATTGTGTGTTTCAAACATTATTATGTCAGGATATATACTAGACGCTAGTTTTGGGAAGGTTAATACATTTCCCAAAATCTCAACTAAACCTTTTTCACATTGTCATTATGGGGTGTTGTGTGAATTATGAGGGGAAAAAAGGGAATTTATTCCATTTTGGAATAAGGCTGTAATATAACAAAATCTGGAAAAAGTGATGTGAATACTTTCCAGATGCACTGTATAACCTCAAAATACAGACATCTTAGTCCAGTCACCATGGAATGTGTTAGGGTGGGATGTGTAAAAATATAGAACCACCTAATTCATAAATAAGTTCAAAGTCAAGTTGAAGTGTTTGAGTTGAAATGTCCATTTATATTTAGTTTATGCAAATTGAACATGCTAGGGCAGTGCTGGAAACGGTCCCTGAATATATGACATGAATTAGCCCTACATTACCAGGAGAGGATCTGGAATATTTTAGATCTGAATATTCTAGGTGTCAAATTCAAGGACCCAGTGGGCCAAAATAAAACACTTGGACAACCTTGATATATATTGAAAATAGTCTACAATTGTGGAAGTTTTTCCTTCTAATCAGGTATTAGGACGAACACAGTAACTCTATAGAAGTTAGTGAGAATAGGTACTGGTAAATTCTTGTTTGAGCTGACCAATTTCTTATTTTAATTAGCAATAAATTCTTACATAACTGTGTGTTTCCAACTTTTGTATAGTAAACAGTAGACTACTAGACCCTTGTTTGGATATATTTCAGTGGTTACATTTTCATACCCCTTCTGGTACAGAAAACTGGACAGAATTGGACTGTCAAGGTGGTTAATTTTTAGCACTGTCCGTTCGAGAACAGAGCAATGTTGGGGTGTTTGGTCCAGGAGGAGTTCAGAGGAGAAGGAGGGATTGGAGTGGCAAGTATAGGGTGTCCCTATGAAGAAATTTGCCATGGGGCCCAGTCATTTCTAGCTATATCCCTGGGTCTTTACACTCCTTACCACATGCGTATACCCCAAGTTACTTTGGGTGTTCAGTCTTTTGGGTGTATAAATAGTGATGGCCCGAACTGTTCGCCGGCGAACTATCC
>CM070039.1:45876349-45889640 GCA_036250615.1 Ptychadena robeensis
CTTGGGCAGCTCAACCTCTGTTGTTGGTGGACCTTGTCCCGGCCCTGTACCACACCATGTGCTTGATCAATTCCATTCTTTAGGTCTGTGTGCATACTTCATGATACAATTGGATACATATTATTTAAAAACCTTGAAAACCTAACGATCTAACAAAATGTATTGACATTTCTTTCACTTTTGGTTTTATCAATTCAGGAAAAATATGATTGATTTTTTTGAACTCTATACAGTATATACATAATTAGGGTTGTTGTATGTAAAATGTTTTACATTTTTTTTTTACATTCGAAATTAATTTGCTGGAAAAAACTGTAGATAAAGTTTGTTTCTTGATTGAAAAAGTCCATGCAAGGTGTATTCTAACAAATATGGTTTACTCCAATAAACACTATTAAAATAGAGGACTTCATAATAGAGTATTCTGTATCTCTATTATGTGCTGTGCTGTTAGTTTCAGTTCCTTGGTCAGAAAATGGAAACTATTATTTAATCATCAGTGGTTTACCAATGCAGGTTGTACCTTGTCGAGCCCTGGTTCTTGCAGAAAAGGTTACCCACAGTACACTGCTTAAGGATGTAAAAGAAATCTCTCATATTGGTGTCAGCAGTTTTGACTAGAACACGTCGTCCCACATCGTCATTTACAAGAAGCAGCTTGTCCTTGTGGAGAAAAAGACCTGTCATGCCAGTTAGAGTGAAAATCAGTGACACATTTTTCTCAGTCAATGCACTCACATATTGTATTTTATAATCCAAGACATAATCCATTCCAGTCACCTGCTTTAAAGGAATACAAAATGGCTGTGTTCAAATATTACTAATACCGGTAGTATTTATATTATTTATGACTATGTTTTATTGGAGAATAATTACATTTAGAAAAATATATTCAACATGCCATGAACTAAGGATCTGCGGGAACATAGAAAATGTTATCATTGGGGGTATGTACACTGCCCCATCCACATTACTGACTGGTTGTTGCTATCTATCAATTACAAAATGGGTGGGTTTAATGTATATAGTATTACTGCTGAGATAAAATGACAAAATGTTTGTAGCACAAAACCAAATTATCGTTTTTTTTTACACACCATAAGGCGCACCCCATAGTTTTGGAGTAAAAATTGAATCAGGAAAAAATAAAGAGTCAGAGACACAGCCATTCATATATAAATGAATATACAGCATGTTCCATCAAAGTAGGCAGGGCTAGGCCATGCAGTATTTACTCTATATTCCTCCAGCCAAGTCAGACGGTCAGTACCAGGAGGAAGGTGTCAGAAGATCAGTGCTAGGAGGCAGAGTGTAAAGGTCTGCCTATACTCTAGCATACCCATTTTCTGAACCCACTGACAAATTTACCCATTTGCACCTATCTACATATTGGAGGAGAAATTAATCTTGCCAACATTTATTTTTAAGCAGAATGTTAATGTAAATACACAACTCTGGTTGGTCAAGATGTTTAAAGAATGGGCACTGCTAGTGCTAATACAGCTAGAATCTCCCTCTTGGCAATGACCTTTTGGCTTGGCTGAAAAGAATGGAACAGATTCCAGTCTCCTGGGATGTGGAGATATTGGTCCCAGGATGTCTGGAACTAAAAAACAAACAAAAAAATATTTCCATTGATTTATATGGGTAAAAGTGCATCTTTTAGTCCAAAAAATACAATGTTTTTTTCTGACTTTTCTATAGAAATGAATATTAATTGCCACAGGCACTAACATTGTTTATTCCAATAAGCCACTACCACATTGTGGGGACTCTTTCCACATTTTCAATAGTGTCAGTATCAAGCTCTTACTTGCTTTTAGTAAATGTGGTAATATTTAGGTAATGGAGCAGTGGAAAATTATAGCAGTAGAACACTTGAAGATCTATGTAGCTTCTATTTTGATGACAATGTGACAGACTTCTGACACGTAATGACAACCTTTCGTGCACTCCCACCACAGGTGCATCAAATCTAGCACTGATCTGAGCCAGTCTTATATATTACAGTCAGTTGTGTGGCCACCCTGTACCAATGTGATAGCAATTTGTAAACTAATTTTGGGGTTCTGCTACTGATGGAGGAAACATGTACTATTTTGATCATGTTATCTATCTAACTACCAATCCTGCCTGAACTTGGTTTGCCACTCCCTAATAAAACTGGATGGTGTATGATAAGATTGTACTACTTGTAGGTCATGTAATCTACTAGTTGGGATAAGATTCCAGGGCCGGATTCATACAGAGCTGTTCAAATACAGTCATGGAAGTTATAGGGCTCATGAAGGAGGATTTTGCTTATGCAATATGAATAAGTCGTATGAATAGGTGCCAAATGCTGGCCATAAATCCTTCTGAGCTATAACCCTACCCTGTACAACATGATTCTGTGTTTTAATCCTTTGCTTACACAAATATGTAGATACATGTCAGTCAAGGAACCTTTTTGCAAGGCTGGATTTTTACCAGTGGTACACTTTAGCTCTATTCATGCTATTGCTTGTGTTGGCATGGTGTTAGACGGTTGGAACCTTAATGTGCTAGTATTGGTTGCATTTTAGGGTATTAGCCAATTTCTCTAGAAGAACAATCCATGGGGAGAAGATGTGAAAGGTCACCATAAGTGTTCCTTTTGCCCATACTTAAATGTCTAAAATCTAATCAATTTGAAATTTCCAGCTTTTGGCCACTTTTGGAGTTATTTCCCTTGGTTGTTTTACAAGACACAAGGTTAAAGAGAATTGGTATTAGAGACAAATGGAAATAAATAGGATCTTAGTTTCCACCTAAATTTGTATTTCCATGTTGCTGTTTGAGAAATCCCATCACTTTCTTTCATCATCGGGACAGGAGTGAGACTACATATCTCTTATGAAACCATGAATAGCAAAAAAACCAAACAGGTTCGTAACATTCTGAACACTGTTCATTATTCTGTCTCATATACAGACTGTTCATGAGATGGTTGATATTTTTTCTGCTAATTCTGTCTCATGCAGGTAATTTTGTTTTCGAAACATTCAGGTATATCTACACATTGGTTTATAATTACATGATTCATGTTTTGTATTTGTCTTTTTGTTCTTGTCACACTGTATATATTTCATGAAGGGAACTGATAAGGTTAAAAGATTTCTGTAGTTTCTTTGAACCTAGGGTTCTTCTCCCTTTTCTTTATCATTGAGTGGTGCAAAAGAGCACCCCTGGTGAGTGGTGCAGTAACCCATTTCCAGCATCCGAAGACATTGGTTTTAACTGTTAAATAACAAACACACATGCATTTATAGTTTTTATTCACATGTCTGTATTACTGAAATAAACCATGTGTTTGTTGCTAGATAAAATTAATTCAATGTATATTATATACAATAATATGTGGTATATTTAAAGTGGATTAAAAATGTTTACAAGCTCAGTTAAAAAGGTATCTATAAAGCTGGGCATAGACATGCCGATTCCTGCATTACCTGACCGCCGATCGGATGCCGTGCGTGTTTCCGTATCCGTTCGGAATCGGGTCATCAAGGAATCAGGTGCGCCAACTTGGGCTAAAATCAGCCATCATGTTGGATCGCACAGTGATTCGACCTGGCGGATAATTTTGATCCGATCCCATTAGTTCGGCTGGGGACGGCTGCCCCCAGCCGAAGTAATGGTCCGCACTCAAAGGGTGCTCAGCACTAGCGGACGGAAGTGATGACGTCATCACGCCCGCTAGATCGAGTCGAGGAAATCGTCCTGTCTATTCCCAGCTTAACCTATGACTTATAGCCTGTACAATATGTTTTTTAACAATACCTTTTTACTGAGTTGATACACTTTTTATGTTTACTGTATCAAAATGTTACTCTGACATAAAGCATTCACTTAACAGGGATTATCCAGGTGCATGTATTTTAAATGAAAGAAACTTAAGTAGCGATAGAGGATTAGATATTTCCGTTTGATCAACCATAAAATCGTTCTGCTATCACCGATAGAAGGGGAAACGATTCCTGCCCATCTGGTTCAATCCACCACAAGTGATTGATAGCAAACAGAAAATCAACGGAAAAGTGAACAGACATGTTGGTAAACTTCCATCAATCGTTCAGGTATCTGATGTTTTTTTTTTCTTATTTGACTGTACTATGGCATAGGCACATCAAGGTCAGGAAAGGAATCGATCAGTTGTGAATCGATTACACTATGTGTGTACCACAATCGACCGATGTTCAACTGACTATCAATTTTGAATTGAGCAAAACGATCGAATCACAAAATAATTGACATATGTATGGCTACATTTACCATCTGCAAATGTTTGGTCAAAGTTTTTTTTAATAAATAAACTTTTCTCACATGTATTGAAAGATATGTTCTTAAACATGATGATGTAAGTATGATAATATGTAGAACAATGATTTTTCATACTACTTTGAGGTAGAGCTGAATGGCGTGTTCATAGAATAAGCCCAGCTCACTTATTCATATTACTTTTACCAAATCCAAGCTTAATTCATCCAACAAGATGTCTCTCTTCATGGCATCAGGTGTTCTGTGTTTACAGAAGGCTTGCATTTCATTTGGCTCTTTTAGTATTTCCATTGTGTTTTCTAGTAACTGTGAATAGAAGCCCATTTGTACAGTAGAGGTTCTAGCAGCTAGAGATCTGGTTGTTGAGTTTAAACAGACTTAAGGATGAGCTATGACTAGTAATGATTCCTGTCTGCTGTCAGCTCTCAGACTGGATTATTCCAAGGAGTGGTCAAATATAATTTCTTGAACCCTTATTTTTACAGTGCTGGATATGTATGTTCTTTATTTGCACACAGATTCTCTATATTTAACTTATCTCAAATGCCCCTGTATGCTGCACACCTCAACTTCAAGCCAAAGCTGTTTTATTCAGAAAGTTACTTTGAAATGTAACAATCCAAAATAATTTTGTATTGCCTACCTGGTGTAACATTTGAACATTTGCATGTGAAAAAACGCCAATACATGCTCATGCAAAATAAGCTGCATGTGAACAGTGATCTTTGTTATATTTGTTTCTTCATTAAGTAAAAAATAGGGTCCTGTATGGTTTGTAGTGATAAGTGGCATAGGCAATATTCGAATTCGCGATATTTTGCAAATAATTCTACTAATATTTGATTCTAAATTCACGAGTATTCGCAATTGTGCACGATTAGATTCACAATTATAATCGCCTTACAATTACCTTCAAAATGAATGTGCTATTTATTTGCGCATTGGGAATATACATTCGCAATCCATGCCCATAAGCATCCCAATGGTGAATATCGCGAATATTTAAAATTGCGAATATCTGCCGCCATATTCGTAAAATTTGCAAATTCTCGGATAGCCGATATTTGCCGAATATATTCACAAATCTAATATTCAAGGTCAACACTAATGGTTTGAAAAACCTGGTGAGTAAGTCATCCACCAATATAATCCATCTACTTTCCAGGGACAACTGTGCCGAAAAAATATGTGCAATGGCAAAAAAGTAATACAATATTTTTCTCTGTGTATTATTTCTAGGATCTATTAATCCTTTCTTAGAATGAATAAGAAGTCTAAGAGACCTCTCTACTCATTTAATTGGGTGGTGAACAAAGATTTAACTAGGACACCTCTGGATTCTCAGGAGCTCCTGCCCGCACCCCCAAAACACATGTTTGTGGGGAAGAGGCACCCTACCTTAGGAATTTCCCCCTTGCTGAGGCATGGCATCAGACCTGGTATGACGGGTGGTCATGCGTGTCATTGACCAGGTCTGCCATAGGGGCCTGGTATCGCTTGAAGGGAGGCCCATAACTGTCCATTTACAAATACAGTTAAGCTGCATGTGTGCAAGGGTTTAACATGTAAAACAGATGTCATGAGTACTGTCTTCTCTTGGAAAACAGGTTGTCTTGACATCTGACCTGACAGCCTGGACTTTAAAAACGTCTCGAAAAAGCTAGTAGGGACAGCTCCACTGAAGTAAATAGCATAGCAACAGCAAAAGCATCAAAACCACCCTGCAGGCAGCATTAATGAGTGTCTAAAAAAACTAAAACAAACCCCCCCATAGGGCTCGATAATATTTTAGACCAAGGGCTTTACAGCAATCATCACAAAAAAGTCGTAAGAGCCAGTGGGAATCTAGTTGGTTTGATTCATATTTAAATATTTAGCTGTAACTACTTGTTTTTGTGACAATGATGCTATTCATGCTGGAGATGGGAGCAAATGCCCTATTGTGGGACCCATGACCCTTCTGGAGAATCTCCAAGGGACATATTGTTCTTATAAGGATTACATGGAATCTGTAGCCAGTAGGTATCCAAATGGAACAGATAACAACTGTATTGCCCATTGACGAGTCTTTGCCCGGGATCTTCTTAAAGTGGGAGGAGGAGAGGCTTGCTCAGACGCCGTCTTGGTCACTTTTTGCCTTTTAATCTATACAATTCAGTATATATTGAAAATTTTATGTGCGGCCCTTTAGTGATGCTGAGGGCCGCGCTTGTGGCCCTCCATATGAACTCAGTTGCCCACCACTGCTCTATACCTTTATAAAATAAAAAAAACATCCTTTTTTCCAACTTTCACTTTACAATTTTCACTGCTCTAGAAAGAAACAACAACAAATATAAAGGATATTATTTTATTGCAATATTGACGAAGGAAGCAATTCCTGCGCACACCATTTATGCCATAGTTTGGTTATAACAAAAATGTACAATGGTATTATCAATGCATTTTCACAGAAAACATATTTCTCAATACACATTTAATCTGGTGAAAACATGATGTAACACATAGGATACAGATATAATGCTAGAAGCATGTGCATAATTTATAATATAAGAAATGTACACAACATTGACACAATGCATTAGGCAAACTATTTGCTTTAAAATCAGTTGTTACTAATATCACAACTACAGTGTTAAAAAAAGGTGTATTAAATTGGGCCTGATTTGCTAGTTGTTAAACCCCACTTAGTGGGTTATTAAATTAGCACACAGCTACCTGCACAAAGGTTTAACATGTTCACTTGTAAAATAAGATATTCCACACTGCCTACCAACTTTGTTGATGTCATAGATTGTACTCAAATAAACCACCAGCAATGTAGATAGACAAATTGCTAAAGCAAAAAAAATGACACTCTTTGTTTCAGCTTTTCCACTTGTAGGTTTGACATGCATATTAATAAAAATTACATTCAGGCATTTTATCATATTGCCACACAAATTTTCCACTCCTCCAAATAAGTACTTCAAAAGAACAAAGTATTGCCAAACCACCGGATGTTCAATGTAATATTAAATGTCCCCCTACTCATTATTCCAAGCAGAGGCACTTGTTTAGTTCCAAAGTATTCCTATTAGTGGACATCAACTATAATATATTTTAACATTCCTTTTCATAAGGTAACACTATTCCATCTGATGAACTAAATGATTATATCAGAAGATTTTACCCATGCATTTTTCTAATTAAAAACAGTTAATATATTATTTACATGTTGAAACTAGTAATGGCCGAACTGTCTGCAAGAGGGACAGTTCGGCTGCCAACATAACATGTTCGCTTTTCTTCCACGGGCGAACATTACGGCAGGAATAAGGTCTTGTTTCTTCCGCTGGCCGGATCCGGAGTAGAAAGATCTGGCCAGTGGAAGAATTCTTTCACCAGAGACTGCGTAGAGAAGCCGGTCTTTGGTGAAAGATAACCGGCTTAAACCGAGAGTGACGTCACATCCGGATATCGAAGCCAGGAACTGTGCATTCGAGGTACCGGAAGTGACGTCAGTGATTTTATAAATCAACCTATTCAGTGAGTAGGAGAGAGGTGAATTTTTATGTGCACTAATGGATTATCAAAATCATGAAAACAAGTTTTTAAAAAGTGAGCCATAGATACAGCTTAGATATATAAAAGGTAAATATTTGGGAAAAGTAGATAAAATATGTCAGAATAAATGAAGTGAAAGCATAAAAAGTTAATAGTTGTAAAACGCAGTTTGTGTCCAATTAAATTTTTTTTTTCAAATACTTGAAGTTAGAATAGATAAAGACCTCTCAAGCTAACATGGAACAATATTTGAAAGATACACTAAAAGAACATTGATTGGTAATGGTAATTTCTTAAAATATCAATTAACAGTTAAATGTTCTTTCAAAATATCAACAGCCAATCAATCACTCCCTGCCATTCACTGTTACAAAACAGTCCTGTCATACTGTTTTAATAGGAATGATCTCCTCTATGCTATTGACAGCTATTGCTGATGGATGTACAGCTGGATCCTTGTAAATGATCAAAGATTAATCTCGATAATGTCTCTAAATAGAAAATGGGGCCCTGCAAGTCAAGTTTGGGAATCACTGGCATATGGGCAGTTGCTTGAAATAGGGCCATACCCCTAATGAAGAGTAGATCTACTCAAGCATGTGAATTACTGAGCAGACACAGCATCAGGGAACATTTTCAGGATGCTGGAATTTTACCTTACTTATCTTTTAGTTGAGAAAGAAAAAAACAGAAATGGCAACTACAATTTTTCTCTCAAATATGTTTAGGTTTTGCTATAAACCCTTTAAAATCGGATTTTAGATTAGTTCAGTTTGTTAAAGCAATATACTGTCATGCAGCACAAACAATAAACAGCTATAACATGCCTTTCACTCAAATGCAGGAGATGTGGAGTCCCAGTAAAATCACACATACCCAGCTTTGTCTTACAATCATTGTTTGGATCATACAAATATTATTTCCTCAAGATATCATGTTAGTCATGCAGGGATAAACAATAAAGTACTCAGTGAGAGTGAGGTGTCCATATTGCAGTTGAAATTACATTTGAATATAATATGGATGATAATGCTTGAAATTTGATTGAAGTATCTGCCCATAATGGCCTTTGTCCCATCTCCTTTTCCTTCTCTGTAAAATGATAATAAAATGCTTAAATAAATATTCAGAAGTATACAGTGAGAAATAAAAGTTTTTCCCTTTCATAAATGTTTAGCATGCTTGATTCTTTAAACATAAAATGATGTTGGGTAGTAATAGCTGTTAAGATAATGGTCACTGGGACTGTATGAGCGTGGACCACTAGTATTTAATGCAATCCTTAGTTCTCTCTGGAACTTAATCCCTTATCCCATCAGACTTGCTCCAGAGTTATCACTTTAAAAAAAGACCTTAAAACACACTTCTTCATTTTGGGTATTATGGGTTTACCCATATTCTCTCTTTCCTAAACATTGCCAGCTAGTCTCAGCTCCTTCTCATCTACCCACTCTGTTCCCTAACCTCTTAGATTGTAAGCTTGATTGTGCAGGGCCCTTTTCTTCTCCTATGTCATAGCTTGTACTTTTATGTCAACTTTTTCCTTGAATCCTTAGGTAATGACATTTTAAAACCTATTCATTAAGAGGGAAATAGTGTTGCTTTTACACAAAAAAACATAACTGTTTCTTTGTTCCAGTTAAAACAAAAAATTAGTTGAGAGAGGTCTCCATTTTTAGCTTGGTCTCTACTTTTAGAAGATCTTTTTTTGTCGTATAGTGGAGATTTGTATTATCTCCAACACATTTTGCAACACATATTGCATTATCACTATGTTTTAATACTGGAGATAAATTTAATGACTTAAGCTGGGAATAGAAGGTACGATTTACCGTCTATTCCTTATGCGATTCTCTGCACTAGGAGCGGCGTCATCACGCTCGCCCGCTAGTGCTGAGAATGGGACTGCACTCTTAATGTGCAGCTCATTACTTCCCTCGGCTGCCCCCAGCCGAACTAGTGGGATCGGGCTAAAATTTTAGACCAATCCTCGTCAGTTGCAGCCTCCAATACCTGCACGACCCGATCCTTAGGGGATGCGGGAGCGAGCACGGCATCGGATCGGGGATCGGATCATGCAGGAATTGGTACGTGTATGCCCAGCTTAAGAAATGACAGGAAACAACACAATGTAGGTCAACGGGTCACTGATCTCCACTCAAATGGAAAACTGTTTCTTATAATCAATGATATTCAGATCACCAGTTTTTAACTTTTATAAACCATACCATAAAGGAACCAAATCCATTCCCCCAGAAGTGAACAGGTTTCCAAAAATAGAGAACCAAAACCGCGCTTTTTTACGTTTTAAAAAATATAAATAGGCCTCTTTTCATTTCTAACTAACAGCATTTTCAACCACTCAGAGAAGGTCCAGCACAATGATATTGGTCTGCTGATTGTTTTTTTTTATATACCAGTTTTAAATATGACTTACCTTACATATTAAAACAGTTGTGACCAATACACTGTATGCTAGCATAACCAGGAAAGTGACGAGAAAGGCCAAGTCATAAGAATTCGATTCCGATGATTCCATTGATTGTGGGCACTGTTCTGTCAGATCTGTAAAATCAATTATACTGAGTAAAATCCATGTTTTATGCAGGATAATTTAGAGGAATGACACACACACAGTCCTAATGTCTAAACTCAGGTGGAAGCCTGTACGTTTATTAACTTTAACTTTTTTATATTTCAAATGGACCATCAACAAAAAATATCACAAAATATTTCATATGGAATTATGCCATCAATTCAGTTCAATTTGATTTCAAGGGATACTTGCACAAACAACTGAGTGTAAAATGAACACAATCCAGTCCCCAACTCACATAACCTAGCCAATTAGTGTCAGGAAGTGAATAGTTATAGCTATACAGTCCCAAAACTAATAGGCATTACATCTTTGGAAAGTCACTGCTTCCATCAGAGCCTAATTTTACAACAGTTTAGAGGCAAGCAATGTTGCCTCTAAATATAATAATATCCCCAGTGACTTCAGTATTGTAGAAAGGAGTACATTCTTTCCAAAAAACATTTTTACATTTAAATATTTTACCCTTTAAGTCCCTCAACACAAAGAAAGTGGCTAGTTAATTAGAATGTGAATATCATTTTAATACATTATATTTTGGCGGAAAGTTCATGTTATTCGTTTTTTGCCAAACAGATATGTCATTGAGCTACTTTCAAGCTGTGTGAAGTAAGGCTTTCACTAGACAACTTAGAAATTACCTCCATACATCACATGATAGGTGTGTTGTTCGTTGATCAAAATTACCATTTTTAAATCACACCATAGAACATAATAGAATAATAAACCAGCAGACCAAATACTCACCATTGACAAAGATGAATGTTGCATTGCCTTCGGTAGTACGGTAGGGAGGGGGATACATGATTTCATACTTGAAGAAATACATTCCCCTGTCTTCCACCTTCAGTCCTGATATGTTAAAAGTCACATTATGTGGACCTGGAATGCCTAAGCATTGAAAAGATTTGCCACTAGTGACTGGTTTGTTGTCACCATAATAAGTGAAAACACAAACTTCTGTTGTCTGATTGCCTATTTTCTTCAAAAGGCTGAAACGTATCTCCTCAATCATTCCATTTATTTTGTATTTATAGACTAACGTGGCTTCTCCATGTCTGTTTGCCACGACCACATCTGGCTGGGAAACTTGTGCACCTGTGATACACAAGCATGAACATCATACAAATTCATGGTTAACGAGTATGCAATTATATTTCCAGTGCAGAAGATTAGTCTCTGTTTTTTACATCAGTGACATCTCCATAGCAACAACCAAACAAAATGTAATAAACCAATAAAATATTCAGCCTTGAATTCTTGCACTCTTATAATTCATACTATAATGTTAATGCACCTCATAAAGTTTTAAATTCAAATATTCTAAAATTACAGATATATTTATATATGCAAAAAAACATTCTGGCAGATATAATGGTTTATGGTGACTAGTGTGCATATATGTGTGTCAAAATTCCCACAATACAATTCACTGATTACCTAAGAATTATTGGTAAAATAGTCTCTTTAGTAAAGCCATCATGAAATCCTGTTCAAAGTGTGTGGAGTTTATTATCATTAAACTAGTTATTATTACCTTGATGAATAAATATAGGTCAGAAGATCAGAGAAACAAGAAAACATTGCAGCAATATACAATACATTTCTTTTAAAGAAATTGAAAGTTGATGTATTGCACCTACCTTCTGATAACATAATATAAAGCCAGTTGATGCCAATGAAGAATGGAACAAACATTCTGATTCAGATGTGAATTCCCTTGTTATATATTTATATATATATATATATATATAACAAATGTCAATGATCAGCGTATAAAAAAAGGCTCTTTCTTATATTTGATTGCTCCTCTCCAATGGCTTCTGTCAGATCACTAAACACAGTGAGCATTAAATAGGGTGACTAGGGGTCCCTACGAAACCACGTTTGAGGGCAACGTGACTTTGAAATAGTGTTTCAGGTCACACAAAGATTGCTTTTATAACCTCAGATTCACAAGTGCTAACCTGAGATGTTCGCTGTTCAATGTTTTGGATTTACAAGAAAGGAAATAGTGGGTTGGAGCCATTACGTAGAGATTACCACATTAAGAACCGAGAAAACTATGTATAACCAAAACAAGCCTATCTGAGAATGGAAAATAATGAGAATTTCACAGCACCTGTAATATGCTTTTTTTGTTCTAGGAACCCTCAATATTCTCAGGTGAAAAGTATACCATTATACCCAACTGTACTTGTAGGCAGAGGTGGTCCTAGGGAGATCAATACCCTAGACACCCCTCAGACGGGCGCCCCCCTGACTTTAGTCTGGGTCTGACTTTACTTCAGAGGGGGGGGGGCTGGTGCTTGTGAGGTATACATCCCCCCCTCCCCCCGGGAAACCATTTCCTTTCCTGGGGAGAGAGCGCAATGGAGGGGGGGTCTTCTCTACACCTTCTCTCCAGGTTGCCTAAAAACACCACTGCTTGTAGGTATAGGCTGGGTTTGGTTAGGGTTTGATAAACTTGAAGTTTGAATGCTTTGAATGTGATTGAAAATGATTAGAGGTAGATCCTGCACTATAGCCCTGGTATTTTTTCATGGCTATTTGTAAAGCGCTGCAAATACAGAAACGTTGATCAACATGTTTAGAGGTTGACCTAAAACTAAAGTGTTATTTTGTGTATTGTCTCTTGAACAAGTTTGAATTAAGTTTGAATTTAAGGTACACCTCAGACTTCACAAGTGCAGCCAACGACCACCTTCTTGTTAAAAACAAAGTGCCAGTAGAATTACAAGTTTGAGAAAAATCCCTGTGTCGATAGTAGGCACACCAGACATTGAATACTTTTCCATACAAAAAACACAATGCTCCTGTGAGTGGTTGGCCATCTACTGCTGTACTATA
>CM070039.1:45897384-45908611 GCA_036250615.1 Ptychadena robeensis
CATGAAAGTTGTATGGAGAAGTCTGCCTGTCTATGGGGGGCTTTAAGTGCACTGGGGTTGTAAGGTTTTTCATTCTCTCACAGCTGCAATAAACATTAAAATTTTAGACTGGTCATTTCTTTGACCATAGGGCAAACGTACAAAATCAGCAAGCAATCAAATACTTATTTTCTACTGAACACCTAGTAAACTACCTAGGAAATCTATTGAAATTATGGTCTCCACAGTAAAAAGGATAATTCAATGCTCTTTCAAAATATATTTTAATGATGTCTTGTGTTCTTAGCTCCCACAGGCATATTGCATCATGCTGTTCAAAAATGGCAATGTTCAGGACCATTTATTTCACAATGATTAATTTTCTGTTCAGCAGAATAAAAGCTAAGATTAGAGATATCAAATACCAAATTTGTAATGTGGGTAAGCTTTTGAGTAAGCTTTCCACTTGAGCTCATCCTGTGTTAACCAAGAAAGTTTTACACCCACTGTCATAATTACCTAGATTTGAGTAAATGATAAAACACAATAATGTAAAAATAAATTTGGAACAAAGACAAAAAATAATTTACTGCCCATTGGCACAAGAGTGTATGAGACAATAGTTGGTCTAGTAATAAAGCAGTGACTGCAGCATACCAATCAAATGATGGTGAGGATGGACAATTGACACCCATACAATTGACCCCCATTTAGAACATGAGGAGGGGTCTTATTAAAAACCTTTTGTTATTAGAATATGTTGCATGTGCCAACAGGCATCTAAATGTTTATTATTGGCATCAAATCTGCTTATAATTACTTCAAATTTCAAGCTGAGATGTAGAGAGGTATCATAAAGAAAATATATCCTTTATGAAGTACCACACTCACTAAATATATAGCAAAGGAAACCATTGGTTTCAACTGAACTTTATTAGTTATCATATTAAAACAGTTTTTATTTAGGGCTAAAGCCCCCCATACACCTTGAGATCACTACATACAATTTCCATGAGACCTACCAACGACTGTGTAGTATAGTGACCTCCCTGATAGAATACATAGTGATTGGAAGGTGTAGAAAGGTCCTCATATTACATGGTTTTGGTAGAAGAAAAGTTGGTTGTACAGAAATTGCATGGTAATTGTATGTGGTGTATGGGGGGCTTTACATGCCTGAATAAATATAGATTTTTTTAATACAAATTGTTTTTAATGTGATACCTAATTAAGTTATTATGTTTTCATTTTTGTGACCTATTTGGTACCTAAAAGGCAAGTTTGGTTAGGGTCAGGCAAACTAATGGTTTGCAATTGACATAGGATTTGCTTACTTTTCTAGAGATGTGAAGAGCCTTACACCAGATACAAATCTTCAATTATAAGCTTTTTTTTCTAATTTCCACTTTACATGCCATAATTTTTACTCCTTTCTGTAAAACGTTTTTATATCTATAATGTTTTATATAACATGCCGGCATTTCCCTGTTCGATTGCCATTACAGGGAACTGAGGGTCCCGATCCAAAGTTTCAGCCAGGGATCAATTTCCCAAGGGAGTGCACAAATGATCACACACTGATTCTTCAGTCACCGCATTGCGATCAAACACATACGGATCGCCAAGGAATCGAGTCCTGTTTGGCCAGTTTACCTGAAATCTATGGAACTTTTAATATGTAGGCTTTGGTAAAGGAGTCCAAATGTGGCACAGGTGTATTAACAAACTTTGCAATTGAACCCTGCAGAACTAGGTACATATAGATCTGTAGAAGGGACGTATGCTTTGAGATATGATGTCTAAAGCTGGCCATACATGGGTCAATACCCATTAGAACGACATGGGGACGTGGTACATGTCATCACGCTGCACTCAAGGGTTAGTTGTTTAAACAGCGAATCGATGCACACCACTGTGCACATCGATTACTGTTCGAAACTCTGGATGGGAACCCTGGTCCATTCGTCGAGCGCAGCGTGATGATGTCTCCACATTCTGATTAAACGTCTGCCCAGCTAACGGGTGTCGAACCCATATATAGCCAGCTTATGAGTACGATCATTCAGAGATAGGAACTATCAATTTGTGATACTTATATTTATTTCTCCACATATTGTATGTTTCATGTAATTATCTAATATGTATGGAGTATTATATGTCATGTTAACAGGTGATGGTAAAACATACATATATTTTCCCGGTGTTCCCGGTTATTTTCCCCATTCATCAAATGAATTAATCAAATGTAAAAAATCAGTTATTCTGGTAAAGAACTGCATTTTAAATACATATTAAATATATTAATATATAAATACATATTTAAATATCATAATATGTAGTAGGAAGTGTCTGGCCTTGATGAGTTCTTTCAATTCTGAGAAATTGATTCATTAGGTTGGACTAACAATAGCACGAAAAAAATCTAATGTCTAATTAAGGGATTCAAATTTAGGTAGTTTCTGACAAATTTAGTCATATTTATTTTAAATCTATTTATTTTATTGACTGAATCAATATATTTATAGTATGTGTTAGTTGACACCATAACAATTTCCATAGCAAATTTCCTTTGGGATGGCTAGTTCTCCTAGGAAAAGATCAGCTGATCCAGTCGATCTTTTCTGTTTCAATGGTTTGGATCATTTTATTGTGGCTAATTTCTGTTTCTGTGCAGGCTAAAATAGGATCAGCCAATTAGAGCAGTACTCTTTAAACGGCCGATTATGTGCTTCTCTACGAATTCTCTTGCAGCAGAACTTTTCCAGTGAAGACTTACCATTGTTGTTCCAATCTACATACCGGTACTTTGTTTATTTACAACACCATTTCTCAAAAACACCCATTTTGCATTTGTGTGCAAATGTTATACAACTATGCATAAGTAAAGCTGGCCATAGACGCTTAGATTTCCCTGAGAACAATTTGTTATAGGATCAGGATGTGAGTCTTCGATCATTAGTCAAACATCGATTGAAAAGTGCACCATTTTCGGGACACAATTCCCAATTAATTGATGATGTAGCTAATGATCGGCTACACACAAAAATTCGTTCAGAAATGTTGGAATCCGGATAAGGCCTGCATGGGTCTGCAAGGCCTGCGATAGGAACGATCTAAAGTCTCTCATAACGTCCTTCGACTAAAAATTACATACATGTCCGATCGCTGCCCGATTCATGGATTTATCATCCATCTTATTTATCATTTATCTTGCATCCATTTGTGAACGATTGATTGCTGCGAACGATCATGCTGGTCGATCTTTCATAAATAGTACAAAAATTTGAGATGTCTATGGCCAGCTTAAGTTACTTATGTTTTGTAGTGCAAGTGGTAATATCATATATATTGATTCTATTGATTCCATCAAATTGCCTCCCATGTTACAGTATTATCAGAGAAAACCCTAAATGATTTGTTACAGTTCAGCACAATTGTTTGATGAAATAAAACAACTATGAAATTTCAACAGAATTTGAAAAAAATCTTTGTTTTGTTTTCACCAATATTTTAAGTCATTTTTTTTATTTCACAACATTATAATAATGAAGAAAACTATTTACGAAAAAAAGAAACACACTTGAGTATTTTTTTATAAGGGTCAAGACCCAGAACAGTACTTAACTTGCTCCTTAACTTGTTCATAAATATTTACCTGTTCCTGATCTTGTTCCTGTTTCTAAATTTGCAGCTGAATCTTAAAGCTGAACCTGTACCTGGCATCTTGTAAGCCTCCCATTAAACCTTAATCCTGTCTGTTTGTACTTTGTACTTGTAAGTGTGTACTGCCTAAACTGGTCGCCCCCCATTGTCCAGAACCCTGACAGTAGCAAGGAGAAAGTCACTGCTCTTCCTGAAAAATATTTGCAGTTTGGAAATCATGAAAAAAAACTAAACAGGTAAACACTGGAAGAATGTGGAAGAAAGAATTTGGAGAAAGAAAAGCACTGCATTCCAGTATAGGAGCATTATCTTATGTTGAAATATAGTGGTAGGAGTGTTGTAGTTTGGGCCTATTTAGTAGAATCTGAGCCTGGATGGGTTGCTGTTGACTGTCAATGATAAAAAAATGCATTCTGAACTTCAAAGAACTCTAAAGGAAATGTATCTCTTCATTAACTTAATCAGAGACATAGGAATACGCAGAACGATCATAAGTACACAAGTTGTTCTATCAAAGAATGGCTAAGAAGAAAATGTGATGGCCAAGTTGAAGTCATGACCTAAATCTGACAAAAAAATTGTAAAAACACTGGAAAGTGAATGGTTCATGTAAGGAAACCCACCAACGGCCAAGAGTTGAAGTTGTTCTGTATGGAGGAATGGGATAAAATTCCTGCATTTCATGTGCAGGACTGGTCAGCATGAAAACATTTAGTGGGAGTTGTTAGTAAAAATAAGATGATGTTTTTTACACAAAAAATATTTTAAAGGGTTCACAAACTTCCAAGCACCACTGTATGTACCACCATCTTACAAAGAATATAGAATAGGTGGAGGCAATAGGCAGAATACCACCATCTTGCAAAGTATAAGCAAACATAACCCCACTTACACAGTATAATGGCAGAAGAAATACCATTTGTTCTAAAAACTTTATAATCATCATGTTATCATAATTAGATCACTAGGTCCAGCTGTATGTCCAATTATTATTGTTTTATGAAGTCAAAGTACTTAAACTTAGACTCTTAGATTTTCCATATTAAGAGGTTCAGTTTCTAGATTACTCTACTGGTGCTGAACTTAAAAGAAGAATTCATGTTGCATTTCAGAAGATTCAACGTAATAGGAAATTTTAAAAGAACTGATATTTACATATTTTTGGATTGGGGACACCACCATGTATTCTCAGAGTGTTTGATGTTTTGTGGTTTGCATGAAAATGTTGGGGTACATTAACCATTCTTGACTGACGAAATAAAACCTTTCAACTTCCTACTCCACCCTGCTGCTTCGCTTTTATTGTGTTACTGTTAAATTCTTGATCATAACAACTTAAAAATATGTAGTCAAAACTGTATTTTATATAACTAAACTGCTATTTATTTTAGGCGCATGATCAGTGTTATTATGATTTACAAACCTGACATAACTGAAATTACCTGAAGGCACTCTATAAAACATTCTTCTGTCTGCACCATACCATTTACTTCAATTAATAACATTTCAAATGGCTAAAAAAGATGCTCAAGAAATCTATTGCGAATGTTATGTTAAAATGTTTTGTGGTAACCATAGGCATCAATGGGGTTAGGATTTTAGTGTTTAAAATACAGAATCTTTAGACCAGACAAAAGAATCTCCAAAAGAAAAATGTGAACAATAGTAATGCTGTCTCAAGCGTAGAAAGGCTAGATTGAACCTGGGGGGGTTTCCACATGCGTCGGGACCCCCTCCGCTAAGTGTATTGCTTGGTCCCAACGTAGCACATTCACTTACCTGCTCGGCAGGTGCTGTGTCTTTACAGTACCAAGTCATTCCGCCGATGCAAGGCTGAACGTAGTGGAGTACGTCGGGACCCCCTCTGCTAAGCATATTGCTTGGCGGGGATCCTGATGGAGCACATAGACTTTACCTGCTCGGCGGATGCTGTGTGTAGGCATCCTCCGAGCAGGTAAAGTCTATGTGCTCCATCAGGATCCCCGCCAAGCAATACGCTTAGCGGAGGGTGTCCCGACGGATGTGGAAACACAGCCTTAGACAAAACATAGATTAACCTTTACCAGAATGATGGTAAGAAAAAAGTATGGAGAAGGCATGGAAAAAGGATTGATCTGAAGCATACCAGGTCATCTGTAAAACATGGCAGAGGCAGTGTGATGGCTTGGGTGTGCATGGTTGCACGTGGCATTGGACATGCGAGTTTATCCATAATGTGACAGGACAGAAGCAGCTAAATGAGGTGTTCAGAGACATACTGTCTAAACGCAGTCACATTGGTAGGGAGGAGTTTTATAATAGAGATGGACAATAGCCCAAAACAGCCAATGCAACCCACATTTTTATTGAAGCAAAAAGTACAATAACTTTGGCATTACTTTGCGATGAAGTGATAAATAGCTTTAGTTTCTCACATTTCTATGCAATCATTTTATTTAACCCACTGAATTTAAGCTAAATATTTGTGGTTGTTTCATTTAAAATGCATTGTGGTAACGTACAGAACCAACATTAGAAAAAAAAGTTATCTTTGTCCAAATATTTATGGACTCAATGGTATATTCTTATTTATGACACTGGCAGTCTTACTTATCATGAAAGTTTGCAGTTTCCCAGACATGTTTACATCTTGGTTTATGAAAGATTTTCAGGAATTAAAAAACAATACTAGATTACAATATGTTATATTGCTTGGGTGTTTAAGAAGAACAGGAAATGCATTGTTTCTGATTCATCTTTTTGTCTTGTGGACTGTTATGCTGGCATGCAGAAGTAATTCCATTTACATTCCTGTCATTATATGTAAATATTATTAATGCAGTTTATTTGAGGTTGGAAGGGTGTCATACAAGCAAAATAATGAGATTTTCAGTTTTCGAGAAACAGCTCATTCATTTTCATAGTCAACGTTGTTTTCGTCATTAATACAAACCTGAAAGCAGTATTCTGCTTTGTCATGGTATGAAAAAACCACATGTTTACCGTAAGTGATAATTTGAGGATGAACCACTGGACCCTAGTTACATCATATTATCAGTTCTCATGAATTCAGAGACAGATTGCTGACTATTATTGTCTGAATTTATATTTTTTATTATTATTATATACTTTTATTATTGTATATGTATATGCTTGTATTCATTTAACATTTTTATAAAGTTATCAAACTCTCACGTAAAACTATAAAATGTAAATTGCTTACAGTTGTATTGCTTTCATTGGTTTCTCTGGGCTTACTACTACTTCTTGTTTAAACGTTTGATTTAAGCTAAGGGGCTTATTGATACTACTTCATTGAATACCTGAGCATCATTTGTTACCCCTCATGTGGGTTGTAGTACCATACACTGTGTTAGTGTGGTGAATGATGTTTAAAAAGTGGTTGTTTTTCTCTTTTCTTTTTGTTTTCTTCTTAATGGAACATATTTGTGTCTTACAGCATCTTTGCTACCCTTATCCTTTGAAGATGCAATGTACTATTGTATTACTGTATAATCCTTAATGGCTTTGTAAGACACAAACTCTATCCTCTACAATAAAGTTGATTGTTACTAAAACAAGCATTTTTTTTATCAAAAAAAGTTGGAAGGAAGGAAAATTCTTACCATGGTCCTTGCTTAAATTGTCAAGTAACAAGGGAGGCCTTGGGGGCCCTGACATGCTGAGATTCTAACATGCAATTCATTTGAATAGAATAAAGGACTGGTGCCTAAACCTTGCCACTCACCCATGTGGTTCATATCGAATCTAACATGTCACCGATTCTGCTACATTGTCTAGTTTGGTTGGGTAGCCGCTGCAGTCCCTAAGATTTTGTAGGATCATCCACTCATCGGCCCCACTCCATGCATTTTGCACGCCCTATGCACCCCTTCCCACCTAACTACTTTTCCTGGCCCTCTTACATCAGTGTGTGGTAATGCTGACTTCCCACCGAGGAATCTCTGGGAATTCCATAAGACCTGAAAAGACCCCTTTGGTCTCAAAATTTGTGATCTAGTTAATGATATGGCTCTAAGCTCAGAACTAGCTGACAAATCTCAATCTTGCTCTGTCCCTTGGTGGTCTTACCTACAGGTACACAGCTGGCTGACACATCATCCCTGGCTAGATGCACTAGGCAGAACCCTCACAATCTTTGAAGCTACGTGTGTAGGTAGCCTTAACAAAAAGCCTTCATCTATAAGCTACTTATAACCAGAGTCCCACGCTAGGGTCCAAACAGTCCAGTTTTTCTGGACAAATGATTTGAGGCTCTCTGGGCCCAGCGGAAGATGGGATGACATATGGATGGCAGCCCATAAAAGTTCTTTTAGCTCCAGACAACAGGAAACTGATCTTAGCCTTTTGCTACCACACTCCTTAAGTGCTCCACAAAATGAATCCTACTCTGCCTTCCATTTGCTGGAGGTGTAAGGTGTAGGTTCTCTCATACTTGGTGACTTCAATATAGCCATGGATAACCCCAGCAACCCCCCATCTGCCAAACTGCTCTCTATAATGGTCTCCCTTGGCCTGACCCAGCACATCCACGCCCCTACACACCTCACTGGACACACACTTGACCTGGTGTTCTCCAAACTCTGTACCCTCACCCTCTTTGATAACATTGCTTTCCCTCTCTCTGACCACCATCTCCTAACCTTCGATATGAACACTTTTTACCCTTTGTCCATCCCCGGACCTCCCCGACCTGGACGTTGGCACAGAGACCTCCATAACCTGGACCACTCTGCATTCTCTGACTCTTTATCTTCACTTGCCTCCACTTTCTGTAATCTCACATCCCCCGACCAAGCTGCCTCTCAGTATAATCTCACCCTTCATTCTGTCCTAAATAAAACTTGCCCCTGCCACCCTCCGCTGTCCCCAACCCCTGTCTTTGGCACGGTAAGCACACTCGCTGCCTTTAACAGGGCAGAGTGCAAGTGGAGAAGGTCAGAACAGCGACTTTCTCATTTACAAGGCCAAACTCCATCAATTCAATAATGTGCTTACTGCTGCCAAACAAACCTACTTCTCCTCCCTCATATCCTCACAAGTATCCAACCCTCACTGCCTCTTCTCCACCTTCAACTCTCTCCTCAATCCTAGACATGATTGAAGCCATCCGATTTGATATTTCTGCCAACTGCAATACCCCCCACACCCCCTCAGTCAATCCCATCCTCCTGTAACTCTTCCCTAACCCCCACTCCATCAATCCCATCCTCCTGTAACTCTTCCCTCACCCCCACTCCGTCAATTCCATCCTTCTGTAACTCTTCACTCACCCCAATTCCTCCAACCCATCCTCCTCCAACTCTTCCCTCACCCCCATTCCTCCAATCATATCCTCCTGTAACTCTTCCCTTACCTCACTTTCTCCTGTTAATCTGGAGGAAGTTACCTCTCTGCTTCGCTTCTCTCCTTCCAGCACCTGCCCACTTGACCCTATATCCGCTGATCTGCTCAAGACCCATTCTACCACCCTTGCCCCTGCACCGACTAAACTATTCAACCTCTCCTCTGGTATCTTCTCATCATCCTTCAAACATGCCATAGTCCTCCCCATACTAAAGAAACCATTGCTTGACCCCTCTCTTCCCTTTAGGTACTGACCAATCTCTCTTCTTCCTTTCGCTTCTAAACTTGTAGCAACTTGTTAACAAAAGACCGACTATCTGACTGTAAATTCCCTGCTTAACCCCCTCCAATCCGGCTTCCGGTCTTCTCATTCCACTGAAACAGCCATCACTAAAGTTGCCAATGGCCTGCTCACTGTCAAGGCCCAAGACAACTTTTCCCTACTTCTTCTGCTAGATCTTTCCTCTGTCTTTGATACTGTTGACCACCCTCTACTTCTACAGACCTTTATACCTCTATTGGTATTCGTGACTCTGCACTATCCTGGTTCTCTTCCTTCCTAACTAACCGGTCTTTCCAAACTTCTTTCAATAGCTTCTTCTTCTCACACCTCTCTCCCTGTTGGTGTCCCACAAGTCTCCGTCCTTGGCCCGGTCCTATTCTCCCTTTACACCTCCTCCCTTGGGAAATTCATCTCATTGTTTGGTCTGAAATACCATTTATATGCTGATGACACCCAAATTTAACTTTCTACCCCGGCCTTTACTCCCTCTGTCCTGGACAACATCTCGAGGTGCCTTTCGGCCATCTCTTCATGGCTGGCTAACAGATTCCTTAAACTCAACCTGAGCAAAACAGAATTCATCATCTTTCCTCCATTACCTTCTAAGCTTTCGCCCAACATCTCCCTTACAGTAAATAACACAATTCTCCCCCATTCCACAAGCACGCTGCCTTGGTGTCATCTTCAACTCTGCGCTCTCCTTTACTCCTCACATACAGAACATTGCTAGATCCTGCCACTTTCATCTCTGCAACATCTCCAAGATCCACCCTTCCTCTCCCCAGAGACCACCAAAGTCCTGGTACACGCTCTCATCATTTTTTCTTTGTTCACTTTTTCACCTTCTATATTTGTAATGTTGTAATTGAAAATTAGCTTTCAATAAACTTGATTGAAAAAATAAATTCCTAACCATTGGATTTCCCCCTCAAGTGCTTAGCATTAGGGGGACATGGGGACTTTTAAGGCCAACTAGTTGTACTTGTTGTATTTTTTATTTAAAACATAATAGATAAAAATTAAATAATTGGTCTCATTTCCATAAGCAATTCATCACACATTCATGATATATATATATATATGAGCAGAAACATTGTAAATCTGTATTCACATATAAATTAATGGCTGTCATATAGATTTTTTAAGCAAAAAGACTGCACGGTTCATGGTCTTCGTCAGTTCACTGGTCTGTCCATGTGAGGACTTGCCTGAGGACTTTTGTGCAGAGCGGTACATGCCCAAAGATCCTCAATCTATATAATCATATTAGCACATGGAATGGACCTTCTATCTAAATTTTTTACAGCTGACAACAAATATTACTACTGCTATCTGGCACTAGGATCTGTATTGGTTCTCCGTTCACTATCAGAATTCCCTTGCAGGATGGCTATTATTCTAAAAATGTTTTAAACCTTGATGCAGAAACAAAGCACCCCCTGAGGAAGCCAAAGGTCGATCATTGAGTGCTTCGAAAATCTTTATGACAGCCATTCATTTATATTTGAATAAATATGTACAATGTTTCTGTGGACATATGCATCATGAACGTGTAATGAATTGCTTAAAGAAATGTGTTCAGACTAACTAATTTGTTTTTATCTATTATGTTTTAAATATAAATTACAACAAGTACAACTAGTTCGCCTTTAAATGCCCCCTGACCCCCTAATGCTTAGCACTTGTGGGGGGGGGGGGATCTATGGTAAGGAATTTCATACCTTCGATATATTTTTGATATGTCTTTTGGTATATTGCCCTAAAACTTATATATAGGAACATTGACACTTTGATGAGTATATGTTTTTTAATAGCATGGTTTCATTGAAATTTTAATCAGATACACAAGTATAGAAGCATACAGAAGACAGGAGAAAAAAAAATATATACAGAGAAGGCCACATCGGTAAACAGTAAAGAAGAAGTTGAGGTATCTATTCCTCAAACCCTCCACAT
>CM070039.1:45908883-45920945 GCA_036250615.1 Ptychadena robeensis
CCTTGCGTGTGATGAGGTTATGAGTGGGGATGTCATTACTAGGTCACTGGAGGAGCGGAGGGGGCGGTTAGGGGTGCATTTGTGTACCAGGCCGGAGACGCAAGGAGGACAGGAGGCGCGGAGTGATTTAAAAGCAAGGCACAGGACTTTGAATTTGATTCTCTGGACAATTGGAAGCCAGTGAAGAGATTTGCAGAGAGGAGCAGCAGATGAGGAGCGGTTAGAGGAGTAAATGAGTCTAGCAGCAGCATTCATGATGGACTGAAGAGGTGACAGTCTAGTGAGAGGGAGACCAGAGAGGATGATGTTACAGTAGTCCAGACGAGAGATGATGAGAGCATGTACCAGGACTTTGGTGGTCTCTGGGGAGAGGGAGGGGCGGATTTTGGAGATGTTGCGTGGATGGAAGTGGCAGGATCTAGCGATGTTCTGAATGTGGGGAGTAAAGGAGAGCGCAGAGTCGAAGGTGACACCAAGGCAGCGAGCTTGTGGAATGGGGGAGATGATGGTGTTATTAACTGTAAGAGAGATGTTGGGGGGAGGAGGCTTAGAAGGTGATGGGGGAAAGATGATGAGTTTTAAGTAGAGTATTAAGCAAATACATCATATATAAGAATGCCAGTTTATAACATTATAACGGGAAGAAGGTCAAGGCATAACTTGGGCCAATCTTGTTAAAATGTTGTACTCTAAGATTAGACAAGGTATACCATCTGAGTAACCACCATGTAGCCATAAAAAATAAGAAAGGAAAAGAGAAAAAAAAAAGGCAACACAAGAAAAGGGGAAGAGAGGAGAAAGAAAACATACTATATAGACGGGGAATGAAAGTGAGAAAAATAGGGTCAGGTGAATATCCAGGGTGTCCATGAGGCTGAGAATTGGTGGTAAGTGCCTTGTAGGTCAGCAATCAATGACTCAATTCGGATAAGTTGGTTTAGTTCAGTCAACCAAGCATCTACTGAGGGTGGATGGGTCATTCTGCAGCAAGTAACTTTTGGGATATGTAGTCCAGGGAAGGAATTTGCATTCCCCAAACAAGAAATTGAATGCAGCACTGGCAGAGGAAGGGACATAGAATAAAAGTAATAAAGGGGCAAAAATTGGAATAGCTATTGGAATAGCTATTTTTACATAATATAATACAAAATCTAAACCACAAATAGTTTCCTTTTCTTACTTGTCTTTTTAACAAAACTTCAAGAAAAACATTTAATTACCATAAATATTAAGATCCTTTATTCATTTTTCTTTCAAATAATGATGATGCATAAGCAAGATTGGGCACCTGGAAATGGCTCAGTGAACAAAAGTCCAAAGTTCCGAAAGAGTTGCAAGCAGCACAAAACCTGAATAAAACAAGGTTGTAAAACATGGCAACTTTTTTATTTGTTTACTTTAAAAATTCTAAACAAAATCCTGATAGGAAGGCTTCTCAAGTCAGTATTTACAGAGACAATTCTATGAGAGACTACTGTCTTCAAAACCCCAGCTGAAATATATGAATGGGAGTTAAAATGCTGGCAGTTGCTTTACAGTAAAATTTTCCTTTATTAACTGGACCTTATTTAAAATTATTATTATTATTATTTGCTGCAGCGCCTTTACACATTAGGGGCTAATAATTTTTTTTAATAAAAGGTATCTTTCAAACAGCAGAAAGTTTAGAGTTCAAGTAATACCTTTTATTGGCTAACTAAGTCATTTTAAAATTGTAATAAGACTTATGCACATACTTAGGTTGCCCATCCCAAATATCGAAAATCAAACAGAACAGATAATTATAAAACCAATGGTGCATTCATGATCTTTGTTTTCAGGCCTAATGCTGCTGCCATTATTTTTAAGATTCAAGGTCCTTCCCTGCTGTGTTTGTGTATTTTTCAGAGGAAATTGTCTGTTCTGTGAGTTCTGGAAACTGGACAAACTGGAAAAGGTATGGAACAGGGACCAGTGAGTTGTAGTTCTCTATTTTTTCTACCTGGCCAAAGTGTTTTTTATGATACATGTCTGGTCTATGTTGATATGTTGAAAATAAATATGAATTCTTTTTTAATTATGTTTGGTTGATTATACAAGGAGGCATCTTTGAAACCCCCAACACATACAGTGGGTACTAAAAGTATTCAGACCCCCTTCCATTTGTCTCTTTTTGTTATATTGCAGCCACTTGCTAAACTCTTTTTTTCCTCATTAATGTAACCATAGCACCACATATTGACAATAAAACACAGAATTGTAGACATTTTTGCAGATTTATTAAAAAAGAAAAACTGAAATATCACATGGTCCTAAGCATTCAGACCCTTTGGTGTGACACTCATATATTTAACTCAAGTGCGGTGCATTTCTTCAGATCATCCTTGAGATGGTTCTACACCTTCATTTGAGTCCAGCTGTGTTTGATTATACTGTTTTGATTTGATTAAGAAAGCCACACACCTGTCTATATAAGACCTTACAGCTCACAGTGCATGTCAGAGCAAATGAGAATTATGAGGTCAAAGGAACTGCCTGAAGAGCTTGGAGAATTGTGGCAAGGCACAGATCTGGCCATGGTTATAAAAAATATTTATGCAGGACTTAAGGTTCCTAAGAGAACAGTGGCCTCCATAATCCTTACATGGAAGACATTTGGAAAGACCAGAACCCTTTCTAGAGCTGGCCGTCTGGCCAAATTGAGCTATCAGGGGAGAAAAGCCTTGGTGAGAGGTGGTAAAGAAGAACCCAAAGATCACTGTGGCAGAGCTCCAGAGATGCAATCGGGAGATGGGAGAAAGTTGTAGAAAGTCAACCATCACTGCTGCCCTCCACCAGTCGGGGCTTTATGGCAGAATGGCCCGAAGAAAGCCTCTCCTCAGTTCAAGACACATGAAAGCCCACATGGAGTTTGCTAACAAACACCTAAAGGACTCCAAGATTCTCTGGTCTTATGAGACCAAGATAGAACTTTTGGCCTTATTTCTAAGCAGTGGAGAAAACCAGGCACTGCTCATCACCTGTCAAATACAGTCCCAACAGTAAAGCATGGTGGTAGCAGCATCATGCTGTGAAGGTGTTTTTCAGCTGCAAGGGCTGGACGATGCAATTGAGGGAAAGATGAATGCACTCAAGTACATGAACATCCTGGATGAAAAACTTCTCCAGAATGCTCAGGACCTCAGACTGTTACCTTTCAACAAGACATTGACCCTAAGCACACAGCTAAAATAATGAAGCATCTCTGGAAAGACCTAAAATGACTGTCCACCTACGTTGTTCACCAACGTTTACCATCCAACCTGACAGAACTGGAGAGGATCTGCAAGGAGGAATGGCAGAGGATCCCCAAATCCAGGTGTGATAAACTTGTTGCTTCTTTCCCCAAAAGACTCATGGCTGTATTAGATCAAAAGATTGCTTCTACTAAATACTGAGCAAAGGGTCTGAATACTTAGGACCATGTAATATTTCCGTTTTTCTTTTTCAAAAAATCTGCAAAAATTTCTACAATTCTGTGTTTTTCTGTCAATATGGGGTGCTGTGTGTACATTAATGAGAGAAAAAAAAGAACTTTTAGCAAATGGCTGCAACATAACAAAGAGTGAAAAATTTAAAGGGGGTCTGAATACTTTCTGTACCCACAGTATATCTTCGATATATTACTCTTACTTACTTTTTTATACATATTTCTAAAATCCTCACTTTTAGTAAGGTGGGGGGTGGTGCTGTAAAGGCTTCTTTGGTATTAGGCCGATGTCTGAGAGTATTTAACCCTGAACTAAATATTTTATATTCCAGGGGCTAGCAGTAACCTGATCTAACCAGTAGCACACTTCCTGTTTGAAGGTTCACATTCACTGGCCCACTGTATCCATTAATGAGAGACATAGTCTTCATTGGGCTTCACCATGGTGAAGCAGTGAAGAGAGAAGTGTTAGATAAACTAGTAGATTGAGATAATTTTTTTAGGTACCAGACACAAAGTCAAATTAAACCTAAATCCAACTATCACATCTTAAGGACTTGCAATAGATGTGTTTTTCTTTCAGAATTAAATAATAAAAATTATTCAAAGCACTGTTGTCAATTTAAAATGTTTTGACCAGGGCCATTTCTCCCTCTATGCCGGTACCCCAGGCGCTCCCTGCACGCATAATTGCTTATTAACAACTTTTCGGCCACCACCCATGCCCCCCGCTCAACAAGTTTCAACTTTTCTGCTACCAAACCCCTGCCCCATCCCTGGCGCGCGGTACACTCTCTCCCCTTCAATAACCAAATCCCCCATCGATATGGAATCCCAGGCAATCATTTTGCATAGGTCCCCCCAAATGCTAGAAACGGCCCTGATTTTCAGACAGATGAAAAAAAAAATTATTCTGACATTTTTCAATATTAACCGCCCTAGCGGTCAGGATGGCAGCATCTCGTCCAGCGCTGCTACTGCTAGTATAGCACTGGACGAGATGCTGCCGTCCAGCACACATCGGGGCTCCGGAAGCGCATACTTACAGTTCGGTGCTGTCCCGGTGTCCCCGATGTCACAGGCAGGCTGGCAGCTCCTCCGGCTCTTCTCCCCCCACCTCCGAGTGACGTGATGATTGGGGGGGGGGGGCGGCGGGAGATTTGAAAAGTACATTGCATGAAAGCAGTTTTCTATGAAGAATACTGCTTTCAATGTGCACCTATGTACTAAACATCGCCCAAAAAAAGTCACTGGTGCCCCAGATGGGCCCATTTGCAGTAACCCTTTCTTCCCTGGTGTGATTTCATCACACCAGGTTAGAGAGGGTTAACTGCAAATGGGCACATCTGGGGCACCAGAGACTTTATGTGGGCGATGTTTAGCACATAGCAGCATAGATCTGTGCCCTGATTTTTGTGTTTTTTCAAAAATTTTATTAAAAAAATGTTTTTTTTATTTTACAAACATTGTTTGTTTCAAACATTATTATAGTCAGGATGTCTACTAGACCCTTGTACGGACAGATTTTGGGAAGTAACAGGCCTACAACATAAAGAAAAATTTACCATTGAAGTCTATGGTGCAATTTTGGTACAGAAATCTGGACCTCAGCAGTGCGCTAGGGAGGTTAAAGCTAGTGACAAAGTTCAGCACCAAAACATTTTCTTTTACTAGATACAATATGAGTGCATGTTATACCGTTTATATGAGAAATCAGGAGTGCTTTGTAAAAACAAAAAAGTGAGTTGCACATCACATCTCAGTTTTTGAAAAATACCTTATGGTGCATTTTCCTAAAAATTCTCATTTACATTGCGACAAACCAGAGTAAAGAGTGTAAAGAGCAATAACGTACTTCATCAATGTTCAGATTAACCACATACTTACCGTTACTGTTATGCTAAAAGTAAGCATAATTACCAAACCCTGATAATTACTCCAGATTGTCAGTTCTCGAGAATTCAGTGTGGTACATTTTTGGTTTTCATATACAGTAACATAACTCAGTCATAGTTTCATAAAAGAAAGCAGCTTTAAGCATTTTTTAAATTTTATTTTTACCAAAGTAAACCTGTTCCATCTTCACAAGTAGAAGCCTAGCTGTCATTATTTTGTGCCTGGATATCAATTTTATCGCCTTTCTCATTTCCTATTTATTAAAACAGACACATGTTTTAACACATGTTAAAAAACATTGTTTAAATACCTTAAACCATTTAATTTGATAGTGTTAGTGGAGCATGAAAAATAGCATCAAGAACTGTATATTAAATAAAGTATTGAAGTGATGAACAAACAAAATAGACATTTTAGATAAAAGAATGGCACAGTTGGGGCCAAGGATTTACAAGAACACAGGTACCTGAAAATAAAATATTTAAAGGAAAATTTCCCAGAAGGAATGCAACTAACAACTTATAAGTAAAAAAATTGGGTAGAACTAAGGCACCCATTGACAGAACTTCCATAGTGGATGCAGTTCTTCTTTACATTTAACAGGTATGGTTTAGGATGAGTAGTTTGAAGGAGATTATAGAAAAAAATCAGGAGCAATAATATCAATCGAGTCTTCTCCATTAGATAGAGGTTGTCTTCTAGAAGGATCAGCACTGCCAGTTTGCAATAGGCACTCATATTACCGTATGTACAGTGGCTTGCAAAGAATTTGGCTCCCTTGAACTTTTCCACATATTGTCACATTACAGCCACAAACATGAATCAATTTTATTGGAATTACACGTGCAAGACCAATACAAAGTGGTGTACACATGAGAAGTGGAACTAAAATTACACATGATTCCAAAATTTTTTACAAATAAATAACTGCAAAGTGGGGTGTGTGTGTGTAATTATTCAGCCCTCTGAGTCAATACTTTGTAGAACCACCTTTTGCTGCAATTACAGCTGCCAGTCTTTGAGGGTATGTCTCTACCAGCTTTGCACATCTAGAGACTGAAATCCTTGCCCATTCTTCTTTGCAAAACAGCTCCAGCTCAGTCAGATTAGATGGACAGCGTTTGTGAACAGCAGTTTTCAGATCTTGCCACAGATTCTCGATTGGATTTAGATCTGGACTTTGACTGGGCCATTCTAACACATGGATATGTTTTGTTTTAAACCATTCCATTGTTGCCCTGGCTTTATGTTAGGGGTCGTTTTCCTGCTGGAAGGTGAACCTCTGCCCCAGTCTCAAATCTTTTGCAGACTCCAAGAGGTTTTCTTCCAAGATTGCCCTGTATTTGGCTCCATCCATCTTCCCATCAACTCTGACCAGCTTCCCTGTCCCTGCTGAAGAGAAGCACCCCCAGAGCACGATGCTGCCACCACCATATGTGACAGTGGGGATGGTGTGTTCAGAGTGATGTGCAGTGTTCGTTTTCCGCCACACATAGCGTTTTGTATTTTGGCCAAAAAGTTCCATTTTGGTCTCATCTGACCAGAGCACATTCTTCCACATGTTTGCTGTGTCCCCCACATGGCTTGTGGCAAACTGCAAACGGGACTTCTGGGAATGTCTTTTTTTATTGAAGTTTTTGCCATGTACAGCGTAGAAGCATACAGAGTAAAATACAGAAGGCACATATAATGCAGTACATGGTCATATAGGGGGGAAAACAAAATCAAAACCGGGAACAGTGCATTCCGCATACTGGAGTGTGTGCAGAGATTAGCAAGTGATGAACAGTGAAAAGTGACATGCATGACATGAGACCAGAACAAGTAAACAGTTGTCGCAAGCCAAGAGTACAGAAGAACATACATAGTATAGCATATCTGGTCCAACACGGGGTTAACCTATAGCTAGTCTAGGACTCCCAGACGATCTAGGAGGACGCTCCTGTCATGAGGAAGCATGGAAGTATTGATAAACGGTTTCCAACGCTTGTAAAAGCGCTGGCCATCTTTATTGATATGTTAGGAAGACCTAGAAGTTCTTTGTTCAGCAGCACCTTGAGCTGAGATCTAACCTGGTCTAAGGAAGGTGGTGTGTCTTGGATCCACTCATGCATTATCGCCCTACACGCTGTCATGAGCACTACATGGATGAATTCGTGATGCGCCTTGATCACCTTCCTAGTATCCGGGGGCATGTGGCTGAACAGAAAAAGAATGGGGACCATCGGTACCGCCACCTCCACGACCTGTGACAGGAAAGCTTGTATATCTGACCAGAACCTTGAAATTCTCGGGCATGTCCAAAGGTAATGAGCTAGGGATGGAGTCTCCCAAACGGGACTTCTGATACTTTTCTGTTAACAATGGCTTTCTTCTTGCCACTCTTCCATAAAGGCCATCTTTGTGCAGTGCACGACTAATAGTTGTCCTATGGACAGATTTCCCCACCTGAGCTGTAGATCTCTGCAGCTAGTCCAGAGTCACCATGGGCCTTTTGACTGCATTTCTGATCAGTGCTCTCCTTGTTCTGCCTGTGAATTTAGGTGGATGGCCTTGTCTTGGTGAAGGCCATACTCCTCCCATTTCTGAAAGATCGCTTAAACAGTGCTCCGTGGGATTCAAGGCTTTGGAAATATTTTTGTAGCCTAAGCCTGCTTTACATTTCTCAAAAACTTTATCCCTGACCTGTCTGGTGTGTTCTTTGGACTTCATGGTGTTGTTGCTCCCAATATTCTCTTAGACAACCTCTGAGGCCGTCACAGAGCAGCTGTATTTGTTAGATTACACACAGGTGCACTATATTTAGTCATTAGCCCTCATCAGGCAATGCCTATGGGCAACTGACTGCACTCAGACCAAAGGGGGCTGGATAATTACACACACACACTTTGCAGTTATTTGTTTGTAAAAAATGTTTGGAATCATGTATGATTTTCGTTCCACTTCTTCCGTGTACACCACTTTGTATTGGTCTTTCACATGGAATTCCAGAAAAATTTATTCATGTTTGTGGCTGTAATGTGACAATATGTGGAAAAGTTCAATACTTTTGCAAGCCACTGTATATAGATTTTAGAATACATGTGGGGTTTGGACTTGCCCAATAAGCCCACTAAAAAAACAATTAAGGAAGGAAGGAAAGATAGAAGTAACTGCCAGCAGTGGATCCAAAGATAATGATTTCGAGTTAATTGCAAAGCCCCTGAACATGGTATCATCACCAAACTTGCTGGATATGTACAGAAGGGTTGCTGGATATGTACAGAAGGGTTTCGACTTTAATTTCGAACTTAATTTATGCAAAAAACTACATGTGCTAGAGCAAAACTTTTTTTTTTTCAAATGTTCCCACAACCCTTCTCTACATCTCCAGAAATTTTGGTGAGGATGCCATTTTCAGAGGCTTTGTAGTCAGCTCACAAAGTTAGCAAGTAGAAAAATTCGACCATCTCTAATAATGATAATGAAATGAATAGTGATGGCCGAACTTCTGCCATTTTCGTCCGCGAACGGCGGATTGGACTTTAAAAAAAGTCCACCGTCTGCCCCTTCCCGGGCATACTCAAATTCCACGCCTCTAGGTGGGAAATTTGAATCTAAAAAACCTGGTTTACGAGCCGGCTTTTCACTAAAATACAGGGTTCTCTACCCGGTCTTCAGTAAAAAGATTCTTCCTGCGGCATGATCTCGCTGCTCCTGATCCCACAAGAGGAAGAAAAGAGGGCTCCTTCTTGCCGACGAACAGGGCAGGTCACACCCGTACTGCTCACTGGCGAGAAGGAGGGCGAATATGCTTGTTCGCGGCCGAACTGTCCGCCTTGCAGACCACCATCTCCCCTGCCGAGTGCAGCCATAAATGTATCCAATCTTTTGAGAAGGCTTTGAAGTTTTTGGCGTATGTACTGTATGTCGACATTTTTGTCTATTTATCCAGAAGAGAATATCTGCCACTTATATTGGATGGAAAAACCTGGTTTATCATTTCCATTTTACTTTACATAGCCCAGTTTGGCTCTGTCAAGTTTCTCTAGGCCAGTGGTTCCCAAACCTCCCCTGCAGGGCCCCCCTTAATATTTACGAAATTTAAACAACACATTTAAACTACACAGAATGGTTCAGAAGGCATTACCACTAGCACCTCTTTTATGGAAAACAAACCCCACCATGCCTATATTGTCTGACAGTGGTAGGGGAGAGTGGGTTGACTGTGTGCAATTCACAGAGGGAGAAGAGAACTGACAGCGCAGAGAGATCTTTCTCTGTCCTCTCTGTGGCTGACAGCCCAATTCTCACATAAAGGACTCCAAGTGCTACCTAGGCTGGCCCCCCACCGAATACCCATTCCTGCTCAATGCCAAAATCACCAAGCCTAATGTCTTTCTGGACCTTGCTTTGTGCGCTGGGGCAAACTCATGCTGGAAACGAAAAATGGACTTAACATAAACATAAACTGTTCCCACAAAGGTCAAAGAGGTACCGTATTTTTTAGACTATAAGATACACTTTTTCCCTTCCACAATTAAGGGAAAAATGGATGCATCTTATATTCTGCCCATGGGCTGATCTTTCCTCTGGCTCTGTGTTACTGTTTGAAAAACTGGCTGAAAAATACAGTAACTGTCCAAGAACTCATCATACGCTATCCATTCACTGGAGAGCCCAGCCCATCCCTGAAAAGCAGCTAGTGTTTTCCCTCTTCCATCCAATTTTACAGTGAATTCATGTGTTCGAACATGCAATCACACTACAGTTGATATTTGAATATCATTATCACAATTATTATGTTAAATGAAAGAACTCAGATGTAGTTGAACTGCAGACTTTCAGTTATAACTGAAATAATGATTATAATGATTGCATAAAATATGCACAATCAAACAATCACTATAGGGGCTCAAAAGTAATTGGACAATTGAAGAAAATACTTTTTCATGAGCAGGTGCTGGAAATTCCTTCATTATGTCAATTAAGCAAATACAAGGCTATGGAGTTAAATTTAGATGCTTTTATATGGAATATATTTCTGTGAACAGAAAACATGCAGTTAAATAAGCTCTTCTTGCAGGTGAAACATCATACTTAAACTTCAAAAACAGAAGATCTCATAGGAGAAATTGCTCACTTATTAGGAGTGACAAAATCAACAGTTTGGTATATCCTAAGAAAGAAAAAAAGCAACAGTGCACTCAGAAACACAAGAAGTGAACATTTCTCTCCAGGATTATTTCTATCCAGGTCTTATCATAAAGTGAAATAAAATACAAAGGGTGCACTGCAATGTGCTAGCGACACAAAGTCTCAAAAATAGAAACGCTAGATTGGACTTGGGCTAAAAAAAATGTTTTGAAAGCCTGCACATTTCTGGAAAAACAATTCTTTGGACAATAAAAACAAGATCAACATCTGGCAGAATGATTAAAAAGTATGGTGAAGACTTGGAACAGCTCATTATACAAAGCATCATGCCATTATCAAAGCATATCACCTGTAAAACATGGTGGAGGTAGTCTGATGTCTTGGACGTGCATGGCTGCCAATGGCACTGGGACACGAGTGCTTATCGATGATGTGACACAGGACTGAAGCAGACGAATAAATTCTACTCACATCCAGCTAAATGCAATCACACTGATTAGAAGGTTCTTTTTATATAATACAGATGGACCATGACGTAAAACATATAGCCAAAAAATTTGAATGGCCCCTGAATGAACCCAATTGAGCTACATTTCTCTAGTTGAACACTAAAAACAGACAGAAAGACCCACAAACAAACAGCAAATGAAAGCTTCTGCAGTAAAGGCCTGGCAGAAAGTGAAACAGGAGAAAACCCGGCATCTGGTGTCAATACTTCAGTCTGTCATTGGCAGCAAATGGTTTTCAACAAAGCACCGTGTTTCCCCAAAAATTTGGCTCTTTAGGTGCAAAAAATTCACTAGGTCTTATTTTCGGGGAGGTCTTATTTCTACTAAGTAATTCAGTAGTTTAACCTCCTTAGACTAAATTCTTGTACTAAATCGGTACAGTGTTAATTATTTTGATGTAATGTATAGAATGGCCACAAAATGTCACTGCCATCTAAGCTTTTTTTGTCAGCTTTTCCGAGCTTAGCTCCCCCCTTTTTTTATTTATATTTATTATTTTGCCAGGCAACATTTACCCGGAACTGCATATTGTGTGTACTTGAACACAGGGACCTGTGGGAGCTTTCAGGACTGGTGAAAGTTGGGTAGGTCTTATTTTCCAGGAAGGGCTTGTATAAGAAGCACAGGGGGAAATGCAGCTAGTTCTTATTTTAGGGGTAGGTCTTACCTTCAGGGGGAACACAGTATTAGAAATAACCCAAGAAAAGAATAATGGAACCCTTGAACCCTGAAACCATTGAGAGAGAGATACATGTTGCTACATCAGATTATGTTGAAATAAATGTTTTATTAGATAAAGATTATTAAAATAAATGAATTGCAGGAGTGAATAATTAACCCCTCTGGCGTTCCTGACAGCAACATCTCGTACAGATCTGTTCTGCAGTCTTGCACTGGACGAGATGAGGCCGTCTGGCAGAGATTAGATCTGCGTTGTTCCGGTGGCTCCGATCTTCTGAACTAGCTTCTGCTTGGAAGGAATGTTATCATTCACAAGATTTTATCATTCATATTATATATATATATATATATATACAGCGGAGGAAATAATTATTTGACCCCTCACTGATTTT
>CM070039.1:45929035-45955805 GCA_036250615.1 Ptychadena robeensis
TATATATATATATTATTAGTACATACGGAAAGTATTCACAGAGGAAATAGTCACTTCCCTGATTAAGGCCCTTCTTCCGGCCAGTCCTGATGATTTTGAACTTCTTCCATTTACAGATGATGGAGGCCACTGTACCCATTAAGACAATGACAGCCAAGATATCAAAGAAGTGGCTGTGCATATCCTTAAGTGGCCCAGCCAGAGCCCAGGCTTGAATCTGATTGAACATCTCTGGAGAGATCTTTAAACAGCTGTGCACCAATGCTTCCCATCCAACCTGATGGAGCTTGAGAGGTGCTGCAAGAGGAATTGGCAAAACTGGCCAAGGATAGGTGTGCCAAGCTTGTGGCATCATATTTAAAAAGACTTGAGGCTGTAATTGCTGCCAAAGGAGCAAATTAAACGACAACAAATTATTGAGCAAAGGCTGTGAATACATTTTTCAGTTTTTTCATTTTTAATTAATTTGCCAAAACCTTGCATAAACCTTTTTCACATTGTCATTAAGGGGTGTTGTGTGTAGAATTCTGGGGGGCATTCTGCGCAGGTAGCGTGCTTTCTTAAAAAGCTCTTCAGGAGGTCCTAAACATGATTCCGTAGTCAGCAGTGATGCCTGAATCATGCTTGGAAAAATTTACGCCCCTCCATTAACATGGAGGTCTATGGTGCCGCCTGCCGCCACCCGTGATGTGATCGAGGCGGACCCAGAAAGATCCAGAGAATTGCTGGGGGAATAGGGCGGACAGGTTAGTCTGCCCGCAGTTATCTGAGGTTGAGTTTCATGATCAATGAAACTCAACTCGAGGTTACTCAGGCAGAATTCCCAGGATGATGATCCATTTTTAAATAAGGCTGTAACATAACAAAATGCAGAATGCCTTAATTGCTTTTGCAAGGTACTGTATATAAAAAAGAGCCACTATGTTTTAAGGGATACCAGTCAGTCCCTTCTTAAGAGCTCTTAAATTGAAGGTGAAGGTAATTTTGGTTATCTAGTCTTGACTCTTGAGTTTTACATCTGTTTTCTCTGTCTTGATATTCTGTTACTCAATTCATTATGTCTGAAACTAGACATATGGTAAGTTTATTACTTCAAAGTTGTGGCACTTGCTAGGTTCAAGTTAGGTTCAAGGTCTGTTCATCAAAAGTTCAATTTGAATTAAACAAACTTACAGTACATATGTGTACATCATTTAAATGGAGTCAGAGGCATCCAGCTGATATTGATCGGCTCCCTAATTGTATTATATTGTATAGGTAACCTTTGGTCTTTTAGACCCTCGGTACTCTAGTGGAGGGGCTCCTTGTCCGCTCTCACGCTGATCCTTCCAGGCCCAATTGTTAGCCCAAGCTACGGTAGACATAGGACCAACGACCTCCAACAGTGACTCAGCCACGATGTCTGGTTCTGCTATGTCTACATGTCCCATTCCCTGGTGGGATAGTTGCCTCCAGGGTGAGCAAACCATTTATGACATTGATGCTTTTTGTGTTTTGGACCTTCAATAATTTTTTGCATTCCTCAAGACTTATATGGCAAATGAATATGACAAATTATTGTGATTTCTTCTGGACTCTGTATTATGTATTGATGAGTGACTGTCATTCCTTCCTTTTAGGGAGGAATATCTAGCACATTGAGCACTTAGCACTTTCATATGCCTGTTCCAAACATACGATTGTTAATCACCTCCTGAGGAAGCCCTGGAGTAAGGGTGAAAGATGTCGAGGACTATGCAACATGGATTTGAGATCTTTAAGGCTTGAAATTATCGACTATCTGATATGTGCTCAAATTTTGGACATTGATATTGATGATTTGGTAAGTTTTGTGAGAATTTATAATTATTTATATATTTTTGTGTAATAGTAAGTGCAATATGGTATTTTATACGTACTCTTAGAACCATGTTATTGTATTAGATGTGGGCCTAAAAGTCCCTGGGTCTGGCAAACCCGACTTGCGTAATCGGCCTGGTGGCTGATCAAGTTTCTAATTTTGTTTTTCAGGATGTTGGCATAGAAATAGACTCTAGTTTACCCGATTAGTTAAACATAACAGCTACCAGCTAGGTACCTGTTATGTCCTTGACAATGTCTGATCCCTGATATTTACATTTATTACAAGTTTGCTACTAGTGACAAACGGCATAGGCAATATTCGAATTTTGTGAATAATTCTAATATTTGATTCAATATTGCTAAAATATATTCATATATGGTCAAATGTGCTATATATTTTCGCATTGCAAATATATATTCTCAATCCATGGTTATAAACATCCCAATGCAGAATATTGCAAATATTTGAAATTGCAAATATCCGTCGCCAGATTGGCGAAATTTGCAAATTCTGAAATAGCCGATATTTGCCAAATATATGCACAATTCGAATATTCGAGCTCTACACTATTTGCTACCTATTTAACTGTCACAGGCAATGTTTCAGCTAGCCTGTAGCTGCCTGCTGCGTACAGTAAACAAGCCAGCTTAAACACCAGAAACAAATGAAATGAAAACAGCAACAGGTCTAAATACACTTCATATGAGTGTTCCTAAAGTATATATGGTTTAAGTACAGCCACACACATAGAACCTAATCAAGAAATTAAACGTCTTGGTTCAATTAATTATGTTCCTGTTAAAGGTGGATCGGAATTCTCAGTCACACATTTAAGTTTAAACTGGTAACAACCCGATAGACGAGAGCAAGTATATATGTCTTACCATAATATATATGAAAGCCGTAGTGATAATGATGCTGTATAATACAAAACATCCGAGTGCAATGAATGGGCTCAGAGAGGATTTTTCAATAATCTTCATTTCTTGGGTGCATGCAGGCTCTAAAAAACGTAACATGGGTTAAAAGAACAGAATGCAGCTAATTTTCAAAATTACTTATAATCCTCCAACATAGTACAGAAAATACAGAGAAAACTTGTTATCTAATTTTTTCAACCAGAGTTAAATTTCATACTGGAGGATCAGATAACATATTCCATGATTATGTTCAGTTCACAAAGACTCCTGTAGATATGACATTTCTAATAAAGAGAGTTGTAATATGTTTTAATATTTTGGGGTTTATGAATAAATAATGTTGAATAAAAAAAGAAAAGATAACATTAAAGGAGATTTTGATCTAAGTTGTAATTTAGAGCAAGGACATCACGTTTTGGTGCTGAACTATGACTACTTTTAAGCAGACAAATGTCCTTGTACCCAACAACGGAATGTGTTAAAATATATTTTTTATTTGTTTTTAATATAGCATCTGGTCTACTAGATTTATTCTAAGGTCTTTTTTAAAATCCTATTACAAGCAATAACATGGGACTATCCATGACAATTGACAACTTCCAAGGCAAGTGGCATTGGGACTGTCTCAAGCTGGGCATAGACGGGACAATTTCCCATCGACAGCCGAGCTGACCTAGCAGGTGTGATGACGTCACACACGGCTGCTAGTGCAGAGAATTGGCCAGCACCCTTTGTGTGCCGCCCATTACTTCAGCTGGGGACAGCCGTGGCAAAAAGAAATAGCACAAAGGCAAAACATTTTTGCAGTTCAATATTATGTAAGTTTTTTAGATATTGCCCAGTTCTTTGTTTGCTTTATAGGATTGGTGAATTTTTCCTCAACCTCCTGTCCCAAATACTCGTATGGAAGTTAGGGGAAATCATGACATGATGACTGGCTGTACTGATGTCAGGGTTGGTCATTTTGCTATATACCTGTCTTGTGGCTGCTGGTTGCTAAAGGAGAGGACACTGGGAGGAGCCAGGGTAAATCAAAGCACTGATTACATGATGTGTTATCGGGGTATACAGGTTTTGGGTTCCTTAACTATTAAAGGGTTGTCATATGCTGCCCAAAATCTAAACAGAGCATTAAGCTAAGCATACTGGCTCGATTTTTATAATCGATTAGAGCAAAATCAGTTGCCATGTGCATTTGCGGTGATTGATTGTGCTTGAATCAATTGCAGCCACCCTTTTTTCTAGCGGGATCAATCAAATCAACATGTTGATATATTCCTGTTCAATTGTCAACAATTGTCATTACTTTGTCCTCATCCAAAGTTTCCAACAGAATCGATTGCGCAGAAGGGCTGCATATTTAGTATCCGTTTAACCGACGAAGCTTGAGTGCAGCGTGGTGGCGTCATCATGTTGCACTCAAGGATTCATCGATTGCATGGGTATTGACCTGCGTATGGCCAGACTTACACTTGCTGATAATAACAGAGCAAGACGTCCCCCAAAAAGGTGACCATACACTACCTTTTTTATCAATTAATATGAATCTATTAAACATAACTGGGTCCCCATCGTATGGTTATTGATGTGCCCATGTGGTGCACATTGATTACCGTACAATTGTCACCATGCTGTAACTGATTGTGGGTCAATTGCACAGGTGTGTGTGGCCAGTATAAGTAAGTATTTGTATTTCTCCTTCATATATACTTTGTGTGAACTGAAAAACACTGCACTATTCTTACCTTTTATATGAATGATAGTCCCATTATCGCATTTACAAGTGTAAGGTGGCGGATACAAAACTTCTTTTTGAAAAAAGTAAATGTCTGTATTGTTTTCACTAAGGCCCCATATGTAAAAGGTCACATGGTTTGTTGCTGGGGTCATTCTGCAGTTATTCTCCTCATAAGGTATAAGGGTGTTATTAAAGGATCCAATACAAACAGTCTCTGATTTGTTAATTCCTCTGTACAAAGACACTTTGAATTCCTTGGTAGTGTCCATAAAGTCATTGTAAAATGTTAAACTGATGCTGCCGGGTGCATATAGTTCATATCTGCGTTTCAGTGGTACAGCATCTATAAAGCCAAAAAATAATAATAATGAAAAAGGATTATGTCTATAAACTGATCATGCATATTAACTTATACATTCTTCAAGGTATTGTTACACAAAATCACCTTTGCAAGTCCTGGACTTAGTGAAGTAGTAGTAGTAAAACAGTGGAAACGAGCAGTGTGGAGGAACAAATCATACTTCTCTTTATGGTCAATTGGACACGTGTTCAACAGGTCTCGGTTTGGTGGATGCCAGGAGAATGTTACCTTTCTGACTCCAGCATACCATTTAAAGTGTTGGATGGTGGAAGAATAATGTGCATCAAAAATACAACATATGATTGCCTCCATAACTTTAAAACCTAGTTTAGGGATTTATTATAAATATATATATATATATATATATTCTATGCACAAACTTGCAGGTTATTTGTCTGGCACCATTTCTTTTTTTGTAAGTGGCTTAATAAAGGCAAATATGTACAAAAGGAAAAGGATCATGAAGGAGCGATGTTCTTCACATCGGCATCTTCATCTCCCATTGTAAAGACTAGGGGATTCGGAGGGGGACTTTTAAGGCACGAGGTATAGACAACATTGTCATTGAGTAGAAGAACGTATATAAATTTTATTCCCAGCAGTTAATTTGTGAGCAATACAGTCATATTAAGTACAGTATGGTCAACAATAGCAGTATAACATGATTACATTAAATATACAAAAAAGCATTTGCAAGCTCAAAACCAAGTTCTCAGGATACATAAAACGCAAGACATGGGACAACATTTTTTGCGATGCGTTTCGCCTTTAGGCTTCCTCAGGAGATATTCTGTGTAAATAAATTATGTTGTAAATTTTGCAAATCGAAAATTGGTGCGTAAATTTGCTCAATAATAAGAACCCCGCAAACAAAAACCTAAATAAACACATACCGCAAGCTGAAGAGGGTTCCCCCACCAAAACATCCGTATGAGCCGGTTGCATCCCATCCGGAGATGATAACATCTCTCGTCACATCCGCTGGCGTCAGAATGCATAGCCCGACTCAATATATATATCCCCCGCCGTCGCCATGGGAACCCGGGACCACGCCCACTTAGTGTGACGTGATCAACATGGCTCCCATGGCGACGCGCGGACGCCTGAGCGCAGACCACCAGAGGACGGCATCCGGGAGGGAGGGACCAAAGCATACCACCCTCCATGATAGCCAATCCCCTGGCCACATCAGCTTGGGGTATGTGTTTATTTAGGTTTTTGTTTGCAGGGTTCTTATGTGTTTGGGAGGGGGTGCGGGTGCAGGGGGGGGATTTATTTAGTCACACTGACACAATTTTTTGAGATTGATAGCTTGGGGGTTTATGCATAAGACTTACACATAACTTTTTCAAAACAGACACACACACTAGCTTTTATTTATTTAGCACACATTTTGCCCACACATCGGATTCACATTGGGTAATCAACACAGTTTTGTACCCTTGTACACTGGTTTTGTTTGGGGGACCTATATATCATGTTCAACTACGCTATCATACTCACCAGTACACACACACACATATTTAGTTTATGCAAATTCTCTTTTATCTATATTTTGTTTAACACAGATTATTTGGGTTTGTCACAGTATAGGGTAGATAGGCCACAATATGGGGAGGTTTACTCCACCTACACCCAGGGGCTGAATTTACATTAACTCATGTACCATCCCCATCCACAGTTAAACGAATGCCCGGCGCCATGTACCCCTTGTGGTCCCCTGTTATTCCGAAAGCCATCTGCCACTGAGCGGCGTGTTGGTTGGAGGGTTGCCCCCCATTTCTTTCCCTTGGGACCTTGCCCCATCGGTGATGAGCTCTCAGCCCACTTTAGTTGACCCATACTACACAGGCAGGTTGTGACTATACACAGTTCCTTGCTCTTTATTGAGCAAATTTACGCACCGATTGTATTTTCGATTTGCAAAATTTACAACATAATTTATTTGTTAAATGGGAACACAGAATATCTCCTGAGGAAGCCTAAAGGCGAAACGCGTCAAGAAAAATGTTGTCCCGTGTCTTGCTCTAACCTGCGTTTCTTGTACCCTGAGAACTTGGTTTTGAGCTTGCAAATGTTTTTTTGTATATTTAATGTAATCATGTTATACTGCTATTGTTGACCATACTGTACTTATTATGACTGTATTGCTCACAAATTAACTGCTGGGAATAAAATTTATATACGTTCTTCTACTCAATGACAATGTTGTCTATACCTCGTGCCTTAAAAGTCCCCCTCCAAATCCCCTAGTCTTTACAATTGGAGATGAAGATGCCGATGTGAAGAACATCGCTCCTTCATGATCCTTTTCCTTTTGTACATATTTGATATATGGGATGTGGCACAATACCTAACATGGAATAGGGTGCTAGTTAAAATTCTCTAAATGTTCATTATTAAAAGCAAAGTATTTTACATAAGGGACTCAATGATAAATAAAGGAATGGAAAAGTCATCAATATAAAATATAAGCAGCCCTCTATAGGCAAAAATCACTTTAGGTATGCACACTACCAAAGACTAAGACTAAGAGTCGCTCCTGATTACCCCATATGAGGGTGGCCAATATGAAAACAATAATAAGTCATTTTTGATTAGTAAATTTTCCTGAGCCTTGAACATTGTATGCATCCCTTGACTAGTAAAATTCACATTGGGGCTTAATATGTTAAAATCTTTGGGCTAAAAAAAATGTAAATATGCCTGTTTTGTCTCTTGAAACACTGCACAATACCATGCTAAAAAATACAGTAAGCTCCTAAATGGCAGGTTTGAATTTCAGAAATAAGTTTGTACTTGCTGCTGGAAGGGTACATGCATTGCATTGAAGTGACAAATACATATTTATTTTGCCTCTTCACTTTACAGGTTTGCAGTGTATAAAGCTAGTCTATATACATGTGATCTGCTCTTTTTAGCATTCTATCATCATTATCTGGCTTGTTTTATGCCTCAGGTATGCCAAAAAATCCAATTATGTTGGGGGAAAGGATTAATAAACTTTAAAAGAACTTGCCCTACCTCTCCCCCCTTGCAGTTCACTAACCAAATCCATCCTTTTCCTCTATAGATCCATACTTACTGAAATCTGCTGGCCTCAGGGAGTTCATCACCTTTTTCCTACCCTTGCTGACAAAGCACAAGTTCCATATGCTTACAATAATATAAAATAAGTAGAGGGTAAAATTTTCACTTGAACTCCATATTAGTGTGATGGTAGTTTCAAGGGAACAAACATAAAAAAGAGAAAATGCTTTTTTCAAGAATCTGATTAGGAGCAACCCAAGAGGCCAGTACTGGAGTGCTATATGTGTGTTATAAGTGTGAAGTGGATTTTGTGTTAGGGGGTAGAACATGTATGATCAACCATAACCAACAGTCAATCAAAGAAGCATGTGTATAGGGAATTCTTATATCACTGTCACTCGTTCAACCTCAGGGTGACCGATGGCAGTGGAGGGTGTTTCCATCTATCATCGGTAGTGAATAATGTTCTGGGCATGTCTCTGGCCAGTCTTGTGCCTCAAATTGAGCCTTATGTTGACGGGGAACCTGAACAAATAAAATAATAGAAAATGCCTTCTACCTCCTGCTTTAGTTTTCATAAGAGCTGCAGAAGAAGTCTATGAAGTGAAAAAGGAAAATGAGAAGTGGCACTAAATGTCAACAAACTCAGGGACTGCATCCACTGGATCTCAGTAAGTATAGACCTGCGAAGGTGGAGGTAGATTAGAGTAGTTTTAGAGAATAATAAGTGTATTTATCATTTAAGTTTCAAATTGAAAAAAAAAAGCAAATACCTTTTATATGTGCATTGTGTATCCTGTTTAAAACTATTATTTTGTTTATATGCTGTACATGTGCTGAGCACAAATCCATTTTTTTGTAATACACAAAGTCAGTGTATCACATGATAGTTAAATATTGAAGCTTGTGCTAAATGTAGTGGTGGTTAAACGAACCCGCATATGATAAATTGGGTTTTATTACATCAGAAGGAAGACCCCCATGCACATGAGAACTATCTATTTCCTCCCATTCAGGGGTCCTCCCTAGCAAAATAGTCATCTCTGTGACCCAGATTTGCTGACGTGCACAGATAACAGATGAAAGTAGAATTGAAGAAGTTGTGTAACTCAGGAAGTAGAAGCTTGTAAATGAAACCGCAATATGAAAGGGAGGATTAAAGACACACAATGATATCATGCTGCACTTCTTAAAGGAGATGTTGCAATCAAAATTCTGCTGTGTTGTTAATTGAATAATCTTATTCACATACCACTCAACCTTGTGAAATGAGAAAGAGGGTGACTTCTTAAGCACACATAACATACCCTTGACAACCCCCCCTTTTACTGGACCATGATGATGTACAAGTGCAAGAATGATTACATCAAATAAAACAGCTGAAATGCATCTGATGGATGGAGGAATTACAGTAGTTAAAACAATATAAACAATAGTGGTAGTTATAATATATTAAAACAAAAAGAGGTAATATATTTTAGTGTACGTGAGATATTATGGGTGTATTTCAATCCTATGCAGCATTGCCACACTGACTGACCATCTCCTGTAGGGTCACCATCTCCTGCAGAATGTTCTCTTCTCAATTAGGAGGTTTAGCTGCAAATTAACTCTTGCAATGTTTAGTTCTTACAGGTTCCAGTTCTTCCATTGCTAGTGCAATTTTTCCACACATGCATTTTCCAGAGCATGCCATATACACCATTATGGGTGATACCATATTTAGTGACACCACTGATATGTATATCTCTATCTATACACCAAGCCTTTTTAGCAAGTTCATGCTCAGGGCCCCTGTTGACAGAGGAAGGGGGTGCTATTGATGGGATGTGGAGTCGAAACATGCTGCTTCTCCTTCAACCACCCCTGTTAGCAGCTTGTGCTGTTCATGCGTGCCAGATATGAGTGCGAGGGCATTTTCGGCAAAGCGGGAGAAACGGCCCTGCTATACACTAAAGGAAATTAGACACATGGGGTTTTGGCTACATCAAGGGACAGTGCCTCTAAATAAGTTACCTTTGGGTACTGTATATTCATGCAACTAATAAAATACAATTTACACAGATTTTGGATGTTCTTCTCACTAAGTGAGTTTTCAGTGCATGCTAAGCAGCATTGTCAATACCTCTGGACCAAAATAGCCCAATGGTTAACAAAACTATCAACTATTGGTCTGGACATGCCATGTCGGTAGCTTTATTAGATTGACTAGTTTTCATAATGGCAATTAGAAGTGGTGATTGAACAAAAATAGATGTTAACTTGAAGAAAAAAGAAATTAAAAAAAGTCAGTGGAGCCAAGCAAAGATGTTCAACTTCCATACAACAAAACAAGAGAAATACTGGAGGTAGGTGTGGTTATCACAGCTGGATAAGTCTGAATACCAGAGTTTAAACTCTATTGGAAACATTTATGAAAATATATAAATCCTGTCAAACTTAATGGTCATTTGAGAAAATATAAATTGAATGTATTCATTTAAATAAGATATACACCTTCAAGTTTAACATATTTAACTGCTCACAAGTTCACGCTGACACGACAAGATTTTGCATCCTGTATTTTTATATCAATTAATGTGCAATTTTGCTGCAAAAACTTGCAATGTTCTGTTGCAATCAAAGTAACAGTTTTAGCGTTGTGTAAATACCAAGTCAGCCTTTTTTTCTGGTATGCCACAACTATAGGAATTTGCATAGTAATTAAATTTAACCTCAGAAGTAACATTTCATAAGTGTAGTGCTAAACAGCACTTTTGAAACAACCACAATTTCCTTAGGACAACAACACAAGTCTAAAGCTGGCCACAGACAACACAAGCAGGCCAATTCCCGGCCATAGTTGCGGGTGTACACGCTCCCACCAAACACATGTGGTCGGTTGCTCACAACCGCAGGAACTTTTTGTGGCCGATCCTGTTGTAGTCATTTAATTTGGAGTCTCCTCCCCTCCAAGTTAATTGGCTACAATCTGACGGGAATCCCTGTATTGGTGGAGCACACACTGTGACGTCACCCCGCTGTGAGGAGTCTGCTACAAGCCGGCCATTGAGGTGTCTTTGGCTGGCTTAAGTGGTCCATTGATTCTTTCACTTCCTTTTTTAGCTTTTTCATTGTAGTATTAATCCTGCTTATTCAACCTACAACTAGAGATGGTCGAATTTTTCGACTTGCTAACTTTGTGAGCTGATTGCAAAGCCCCTGAACATGGTATCATCACCAAACTTGCTGGAGATGTAGAGAAGGGTTGTGGGAACATTTGAAAAAAAGAAGTGTTGCTTTAACACATGTACTTTTTGCATAAATTAAGTTCAAAGTTAAAGTCGAAATTCCAATTTTCGAAATTTTTACTTGATTTTGAACTTAATTTGTGTTTTGTGATTTGTGTTAGAGACATACTTTCTTTTTTGGAGTATACCCCCAACCCTTCTCTACATCTCCAGCAAGTTTGGTGATGATACCATGTTCAGGGGCTTTGCAATTAACTCGAAATCGGCGAAATGGTCGAATTTTTGAAAAAAAATTCGACCATCTCTACGGCTACAACCCATGTTCCACCATATCTTTTTTGATTTATCCTCAATGTCTTGTTAGATAGGAACAGGGCATAGCGCATGACCAAGTGCAAAGTTAGGGGATGTTTCCACTAATGCGATTGGCCGCTGATAGGCGTGTTTTTAATCCGATCGCTCCCATTGAAACTCATTTGGCAATTTCCATTTAGCGGTCCCGTGCGGATGGGCGCAATTGGGAGCAGACAAGATTTAGGGGGTGATTTTAAAGCAATTAAAACACGTTCATCTGCAGCCAATCACTCTAGTGGAAACAAGCCCATAAGTTCAGCAGTGTGAGCGATTTTCTGTTTATTGGTGCTGAAGGGACGCTGGCAGGGAGCTCTCCCCTTAGTTAGAGTCAGACTTAGTGTTCAGTAAGAAAAATGTCCCCCCCCCCTGAATGTAACCTCTTCCTACTAATTGTGACCCCTCCATCTAGGCTGATCTATCCATCTTGACTTTTATCATCTACATCCTAAAGCCGGCCATAGACGTCCCGATCTATGGCCGACATTTAGCAGACTCTTCACAGCGTGGTGACGTCACCACGCTGTGAGCAGTCTGCTACAGAACTGACAGGAATCCTGTGTGTTCCACTAACACACGGGACTCCTGTCAGACTGTAGCCAATTAACAGCCTGCAGTGCAGGAACAGAGGATCGTGTAGAAAAAAACCAGCAGGACGGATCCGTGTGTGATCCGACGTGCCGGCTTTTTTTCTACAAAACTCAAGGTGGGCGCCCTAATAGTTGCAGCCAACCAACATTTATGTGCCCGGCGGGAGCGAGCACGCAGGTTGGTCTGCTACAACTATGGCCGGGAATCGGCCCGTCTATGGGGGGCTTTAGTGACCTTTGGCTAACTCCTCTATCTTGACTTCCCTATACCATAAATAGGTTCTCAATCAGTTTGGGTTTTCCTTTCAGCATTTTGAGCATGTATTTTCATTTTGTGGACTCCATCCAAAACAATGATTACCTACCGTGGTTTTACGGTCATGTCTGATATCCACAGGGATGGTCGCATTAGATATGGGCCAGATAGATGGCTCTGAGCACACTCGAATCAGCCATCGATCTAGCCCATATCTACACGTGTATGGGCAGCTTAAGGGTGTGCACACTTTTCCACCAGCTTATTGTATGTTTTTGATATTTATCTCAAAAAGAAGTTTTGCTTTTTAAAGGAATATTTCAGATTATAGATCACATAAAAGGTGAACTATGTTTTTAAAATATTTATCGTGGTCTCTTATTATCACACACAAAGAAAGAAGTGTGTACACTGTTTATATCCACTGTAGATTTGTATATAGGTTATTGGGACAAGTAAAAAAAACATTTAGTGAAACATTGTATAAAGTATGAGCTCTCCTTACCATTGGCTTCAACTAGATCAGCTTGAGAAAATGAATCACAGTTGTGTATTCCTGTTAAAATACAGAAAATGTATAGAAGGTGAAATTCTATTTTTCCCTTTAACTATAGAGGAATTTGTGAAAAGTTATCTTAAAAGTTTGCTTACCCAAAAGGTAATAAAACATTTTTATTAAATACTTTGTTCTTTACGGAGACTCATTTAGATTTGTTTTAATGACATTACATCAAAGTTTGATCAGCCTGTAGTGTTTTTTTTTTTCATTTTAATTTTGAGTGTGACTCCAAATCCAGACCCCCATGGATTGATAAATGTGATTTCCGATGATAATTTTGTGTGATTTTGTTGTCAGCACATTTAACTATGTGAAGAACAAAGTATTTAATAAGAATATTTAATTCATTTAGATCTAGGATGTCTTATTTTTGTGTTCCCTTTATTAATACAAAGTAAGTATACATATTAATCTCATGAATCTGTAAAATAGTACAATTCAAACCATACTGTTGCCACAACATGTGAAATATCAAAAAGCATAAAGCCCTATGCAATGCTTTATGGCACGTCAACATTTTAAAAAGTCCACTGCGGAATAACTCATGGCGAAGCACATTATCAAGTTAAGTTGGATTTCTTTTTCTAGGTTTTCAAGTCAGAGCCCTGCAAACTCAACCAAGCTACGTTCGGAGATACTCACCTATCTGAGTATCTGCGGACCTGCCAAGCTCTTCCTGGTCTGCCACTTCCACATTATCAGTGAGGCCAAAGGCACCAGCATTTTACAACACACCCACGGTGTCATCGATGATGCTGGGAATGTGTCAAGGGTGGAGGGAGAATCCCGGTAGATTATCTTGTAATTAGGCACAATTGCCCGTGGCATTCTTTTTCAAAAAAGCACACTAAGGGTAAAACGCTCAGAAGGTTAATAATGTCTCTGTTTTGTTTTCTGTGTACCAGCCAATCAGAGCTATACTTATTAATCAGCTATTCAAATTAACCATGTGCTTCTTCATGAGTTCTTTTGCAGGAAAACTTTTCCTAAAATCTTGCCATGCCTTATAATATGCAAGCATATTCACTGATTTTAAACCTGTATTCAGGATGTATATGCATTAACTGAGGATGCTCTTTGGGTTTCTGTTGTTTGGTTAAAAGATTATGGGCAAGAGTGTGAAACTGACATACTGATTATCATAACCAAATCTAAGGTTTATAATGCCTTTTGTTGATTATGCCAACTGCCTGACATTTCAGATCAGTATCAGGTGCCTACAAAATACAAATGATCTACTTAAGTGTGCACCCTGTAGTGAGTCTTTAACAGGAAAAACCACCACACTTGATGTTAACGTCTCCACCTTTTAACTGCATAACAGCAAACTGTAGCTGCAGCTGACTTAAGAATTTACAGACATGTGTTTTACACAACTTGTAAATATATGATCACACTGGCCAACAACTAAACATTTGACAGTGAAGCTCCAAAAAAAAAGTGTATGTATGAATGGGTCAGAAATGTAGAGATGCCCTATGTGCATTGCACACTGCCTCTCTTGTTCTGTTACTTTTTATTTTGGACTTTTGGATTGGCTTTTTTGTTTTAGGTATTTGTGTTACCAAATGACTGTAGGAAGAGCTCAACCCACTAACATCACTAAATACTCACATGCTGTCAGTCCAACAGAGCTTAAGAACTGACTAAATTTTTGGCAGCTTAACTAGTATATTGTTATACCTGCAGGATATAAAATGCAGGCACTTCATGTATAAACTGCATATATTTGTTTTCTTCCACATCTTGTGTTGATCTACTTATTAAATACAAAGGATAGCACATTTGTCGATTTATATTTAATTATGTCAACGTGATAGACTAGTGAGATATGGTCAATAGCATCACACAGTATTCCCTAAAAGAAAATCCAAAGTACAGAGGGTCTGCTATTAAGTAATGGTAGTACAAAAGATTAATCTATGTTGTAATCAATAATTGATATACACCACAAGACAAAATTGCTAATGCTAGAATTACTGAACTGCTAAATCTAGGGAGATAAATGAAGCTTCTTTTTAGAACTTATTTACATTTGACTTTTTGTGAATTGTCAAAGATTGTTAATGTACAAATAAAAACGTGCATATTGTTATGGGGAAATACACTTGTTAAATATGGTTTCCAGTGTATACCCCCAACAAACTCCTGAACCCTAATGAACAACATAACGGAAGAATGGGGTACTTATCCTTGAATCCTAATCCTTGAAATTGGCACACCAATGTTAAGGGAATGCATAAGGTCAGCTATGGTGGCGGAAGAAGACCCTTTTACTGCCATTCAGGCTGTATTCTTTAAAATGGGACAAGTTTAGTTTTAAAGAAATAAAAACATATAAGTAACACATTTAAAGTCTTATGAAATACTATATTCTCCTATTCCTTGTTTAATGAGTACATGAAATCTAGAGGTAAGTCCATCAAGAATGCTGGGTGAAGGTAGAGACTTCAATAAAGTTAATAAGTCAATAAAGTTTTAAAAAATCTCTTGTGTAACAAAATGCCTATTCCAAACATAAAAAAATAAAGAGCATCTCTATTTTTATCCCTTTATTACTTTTATTCTATGTTCCCTCTTCCTGTGCTAATGCTGCCCCAGACTTCCTGTTTGGTCAGTGCACCCTCCTGTCTATACAAGGGCTTCTTCTCTGGACTGGTCCCAAGAGCACTTGTGTGAGTTACTTGCTTCCCATGCATTGAAGAAACTATGTTTGAAGTAAGAATACAGGGATGTCTACATACATGGCCAACAGACAAGGTAGCCACTGTAACACAGTAAGTGCCTGGTGCACATATTGATTTTTAAACAAGAATAAAAGTTGTAAGTGCAAAGAAACACATGAAAGCAATGCAAGTATAAGAGTGATTTTTGTATAAGAGTTTAATAACCCTTTAAAAAAACACAAATAAAGCCATTTCACTGCTAGCCACTTTTTAAACTACTATAATATCAAAGAGGTGTCATTCATATTAAATACAGTATGTGTCTCTATTACCTATATGTTTACAAAATAATCAAAATGTGGTCTTAGGATGGACAATGTTTGGATGGTGTGTCTTTGTAAATGAGCTCCCATATACTTACTTAGGTAACTAGTAATGACATCTTATATGAGAAATATACTCAACATATCTACCAAATATTTATAGATATTTTATCTATCTATATAAGGTCATTACACACTCCATCTGTGACCACTAAACTGACAGAATACTTGCTAATTATTAGTATACCAATCCTAAATCACAGATTTGTATCAATATAAGAAAACATACAAATAACTAACTACATAAAGAATGCATTTTTATGCATTTGATTAAATGTCACTGTATTTCACATTATACAATTGTAATACAATTGTACACATAATAAAATTTTAACTGACACTTTTTCTTGAAATATTTATATACTATATCAGTTAATCCAGTTTTTACTTGAAGCTTCTAGAATATAAGTTAAATAGCTTCTTGCTGTTTACTTCTCTAGAATATTTCAGAAATCATTATGCAGCCAGGAAGAGGAGGCCTCCATATATTGTTAAGTGGGTTTCTTGTTTTCCGCAAACCCTAGCAGTCACATGGGCTGCTTTATTGATGTTTACAACTTTAAATTTGAGTTTTTAGACACTTTGACCAATCCTTTAAAAAATTTAACTTACCTGGATATGTTTCGATGCTGTGCAGCATTCCTACTGTGGATGTGATTTGAAACCAACTTACAAATGAATTTTGCCAACTTCCCTAAACTTTATAATTATTCCAGGTCCGTGACTCAGAATAGTACTGAAGCCATAGAGACAGACAGAAAACTAGCCTAGCAACAACAATATTCTACCTTTATCTTAAGTCTGTTCACATCTGTTAACATAATGGTTCTTACAATTTGATCCCTATTGGAATTTGTGGCAATACCTTCAAAATACTACAGAAAAGCCTTCTAAGTTAATAGATATACATTTAATTACTGAAAACATTTTTATGGATAAAGAGCAGGACAGTTTATAAATTGTAGTATTTTAACCAATTAACAGTTGCAGCTTCAGTAAAATCTTAATGGTTGCTATACACTTCTATACAGATATCTGATCTTTAATTAAATTAATGAGAAGAAAAAGGTTGTGTCAATCTTTACTACCTATAGCTAGCTTGATGTAGTACAACATGAAGCTACGAGTTTTTTTATCCATCAAAACTCCATATAAGTCATATATATTGTAATTCTAAAATTACTCTATTCATTTCCTTTTTAATACATTCATGGATTACATAGAAGGAAAAAAACATAGTTACAGTCAAACGTAAAAATCTGGCATGCATTTTACGCATATCTAGAATACAAATGTTTGCATTGAATCATTCTCAGAGTACAAATTAATTTCATTGATAGGCTTTCGTTTACAACCAAAATTTTCTAGACTTACCTATGCCCTGAACCATCGTGATCAGGCCTGTTGTCAGAAGTATCCAGAGAACCATGGCTGCATTACGTCTAAGAAGCTAACTGTATGCACTTTTGAGAAATTACAACTCAAACTTGTTTCACCTAAATCTTGGGTTATTCATAGACATTTCATTTCCATTAGAAGAATAGGGCCACCACACAATGAGAGCATATTCTACTGCTCCACAGACCCCAGTGTGAATGTTACACCTGTTTCTCTAATTTTTTCCTATGCTTATCTCCACCTCTATCTTACCAAATATGTCACACTATAGGCTTTCATTTAGCTCTACCACATACTAGGCAGGAAACTAAGCTGATGACTTCAACCTTTCTACCCAACACTTAAAGCAAAAACAAGACCTCATATTACAAACGCATGAAATATTATCTTCATTTCCTCTTATGTTTTAATTTTTCGCTGAAAAGCCTTCCATTTATAGGAACCACCAAAGTAGGTCTTAAGCTAGCCATACATGTCTAGATTTTCTGTTCAATCAACTAAAAAAGATCAATTTTTTGGGGTCAGGGAAATCTGTGATTGATTGTATGTTTGTTAACTGTAGTAACAGATATTTGATCAACTTTTCTGTAGATAGACTGAAAGTGTAATGCATTTCAATACAACCAATTTAAATTTACCAACATGTCCAATCCTTTTTCAATCAATTTTTTTCCCAATTTTAATAGGTTTAGGTTGATCTAACCATGTGGGCTGCCATAGATTTTCAACCAATCAACCAAAAAAATTGATTGAATTGAGTTGATTGGATGAAAAATCTAGTCGTGTATGGGGGGCTTAACATGGATTAAACAAGATTTTCAATTTCTTACAGTCCTCTTAATGCTGGTCCAAACAGCATTATCACAGAAATGTTATCCTACAAGTTACAGATTATTCTGGTTTGATTACTTCAATCTGGGTACACGCTAGGTCAGGGACTCACAAAAGAACTAAAGGTCAGACTACAAAGATTAGATCAGGGTGGACAAACTAAGCCCTTGGGGCCATATCTGGCCAGTTCAGATTTATTTTCCTTCTCTTTGTCACTTTGTTAAAAAGATGCTCCCCTCCGTTTGTTCTTTGCAATGAGTGCACATAATGCCTAGAGCTCTCCAAACGTTGTCTTGGGGACGATGCATTGGCCTGATCATGACACTCTGGTTGCATCCTCATTGCGACAACAGGCAGTCTCTAGGAATTATCTCTGCTTATTGAATTTTTATATATATTATAATATTATTTTTTTTTACGTTCAGGAAATTTAAAAGGATAACAACAGGCAATGCATGGAATGGGCACACCTATAGCGGGTCAACCATTACAGGCTCTTGGTCCGGCCCCTTTATCAAATTTATCAATCAAATTTATCAAATCAATGTGGCCCATGATCCAAAAAGGTTGCCCACCCCTGGATTAGATAATACAATATGGAATATCAGTGAAATCGTGACATTATCAGGACCTAAACATTGTCAACTTTTGCATTGTCTAAATAAGAATGTGGGCCCCCCTATTGACATTTACACAATGCACAGCAGTGTGGGCTATTTCATGTCTGTGAAGACAGGAATATACCTACAGTTTTCAATGGACAGGTTCTGCACACCCAAACATGGGCATTTCAGCACTGTACAGACAGCCTCAGGAATTGTCTGCATTGTCAGAATTATTGGGTATACAAATATAAATAGGTATAAATTAGGTATCGGTTATAATTAGGGTATATGGCAACCATTTTTGTATGATTTTGTTACAAAACCTTAAATGTTTGGAAGTGCTTTGAAAATTTGCTGACCAGTGAGTTAGTGATTCAGTAATAGAAAACCTTGGGGAAGTGTCGGCTTATGGATGGAAGGCTCATAAATGTTATTGTGTCTTTTAAAAGACAATGTGAGAGATATGTTTTGATGGCTGGAACTAGGTATCAAACACCTGTGTCTATATACATTTTAGTATTGGTAAATATTCAAGTGTGTAGACCATTATTATAAAAAGTGTGGTCTAAGGACTTTGGTTACCCATTAACAACGTAAGGTCCAAATTAATTAAAATGGTTTGGTAGTTGACTACTGAAACCAACCGACAAAATTAAACAGGACATTGAAAAATGGCACAATTATAGTTTAACCAGGTCACACCTACCAAACAGTTAGCATAAGTTGAATAAGGTGGGGAAAAAAGGGCATCTTGGATTTATCTTTGAAACCATCTTTGCTGATCCAGCCTCCAATCCCTGTTTCTGAAAAAATTGTTGAACCATCTTTTGAAAGCTTAGAAGAGCACTCTATTATTTTCCTGATATTTGATGCTGATTCCTTCTAGCCATATATTGTGTGGTATAGTATAACATGTTTGTATCGATATATATATTGTGTGTGTGTGTGTGTGTGTGTGTGTGTGTGTGTGTGTTTAAAGTGGATTAGGAACATCATAATTTATGACTAAAATCTATCACGTCTGTTGCTAATAGAAATCATACGGTCAATTTTTAAGGTTGTCTTATATTTAATTTTAAAAGATACCTTATAAAAAAATTAAGTAGTGTTAGGATTATATTGTCTAGCTCTTTTAGCAATTAAAAGGGGTTACTTTCATGTAATTTTATTAGTATTATCAACATATCTCCTTGCATGCACACCTCGCCATTAGTTTTACTATTGTTTGTTTTGTTAGTCATTTATTTACACTAATTTGTATTAATACATTTTCATGTATTTGTATAAAAATCATGTATTTTGTTTAAGATTGGGTCTCATTTTGTGCTCAATTCAACACAGATCAAGAGCTCTTGTTAGCTTGATATTTATGTTAGTAGTTTAGAATCTACTTCCTTACAGATTTTATGTTATTCACATAATTACCCACAGATCAGGGTGTAGGATTGGAGGATATGTTAGGTCACTACTCCCATCCCTTAAAACTAACTCCAAAAACTATCGCCTGTTCCCTCGTGGGACTCTAAGTTGGAGTAGTGGCCTCTAGCGTGACTATGAGGTAGATAGAGCCGTAAAATGTAGTAAATATATAAAATTTATAAGCTTTAATGGTGACACATGTCACAAAACACATAAAACACATTGGTGTGGCCGAGAAATAGATATATATAAAACATGTAATACAGGTAGCCTACTATACCGGAACATACATACGGCATAGAGGCTCTAACTAACAGACTTCAACTCACAGCCTATAACATATATTTTTGGTGCATCAAAAGGCTACATGTTTCGCCGGGTATGGCTTCGTCAGGCCCTGTACACCTTTAGCTGAGTTAGTCTGTGTGGATAAACGAAAGACTTTTAATATGTGTAGATTTAGATAGGGAAAACAGGAATAGGGGTGAAACAAACACTGATGTACCTTGGATAATAAAAGATAACCTCATCCGAGATAAATAAGAATGCCGGGGGATGTCTTGTGCTGGCGTGATGGGTGGCACGGGTGTCTCAAGCAAACTGGGGAACGGCACCCGGTCTGAGCCCTACCGGAGTGTTCAGCATGGAGAAGGGAGCAGTGATGCGCGATCTTAGATAGGTCTGTTGTAATTCAAAGATATATAGGAAGGTGTGGTATTATTAATAATTGTACCCCAATATGTCCATATCGTGTGCATATCGATATGTGGGAATATCGTGAATACACTTGATATAGTCTAAGATCGTACCTTTGGTGATAGACCCAGTTATTGCAACTCCAGAACGACACTCCAACCGCAAGAACCGAAAACAGTCTGGGAGCCTCCACGTGCGGTGAAACCCGCACAAGCACCTGCGGATGGGGGCCACACCAGCGGCGTGTGGCTCATATAGCCGCCGCCGCCGGAAGTTTGGAGCCCCCATCAGCAGGAGCAGGGAGGCACCTGTGCGGGCGTACAGAGCGTGCGGCGTACCTGGTTACCGAACGGACCGCCCACCCCACGCTCTGACGTGTGGGTGACCCGTCCGTCCGTCCTCCAGGGCCGCCGGGCTGAGGGGCAGCTCCCGGCGCATGATCCGCGAGGAGACCCTCCCCCAGGAGCCGCGTTCATAATGCTGAAACACGGTCCCCGGGCTGCCCGCCCACACAGTTGAGAACAAAACCCGGTGCCATCAAGTCACGCCAATGTAGAAAAATAATTTTTTTTCAACATTTTGTTGAAAGTCCTCTAATGATATGGTGCTCTGGGGTCACAGGGGTCCATAATTGGACTCTGATTGGCTCCTCCTGTCCCAGATCGTGGCTGCCAATGTTGGGTCTGTTAAATATTCTGCAGCCAATTCCCAAATGTTCTCAGGACGTTGGAGCAGAACCTTCCATATAAATGCAGACATCAGGAGGCCAACTTCCTGGTGACTCCAGGTAGCTCTCATTTTCTATCCATGTCTAGATCGTCTAGGCCCTCAGACGGTTCTCCTGCTCAGGGCCCTGGGATCTGCCTTCGCCATGCCTCTCTGTATTGTAGGACACCACGGTTACGGGATCAATGACCCCACTGAGCTCCACTCCTGCCCATGTTTTCATAATTGATAATTGATTGAAATAAAATAACACAGTAAGAAAAGGTCACCAACAGTACCCCCTTAAGTGAACCGTAAACAATATATAAGCATCCATACCCGTCAAAAATGAAAATTTCTTTCTTTACTGGACCTCTTCTTTTCCTTCCATTAAATTCCACCCTTAACCTATGTCACTGTTTCTAACACTTATCTTACCTTCCACAATTCTCTTTTTCACCATAGCCCAACCAGTCAAGCACAATCACCCTTACTGGTTCCCCTCTGTAGCAGGGTGTAATGGAGCAGTGCTGTTTCCTTGTTTACAATAAGTGGTTTATCAATGTGAAAGGCAATAACACAATTATTAAGTGTTAGGGAATCCCTGATTAGATTGTTGGGATAGTTTAGGGAGACTCTCATATATATATTTTTGACAAAACTAGTGTTGACAGTGCAGAACATTTGAGTTCTAGTAATAATGAGACACTGTATTGTATATTTGCTCTAGATGCCCATGGCAAAATTTAGGATCATGCTTGCTCACCTCGATCCATTTAGCTCAATGTCTTTTTACCATACCTTGGGCTAAGATCAGGGTCATGAAGTTAATTACAGCATTTGCATTGACACTGGCCAGTCATGTGTCTATAGGCCCCCACACACGTACCGAGTGGGGTCGACAGAGCAGGACAGATCAGCTCTGAAATGCAGCGTAATGACATCATCGCGCTGCACTCCAGAGCTGACAGCATCGCCTGGCACCCTTTGTGTGCCAGCAGTTAGCTTCAATGAAGATGCCGGTCTTCATTGAAGTTAACGGCATCGGCCGGCATCGGCCAGAGAATATTGGACGTGGCCATTCTCTGGCCGGACGAGCTGTGTGTGCACCCCCGATCGGCGGCCGATTTCGGCAAATTCGGACGCCGCTCGGTGCGTGTATGGCTAGCTTATGCCAGCTCCAGGGTGATGAAAAAGGGCACAGCTCTCTAAACAGAAAAACTGAAGAAAGGAATGAGTTAGGACTGTTAAGTGACCACAGATTCAGTTAAGTAAAAGGAGCATTTAGATTGTTGTGTTTCCTTTCAGTGCCTTTCAGTGCCTACTAGGTTTTAATGAGGAATAGATGGTCACAAAATGTCAGTACAAATACAGCTGCTCTATGATCTCCTCAGAGGTTGTCTAAGAGACTATTGGGAGCAACAACACCATGAAGTCCAAAGAACACACCAGACAGGTCAGGGATAAAGTTATTGAGAAATGTAAAGCAGGCTTAGGCTACAAAAATATTTCCAAAGCCTTGAACATCCCATGGATGCATTCAGAAAAGGAAGAAGTATGGCACAACTGTAAACCTACCAAGACAAGGCCGTCCACCTAAACTCACAGGCCGAACAAGGAGAGCGCTGATCACAAATGCAGTCACGAGGCCCATGTTGACTCTGGACGAACTGCTGAGATCTACAGTTCAGGTGGGGGAATCTGTCCATAGGACAACTATTAGTCATGCACTGCACAAAGTTGGCCTTTATGGAAGAGTGGCAAGAAGAAAGCCATTGTTAACAGAAAAGCATAAGAAGTCCCGTTTGCAGTTTGCCTCAAGCCATCTGGGGGACACAGCAAACATGTGGAAGAAGGTGCTCTGGTCAGATGAGACCAAAATGGAACTTTTTGGACAAAATGCAAAACGCTATGTGTGGCAGAAAACTAACACTGCACATCACTCTGAACACACCATCCCCACTGTCAAATATGGTGGTGGCAGCATGCTCTGGGGGTGCTTCTCTTCAGCAGGGAAAGGGAAGCTGGTCAGAGTAGATGGGAAGGTGGAAGGAGCCAAATACAGGGCAATCTTGCAAGAAAACCTCTTGGAGTCTGCAAAAGACTTGAGACTGGGGCAGAGGTTCACCTTCCAGCAGGACATCGACCCTAAACATTAAGCCAGGGCAACAATGCAATGGTTTAAAACAAAACATATCCATGTGTTAGAATGGCCCAGTCAAAGTCCAGATCTAAATCCAATCGAGAATCTGTGGCAAGATCTGAAAACTGCTGTTCACAAACGCTGTCCACCTAATCTGACTGAGCTGGAGCTGTTTTGCAAAAAAGGGCAAGGATTTCAGTCTCTAGATGTGCAAAGCTGGTAGAGACATACCCCAAAAGACTGGCAGCTGTAATTGCAGCAAAGGTTGTTCTACAAAGTATTGACTCAGGGGGCTAAATGATTACGCACACCCCACTTTGCAGTTATTATTTTTGAAAAAAATGTTTGGAATCATGTATGATTTTCGTTCCACTTCTCACGTGTACACCACTTTGTAGTGGTCTTTCACATGGAATTCCAATAAAATTGATTCATGTTTGTGGCTGTAATGTGACAAAAAGTGGAAAAGTTAAAGGGGGCTGAATACTTGGGCAAGCAACTGTAGGTAAAGTGGGCCAGGTGAGGTGGAGAAGGGAGGAATCCTGCATCTGCCTAACTCTACACCTACTGGTAGCCGCATCCATCCGTTCGGGCACGCTTGAGGGAAGGCGATCCTGGTCCAGAGGATGACCTTTTCAGTCACCACGGATGGGGGGGTCCTTGGATGCTGGGCACAGCAATGGGATGGCCAGCGGGAGAACCCAGGGAAGGTAGGAGGTCTCTACTCCGAATAAGGTGAGACACACTGGCTGCAAGCTTGTTGAGGAGCTAACACGAATTCTGGCTAAGTAGGGGCTAGGGAGGTGTATTTAACCCCTCTGGCTGGAGGAGGGCAGTAGCTTGTGTCCAGACAGATTGAAAGAGTAACAATCTTAGGCCAGGGAAAAGAGCGGGAAAGTGAGAGCCATCAATCTTCCCTGCACCTGCTACAGAGTAATGTAAGGAAATTTATATAATATTATATCTTTTATATTTTAATTTATATAAATTTTATATATTTTAAGGTATATACACAGCAAAAATATACAAAACATAGTGACTGTTTATGGGCATTGCAATGAATTCACAAAGTCAGCTAGTCAAACTTTTCTTTCAATCTCCTCTAAAAAGATTGAGAGGGGGCAGAGGGGAAGATTTGCTTTAATGTCTATGGCATGGAGTCAGAAATTCGCCAGAAACAATGAGGTATGGATATATACACCAAATAGTTTTATACAACATTTTTGGACAACTGCATCATATCAAAATAATGTACAATCGAAGTATAAAAAAAAAGAATGAACCTTAAATACATGAAATCAGAGGAAGTAAAAATAGATCTTCCATTTATTGTATATTTCTTGCTAACATGTAAACGCTTATCAAAACCACAAAGTATAACTTCAATCAGTCCTCAACTTATCATTCTTTCGATGTTACAATCTCTTGCATAAACTATTGCAACTGTTTGCTTTTTACTGGAATCCACCCACCTGAACAGTTACATATGTTCAGCAGGTTTTATTACCTTTGTTAAAGATCACGGTGTAACCAAGACAAAAAGAAAGCTCAGTATATACTGTATATTAAATTAATTAGGTGTATAGGAGTCAATAATTGTCAAATGCTAAGAGTAGACGCTACATTCAGAATTAAGTTTGTCGGGTCTAAATATATATACACTAAAAGGCTTGAATAAAGATATTTGCTAGAGTTTCCATTATGGTATTTTAAAATATTTTTACATGAAATTGTGTATTACTACAGTCTCCCTTTGCATGTTATTCAATCCCTGACTTTTGCTATATTTGCTATATTTGACTTTTTGCTGCAAATCCCAACACCTACCTAACCATACATTTGTACTCAGGTTTGTCCATGTATTTAGTTCAGTGTTTCTTGCATTTCCTGTCTGGTAAAAATGTTGTTCCCATAACAGGAAGTGACGCTTAATGTCCTTAACCTTCTGGGTGTTCAGCCCGAGTTAATTCGGGCTAAATAAAGTTGCTGAAATGGATCAGCCCGATTTAACCCAGGCTGCTGTTACCTGCACTCAGATGGCTTGCAGGCAGCCCAGGAGACTTGCTGCTCTTCTTGCTGTGTCCCCCAATGTCTGATGTTCAGATCCCGGTGTTTGGGATCGCGGCGGCGGGTGTGTGATGACGTCATCGGGAGGGGTGGGAAGTTCAAAATTTGAAAAAAACTTTTTTTTTTGCTCCTTCAAAATTTTATTTTTTTTTTAAACATGTATTTGCTTCTTATGAGTATTCAAGGTGTCTACTAGACCCGTGTTCAATGATAAACAGCGTAACGCTTTTGGTACAGAAATCTGGAACCTGGCGAAACGCTCAGGAGGTTAATAGGGCAGCAGTAAATCCTGGCTGGAGGTTCAGTCTTTCCTTGTGTTTCAGACACTAATATATCTCCCAATTTACAGTTTTCATTTTCATTTTTCATTTTGTCTGTTCTACTTGACATATGTCAGACAAAACAGGATGTGAGGGAACATCTTCGAGTTTAAATAGTTGTCAGACAGGATAAGGGAACTCCCCCAATGGAGGATGAACAGCAAGAAAAAACACATTTACTAATAGGCCTTTAACAGGACTTTATTCCTATTAGAAGAATTATAGGTTCCATAAGGACAACTTGATGTTTTGTGTGGATATTAGGTGTTTGATAACAAGATGTGTTGTTGTCTGTGTTGATTTGTAATCATTTAATTCTCTAAAAATATAAAAATTAGCAGGCATTTTATTATGTTTTTTTCAGTTAAAAAATTATATCTATGTTAACTATTCACTTTACTATTTTCTAGTTTCTTTTTCTATTCTTCTAAGAATTTTATTCTCTGTTGTCTCCTTGAATGTGTCTGTCAGCATTTTAAGTATTTCTTTCCTTATTGCTCAACTTATGTTTCTGTCTTCTTTCGTATTGTTGCCTCTTGTTGTGACGGCGGCTGCTGTTCGACGCTATCCCCCTACTTACCGCTGTGGTCCTGGGCGCCATGTTAACCTCCCTAGCGCACTGCTGAGGTCCAGATTTCTGTACCAAATGTGCACCATAG
>CM070039.1:45964510-45983190 GCA_036250615.1 Ptychadena robeensis
CCCTGACTATTGGGGCAATATGTAAATAAAAAATTGTTACCTGTGTGGAGATATCTGTATTGTTGTCCCCTCACCCTGTTGTCTCCTCCTCTGTGTAAGCATCTCCTTAGCGCCGCGGCGAGCAGCCGACACCTCTAGCAGCTATTCACGTTGATTTGTTTATTATCCATTGACACACATTGTATCTGGCGCCCCCGGTGGCAGATACAACTCATGCAAACCTGAAATCAAACACTGAATCTAAAATGGTGGCTCCCACAGACGTCAGCATGATTGCTAAATGAATATTTTTTGTTTTTTGAGCACTTTTAAGCTATTGGGACAGTTTAACCTTCTGAGCGTTCTCCCCGAATTAACTCGGCCCGAGTTAGCCGGAGGAACGCCCGAGGTCTCGCCGTCTTCTGACCGGTGACGCGAAGGGGGCGGGGGTAGGCGGCGCCATAGACCTCCGTCAAACTGGAGGGGCGTCGCCTTTCTTCAGCAGAAGTCCGGCGTCTCCAGCGACGCCGGACTTTTGTTTACATCCCTGAGCTGAGCTGGCAATCACGGCGGAGCACATTGTGGCACGTGGCACGGTTATAAAAAAAACGTGGCAAAGGCTCAGAGGGTTAAAGGTAAGTAAAAATGTAATAAAAATTTTTGGGTGATTTTTTGTTTTTGAGTTTAGGTGCGCTTTAAGTTAGATTAAGTTGATTTTATCTAAATACAAGTATTGTGTGCAGCGAATGTCCTGGGAGATTTGTCATCTCCACCACTATCTCCTAGAGGTGGATTACACATTGTTCTTAACTGTGAAATGATCTCTATCATTATGGGCAACATAGCACAAATCAAGCCTTCTTAAAACAGAAGGTATTTACACGGCCCAATCCAGCACAAATCCCAAAACTTTAGGTGGAAGCCTTCGTTTTGGGACAGTGGGCGGAGCCATGCAAATTATTCCTTTTCGTCCCATCAGCCAGATGCACGTCCAGAAACCGCTGGTGTACAGTGCAAATATAGCCTTTTTGGTACAGAGCCATTTATTCCAAACTGCATACAGCTATTTCAGGCTACTTGGCCATCATCAGTGCAGTGCATGGAAACCATGGCTCTATGGTGTGGGGCTTGGAAGCCGAACAAAGAGAAGTACCCATGAAGGTTATGGTGAGAAGGGATGAAAGGAATCAAAAAGCCTTCATTATGGGCAACAGAAAGTGTGTACTTTAAAAACACAAGTGTAGAGATAAATATATATGGTTAAGGAACCTTGTAGTAAGAGCTGCTCACAATGTTTTGCTCCAAGTTATACATAGTAAGAGAGTGATATCATATCCCATATGAATTACGGAGAACTGAGGATTATACATACACATCACATTCATGAATAAAGAGGAAAACATTTGTCTCTGTGTCACTCTCAAGCTCTTAGTTGGAAATTCAGCCTCAGACCCAGACAGCAAGATGACAGATTTGAAGCACAAAAGAATCTGAGATTCATATTGCCATAGCAACAGTGACGTCTCCTCACCTTTGCAGACAGCCGTGTGCTGTGCCAGTGATTTCTAAATTGCTCTGCTCACAGGTAATCTCAATAGGTAGGACTGAATATGGTAAGACAGTATTGTGTCAATCTATTATCTACATGGAACAAAAACATGATGCCGAAGCATGATCTGACAAAAGTTATTTAATTGCCATTCCATAATCCTTTTATTGCAGTAGCAATGTGTAACAGGTCTACAAAGTATTAAAATAACATTATTTAATGTCAATTTCATATTAAAATGTCCTTATTAACCTGACATTCATAAACTTTTTGAACCAAGCCTCTACATATTGTTAGAATTGATGAGAACATTTATTAGAGAATGAATTAGCAGGTAATCTACCTTATTTAATAAAACACAGATACGCAGACATGTCTAATTGGCTGTTTCCCAAGATGGTAGCGTGTTGGCAGGAGAAGGTTTAAAGGATACATACACTAAGAATCAAAAATATAGTTTACAGGTACTCACTCACTCCATAGTGGTGTAGTGTGGCATGCTGTGAGTAATATTGGAGTCAAATTGTGTGTGTGTTTTTATATATATATATATATATATATATATATATATATATATATATATATATTCACATGCTATTAGACTATTAGACTGAAATGTTTAATTCAACTTTGCTCAGCCCAGGACTCACTCCAAACATTCATCTTGCATCAGCAAGTGAATGCCAAGGATGCATAGATACCTGGGATCTGGGGAGGTGCTGTAAGAACAGGACTGTACCATTCACAAAGGGGTGGGGGACAGGGAAAAGTCTGTGCAGCAGCTATCACACTTACATTACAGCTGTGGTTGTGAGTTCCCCAGAACAGCTACTTGGAGGAATGTAAAACATGCGAAGACAGTTGGAAAGGCTGACACCTGTGGTTCTTTAGCACAGCTAGTTGGAAGGACAGTAAAACAAGCTGAAGGACAGTAAGGCATGCTGACACTTCCCCAGCACAGATGGAATCTTGAGGGCAGTGCACTCAGGCATATATAACTACAGGCCTCTTTTCCACCCCACATGCCAACACATACATATATAGTAAAACACACAGAAAGACACACAGGCATATACGTACATATATACAATCTAGCAACTGACCATTTCCACTTTTTATTCATCTACAGATTATACTTGTCACTCTCTCTATCCTTCTAATTGGTTGTAGGTGCTAGGCATGGACGCAGGGAGAGGGGGGGCTGCCTACAGACACAGCAGCTCATTCCAGGCTGCATACTTGGATGGGCTCTCTGTGGCTATATTTACTCTATATTATGCACAACATTTTGGTTTTGGAAAGTAATAGGCATTCCAGGAACAAATCAGTAACTTTATTGGTTTTGGCACGGTGGCAATATTATCCACTGGGAAAGAGATTAATTTATGTTTTATGTGCATATTAACCTACCATGTGTCATAATAGCCTTGTAGGAACAATAAACTATGTGATCTAATTTGTTGTTGTGACCTTTTAAGTTCTCAGGCAGATAAAAGAAGTTGCTGAACAATTTTACTCTTCTACTTAAGATCAAAGGGAAATAAATGTGGAATGTTTTGCAGAGTCAAACTATATTTGTTGTTTATAAGGCAATTTTTGCTTTTGGTTTGTAGATCATGAGAAAGGCCAAACATCTTCAGTTACAAAAGTGAACCTTAAATCTGATCTGTTACTGTGAAATTATGTAAGTTGTCTTTGCTGTACCCATTGTAAAGAATCCTATTTACCTGAAAGTAAAGCTGATCTTTGGGGTTCAGTAAAGTTGAGTTTGCAAACTAAATCTGCGACAGTAATAAAAAAAAGTATAAATGACATAGGATCAGAATACCAACAAGACAAACAGAATAGAAGATATTTTAGGAACAGAGCAGTATGACTACCTTGATGGTTTTTGGTGTATACAAGTGGTATGGTTTCCAATGAATATCCTGGGTCTCATAAGCACTAATTGTTACCATCATCACTAGGTCCAGTATACAAACATATCTCAGTGTTAATGAATTTAGATTAATTGTGTACATAGATACTGATATCTGGAACTACATTCAAGAGAATTACTTTAATCTTTTGTTCTGGTGATAATGGTTCAAAAGACAAAAAGTGAGGGTAAATTGCCAGCAAAAACATAAAATTGAAAATTTTGTGAGGGTAAATTTAGTATAGTAAGGGCTTGTGTCCACTGCTGCTTTTTCCTCACTGAGGACACACGTCTGCAACAGGAAAAAAGATGCAGAGAGGACATTTCCCATTCTGATGAATGGAAAACTGTCCACTCTGCGTATTCTTAGTGGCACGCCAGCGGTGCTGTTTTGAAGCGGGTTGCACCGTGGTACCACAGGCCTGACCCTGCTTTTAAATAATTGTTACCATGGTAAGATATTATGTTAAGTAAAAGATATCATTATACCAAGCTTAGAGCAAAGCTTCTGAGATACCTACTGTAGTTGCCAAAAGTAAGTTAATTTTACATGGTATGAGGTAATAGTTATCTCCACAGTTATTTAGGGACAAGGGGGGCTTTTAAGGCATATTGTATGCATATGTTTCAAAATGTTTTAATTTATTAAAAACTGAAAAATGTGTTGGTTTGCTACAGTTCACACATTGCATAGAAACATTACATTCCATAAATTTCAGAGTACATACATTTATGCTGGGTCCACCAAGTAAATAGATCACAATTGAGACTAGCACACATCGCGATAATCACAGAGGGCTTGCCGAGGGTACTGTAAGTTAGTTTTATAAACAAACTTTCGACTCATCTCAAATGTAAGGGAGATTAACAGGTAAATAGGAACCCTGCATGATGATTGGCTAGGGGTTCACTGGGATCTGTGTTAAATCAATAGAGGGGCAGAATAAGCATCTGCCCTTCTGTGACTGATAACTTGTTCCCGCAAAATCTGTGTCCAATTAAGTGCTGGGATATACAGTGCTGCTTGAAAGTATGTGAACCCCTCAAGTGGTGTAGATGTTTCTGTTGTTTAACCCTCTGAGCGTTTGCTACGTGGCACGGTTTTTTTATAACCGTGCCACGGGCAATCGCGGCGGAGCACAGATTGCCAGCTCAGCTCAGGGTAGTAAACATAAGCCCGGCGTCACTGGAGACGCCGGACTTATGCTGACGAAAGGCGACGCCCCTCCATTTACATGGAGGTCTATGGCGCCGCCTACCCCCGCCCCCTTCGTGTCACCGGCGACGCGATCGGGGGCGGACCCGGAAGCATCGGCATACATGCCAATGCTCCCGACCCATTCAGGAAGTCGGCGGACCTGCGGGGCGCTACTCCGCTAACTGGGGCTGAGTTTCATGAGCTTGAAACTCATCCGAGTTTGGGGAGAACGTCAGACGGTAACAATTGATGGTCTCCTCTATATCACAGTGTTTTCTTCATGAAATGTCAGATTATATGTTCATCAATTGCATGTACGTTTTAGTGGTTTTGTTTAAGTTGCTCCCAAAACTACAGAACAGGATTAGGGAGTGCCAAAAGAAGCTGAACCCCCCGCTGCATGGTTAAGTCGAGCATTGTAAAAAGGACACAGGTGAACACATGGGGCTTAATCCTCAATTAAGCAGACAATGAAATGAGACATCCTTGAAATGTTTGGATGCACTAATTAAAAGGAGAGAGGAAACAACTGAACCCACTGTGGTCCCATACAAATACAATACCAAGAGCAAAGGAGATATCCGAGGACATGAAGAAGAGGGTAGTGAACAGCCCATCAGTATGGGAAAGGCTATAGACCATCTCCAAAAGAGAGATTTCCAGCTCCATCATCCACTGTAAAGATTAATTTACAACTGGAGGGCCTTCAACATGACAGCAACTTTGCCAGGAAGTGGACGCCATCAAGAAATTCACCCCAGAAGCACCAGGAAAAATAATTAACCAGGAAAGCAACCCACACATCAACTGTTAGAGAGATGCAGGCCTGCTCTGGCATATGACTGGGAAAATGGCATGCGTCTTAAAACAATCCGACGAAAATTGAAGTATAGCCATAACATTCAGGGAGGGGTGCTTAAAAGGAAGCCTTGCTACTCAAAAAAGAAAAATGCCTCGTTGCAACTTTGCAAAGAGCACTGGACAAACCAGAGTTCCTTTGAAGTCCATTCTTGGACAGCGAGTCTAAGAGTAGAATTATTTGAGGAACAATCCAAAACCGACATGGTTGGAGAAAAATCAACACGGTATGAAGAAAGAACCTCCTCCAACCAGAGTATGGCTGTGTGGGGAAATGGGAATTGCTGGGGCGCTTTTGCTGATGCGGCGATGGGACGGAATACATATTGCTCCAATGAATCCATGAATCTTCGGGTTATCAACAGATTCTGACAGAATCTCCTGCATCAGTCAGGGTTCAGCTGGACGGAAGATGGATATGCAACAAAGACAATGACCCAAAGATTCAGAAAAAGTACAAAGGAATGGCTCAGAGAAAGAGGATTCGCACTCGGATTGGCCCGTCAAGTCGACCTTAACCCAATGAATTGTGGAGAGACTGAAAAAGTGGTACTGCCAGATGTCCTCCAACGTCTCTCAATGCGAGTTCAAGGAGGAGTGGGCAAAATCCCCTAAGCAGATGTGAGAGACTGGTAGTGGTACAGGACGTTTGTGGAGTAATGGCGCAAAGGGAGGAGCACAAGCTACTATACAAGGGTTCACATACTTAGAACGTAGGTTCAGTGTTGGGACAAAACTCCTTGTTTACTAAAAATGAAAAATTTCTTTTTTGTGTGTTGTGTCTACTATTGGAAGGTGTGCTTTACAAAGTGGATTTAGAGTAGTCTAATAGGTTCTTTAATGTTTTGCACAAACAGTGACCAGTGTTCACATACTTTCAAGCAGCACTGTATAGCTCAACCCGGAGGAGGAAAGGTTAGATGGAGCAGAGCTATGAAAGCCTTTACATGCTTGCAAACTGTTACAGGTTGGTACCACTCTTACCCTTGACTATTGCTGAGATTTTTGTTTGCAACACAATTGTTTGGTATTTTATACAGCCGAAATGTCAGTTTATCCTCCAAGGTCTCATTTAGATACCATATGATCTCCGGCAATTGATTTCAATCCACCTGAGGTAGGAGGGTATCTATATGTGTCCAGTATTGTTTTGGCTTCTGGTGGGGGGGGGGGGAAGCTCTCTCTGACCTGTCCCTGACTTTCTGGGTTGCAGCTGATATCCCTATTATCCCTATTGTAGTATCTCGAATTCAGTCTCCCTGATGAAGCCTTGACTGTAGGGGGCGGAACGTGTGGGAGTCTATTTGAATGTGTAACTTATGCTATAGATCTGACATGCTATGTAATGGTGATGTTCAATTATAGTATAAGATTTGTATGTGATACGTATACATATAATGTATACATTGGTCCTGATGTTAATAATGTTACTTACTTAAATAGTAACTTGTCCTTTCTACTCAGTGCCTTGAAAGTCGTTCTATAGTTCTATTAGACTCCCTTGTGTTGTATATGAAAAATGTTTCTTTAACTTTGACGTTTGCAAGGTAATGCTTTACATTGAATCAAACTGTGAGAGGATACATGGGTAAATATGATATATTCACTGACAGCAGCTTTTACAAAGCAACATTAGGCTTTCATTTTGACAGCTCACAATTAATAGGAAATGGGGATTAAGCAATGAGATTTAATGTGGTACAGACCTTGTGTGCTTTGTGTGAAAAAGAGCAACACAAGTTAAGGAGAATGTTAGAATGTGTAGAATGATTAGGGCCCTTTTACACTATACTTGCTACATGGCGTTTTTGAAAATGTGTGCGTTTTTTGAACACATGCATTTTTACAGTACTGTGTTTTCTCATAGAAGACCGATGAGCCACATTGAGCCACATGTGTTAATGTGTATATGCGCTAGCGCACACCTTTAAAAAACACATATAGTGTGAAAGGGCCCTCATTGTTTTCTGTTTTAGATTTTACCTATCATTAGAACAGAAAGGAAGGGGGGGGGGGATACCATATAAGTTACCAAAGTTTTTTTTCTGTCAAACTATGAAAAACTAGTATCTCCCACCAAACTGCATACTACTGATTGTGTGACACTAAATACATTCAGTGTATTATAACTCTAAGGGATTCCAAGCTATTAAAAAGCACACATCTGTCTGCCACTCTTAAATAGTGAAAATGAATCATGAGTGCCCTCTGTTGACAGACATCAGCCCAGAGTGAATATGTATATCAAGTTGTAAAATACTTAATACGATACCGCATAAATAAAATATTTTATATGTAGCAGAAGTATCTTGCAATATTTAGGAAATATAAAAGAAAAAAGGTATGAAAACATACTTGTTTAAGTATATTAACATATTTATATTGAATTTGTTGTAATATGTAGGCTGTATTATACACCGGGGGAACAAACTTGCTCATGCTTTTTATTATGCAGTGCTGTTTTTCACAGCCAACTCCCAAGTTGTTTAGAAACAAACAAAGTAATTGCATCGAGCCGCTATAAGATCTTCTTTTTGGCTTAAAGTAAAATAAACAAATTGCCCTATTTCGTACAAAATTATAAAAATTTAAGTGGAACTATACTGCAGAAAAAAGTCGAACTACATTTCTACATCTCATCTCTGAGAGGCACAGTGGTGGCTTAAAAATATATAGTTACCTGCTGTTCCCTCCAGGTTCCCAGTAGCCATTTGTAGCCATGGAGAACTGATTTCCTTTATGCCAGTCTTCTCAGTGCGGAGGGGGGGGGTCAGCTAACACATCTAATTTCACACCAGCCCCATTTGTGGTGCAGTACCACAATGTGGTGCACCTTGTGTAATTTAAGGTACGTGGGTTTCCATAGGAGATGTGTTCCATCCACACTGGCAATGCAACAAAGTGTGTTACCACAAACAACCATAGTCATGCATTTTTGGTGGTGTAGCTTGAGCATCTAGCATAAACCTATATGGGAGAACCAACCAAAGCGCAATGGTGAAATGCAGGTTTTCATGGCTCCATTCCCAAATATCTTTGTGCATGACAAAATAGGTGCTGCCTGCAATGTCATCTGGCAAAAGGGATGTACTGAAAACAGGTAAGGATTATTTATTTAGGGCCCTTCCACACTATATGCGTTACGTTTCTAAAAACGCAGCGCTTCTACATGTGTTTTTTAAAATGCCTTGCTGCATGCATTTTTCATTGATTTGTTCAAAAACGCAAATGAAACGCAGATGAAATGTGAAATGTTATTCACAAAGCATCTGTTTATTATATTCAGGATGTCTACCAGACTCCTGTATGGACATACTTTGGGAAGTTACAGGCCTACAATGTAAAAAACTTTTATCCATTAAAGTCTATGGTGCGCTTTTGGTAGAAATCTTTACCTCAGCAGTGCGCTAGGGAGGTTAAATATTTTCTAGAGGAATGTCCAAGGATTGTCCACTTCTGACTAATCTTTATAGGTAAAGTGCACTTAGATCTTTGACTTGCACTAAAGAAATGCTTGATAAAAGGAACATCAGATAAAGCAACCTTCAGGGCTGGAGGATAGGAGACAGTATTTCATTTATACATGTGGCAGGGAACCTGCTTCATTGATAGGTTCACCCTGAACACTTTGAATTGGGTGCTGTTTGTATGCTTTTCGATTCAATTCCTTTACCAAAACAACCCCTTAGAGATCAAATGCAGATATTAAACGGAGAGGCTTCAAATCATAACATCCCATATCCAAAGGCTTCAGATCAATATTTACTCTATTTTTATCTCTTAATAAATCCAGTATTTTTAACTTACAACTGTGTAGAGTACTAGGCTATTAACCCTATTGTAGCCTGATTTACCAATCAAAGTGAAAATTCTCTTTTAGTAGAAAAATTATTTTTGCAGTAGGACTTCAGACCAAAAATAAGAAGATATAAATAAGTAGGCCATAATATGAGAGTCTAACAAACTCATCTTTTATTGCAGCAGTAGATTCATTGCTTTAGGGATTTCACTTTGATGGCCAGAATCTTTAATTGACCCAAGGTCACCTTGGACTCAGTTCCATTCTAGTGGTAAGCCTATTACTCTTCTTAAAGCGGACCTACCACCACCGCATCTGTTCTATTATTGGCGCCAGAGGTGTTAATAATAGGATGGATCAGAGATAAAAAGTAAAAGAAAAAACGAATAAAAGTTTTGAAATCCAGCGAAGCTCCACCCCCCAGTCGCTGTCCCTGGATGAAGGCTGGACATGTGAGTTATTTATACATGTTTATTTTTTTTCACATTTTTATTAACAGTGTTTACATCCCCTTTAAAATTGATGTTTAGGGGTTTCTTGTCATCGCATGAGTTCAGGGATGTTTTCATTTCATACTGAATATGTCTTTGTACAGCTTGTAAGTCATACATATTGTTTTTGATTATTTCAAACCAAGGCCGTCTCTTGCGCTATGCAGACTGTGCACATGCTCCGCTCTTTACTCCCTCCCTCCCCAACCCCAAGTGATAGTGATCTCCCCCGTTTTCTCCTTCTTCTTCTCCATTCCCCTTCCTCTGGGGGTGGGGTGCAATGTATTAGTGATAAACCTCCCCCTAACCTTCTTCTCCTCCATCCTCCTCCTTCTGGCCCCCAGGGGTTGTAGAGATCTGCAGTGCCTCCCTCTCCCTCTCCCTGATGTGCGAGTAAGGAGACTGTGAGGCTAGTTGTACTTAAATAACCCAGGTTATTTGCTTATTATTATTATTATGTTTTTAAACTTTTACAGGACATGACTTGTAGAAGGGTAAAGTATTTTATCTGAAGTTTGGTGTTAAATTTCTAATAAACATTTTTGTTAAAAAAAATTACATTGTTGGCCTCTATGGACATAGATAATTGTATCCCCTTAATATTTCCTAGTCTTATGTTACTTAGATCAGTGGTTCAAAAATGGGGGGGAATGGAGGTATTCCGGGGGGGGGGCACAGCTAGGGGGCTGAGGGAGGGACAAGCAGGAAGCCAACCATGGAGGAACTAGCTGTAGGCAATAAGTAGAGTACAGGTAATGTGTGTGTCTATGTATGAATTTGTCTTTATGTAAATGATTTATGTCTCTGCATGAGTGCAGCGTGTGTGTGTCTCTATGTGAATGATGATTCTGTATGATTGATATGTGCATATATCATTCAGAACTGTGCAGGACTGTACGATATGAAAACCAAGTTGTATTTCAAACTTGTACCTGCTACTGCAACGCAAACACAGCTAGTGTGAAATGTGAAACTGTGCAGTTTGGATGGGGGGATGCTCCATAGTGTTCCTATCTAGAAAAGGGGGCCCCTGCAAGGAAAGTTTGGAAACCACTGGCTTAGATCAGCTTGATTTTTTTTTGTTTCTTTTTCATTTCGATAACCTAGCATGTTCTTTTTTCATGAATGTGTAACAAAGTGAGGCACGGATCATCAAAGGGTATAAACTCCTTAGCATTTTAATGTACAAAAAAGAGGCCCCCAACAAGAAATTGCATAAGGCTCCCAAAAAGTTATAAAGAGCCTTGTTTCAAAGTTACTTATGATCATATTAATATGATATTAAAGAAATTAGCTGCAATTTTCTGTATCACAGCCAAAGTTAGATTTATCACAAACAATTACAGAATGAAAAGGAACATGGACATTGAAAAAAAATGCCCTTGCATCATATCAGTTGCTAAGTGTCAGGACCCATTAGAGTAACTGAGGATTCACATAATAATCCTTTGTAGTCTAAAACATAGGGCTTTACTGAGCTTTTTTGGAACCCAACAATAACAACAAAAGATGAAAAAAGAATTTCACTTAAATGCAAAGCCTCAAGGCAAGATAAAATATGTCAGGCAACAACTCTTTTTCTTCATATAGCTGAACCGCATTCAGCTCAATTTTAATTCATGCTATTACACTAAAATAAATACTCCAACCATACCATTGGGTAGACCCATTTTACGGTAAAATGACTGTGCTTAGCCCGCAATTTATAATTTTACAAACTAGCAGCTTGTTTATAAATCCTTGTGATATCCACAGTGGAATGATATTACAGTCAGGTCCATAAATATTGGGACATAAACACAATTCTTACATATTTGGCTCTATACACCACCAGAATGGATTTGGAAAATAAACAACCACAATGTGCTTTAACTGCAGTTTGTCAGCTTAAATTTGAGGTATTTACATCCAAATCAGGTGAACAGTGTAGGAATTACAACAGTTTGCATATGTGCCTCCCACTTGTTAAGGGACAAAAAGTAATGGGACAATTGGCTTCTCAGCTGTTCCATGGCCAGGTGTGTGATATTCCCTCATTATCCCAATTACAATGTGCAGATAAAAGGTCAAGAGTTAATTTCAGGTGTGCTATTTGCATATTTGCATATGTAAACCATTGGCAAGCCTTCACAGTTCTGGAACAACATCCTATGGACAGATGAGACCAAGATCAACTTAACATGACAGGAGAAGAGGATGGAGAAGGAAAGGAACTGCTCATGATCCTAAGCCTACCACCTCATCAGTGAAGCATGGTAGTGATATGATATGACTGCTGACAAAAGCAGCAGGATGAATTCTGAAGTGTTTTGGGCAATATTACCCGTTCATATTCAGCCAAATGCTTCAGAACTCATTGGACGGCGCTTCACACTGCAGATGGACAATGACATACTGCAAAAGCAACTGAAGAGTTTTTTAAGGGAAAGAAGTGTAATGTTATGCAAGGCCAAGTCAATCACCTGACCTGAATCCGATTGAGCATGCATTTTACTTGCTGAAGACAAAACTGGAGAGAAAATGCCCCAAGAACAAGCAGGAACTGACAACAGTTGCAGTAGAGGCCTGGCAGAGCATCACCAAGGATGAAACCCAGCATCTGGAGATGTCTATACGTTCCAGACTTTAGGCTGTAATTGACTACAAAGGATTTGCAACCAAGTATTAAGAAGGGAAATTTTGATTTATGATTATTATTCTGTCCCATTACTTTTGGTCCCTTTACAAGTGAGAGGCACATATGCAAACTGTTGTAATTCCTACACTATTCACCTGATTTGGATGTTAATACCCTCAAATAAAAGCTGACAGTCTGCAGTTAAAGCGCATTGTGTTCATTTCATTCCAAATCCATAGTGGTGGTGTACAGAGCCAAAAAATTTAGAATTGTGTTGATGTCCCAATATTTATGGACCTGACTATTGTACAGGTTGACCATAGGCTAGATTTAAAGTGGACCTACCACTAGAAAATGATCATTACATATATGACACTAGAAGGGCCGATAATAGGGAGGAATGCATAAAAAATGTACTTGTAAGATTCCCCGTAGCCCTCCCTCACTTCCTGATCTTGATGATGTATAGCCATGGTGAGACGTCACAAGAGTGAAGTGCTTGTCAGGTAATCTGTGATCTCAGCTCATCATTGAAAGTAAATTGAGGAAAATTCCCATAGAAAACCATTGGATGCCCTCAGTGGCCAGACGCGATATTGCACCCGGAGTTAACCCTCTGAAGCCTGGCAAATAAATATGGAATAGCTCATACAATTCCACAGAACAGCAGGTGAGTATATTATTTTAGGATCGTGGAGCCCTAAGCTACCATTATACCAGCTCAGTGTGTACATCTGCTTTAAACTAAAAAAAGTTACAGTGAAGCATTCGTAAAATAAAACAAATGGTGAAAAAAAAAGTTTGATAAACTTTGTAGACATGTTAACATACACAATGTTAAATGCAAAATAGCTTTAATGGCCCACCTTTCTGTTTAAAACAAACATTTAGTGTAAATTCACACGGTCGGTTAAAGGGTGGATGCTGTACAACAGTTGCAAATATTGTGCGGTCAACTATCGGTCACCTGCCAATGGGCAAGTGCCACCGGTCACAGTCTATGGTTGATTTGGAACAGCAAATATGATACTTTAATTAATAATAAGTGCTCATTGCGAATTTCAAAATTGCAAATTTTTATTGCAAATATCAGCACTTCGAGAAGATTTAGAATATAATACGAATATTGGAAATTTTCATCAGTATGCCGAACCACATAAGTTTATTTGAATGAAACTCTCTTGTGGTTCCTGTGTTCACTGCTTGACACCTGCGGCTACACTGTATCTCTTTGCAAAGTGTTTAATAAATTTTTTAGGTTTTAAGTTCTATGTTTTAAAAACTGACATGTTGCAGCAAGCATTTCTGGTGCCCAATTGCCAAGCACAAACAAAGAATAATATATTTAGAATATTATAAAAAAGAAATACAATATTGGTTATATCTGAGATAAGGGAAGATAACTGTTTCCAATGGGATGCTTTTTTCAATCCCAGCACAGGTGAATGTGGGTCTGCAATCTCTTACACATTGTTTTCAATATGTGCATGTACAAGTGCTGACTTGCACAATAAAGGTAGTAAATTATTTGTTTTCATGTGAAAATAGCAAATGTGTTGATAGCGAAAAGCGAATATCGACACTTTTGGCATTGAAAATAAATGTCTTGTATTTTTAAGACCAATAACAATTATGCCATAATATGGTGAGCACTAGATGGCATTATGACAAATACTGTTGTAGAGCTCTTTGGAAGCCGGGACAGGGACAGCAGTTAGCACTCCAGACACTAGGGGGAACCCAAGTGTAGAGAATATAAAGGTGTTGAGTTCCATATATCCGGTGCTCAGTATCCCTGCAAAAGAGGAGAAGGACAGTCAGTGGCCGCTTCGCTCCTTGCCCTCTAAGAGTGATATCAAGTTAGGGAGCATGCACTCCCAAACAAGACAGCTAGAGCTTTCCTGGAAGACCGCTGACCGAGACTCATTTTACCCGAGATAGTGGGGTGGTGTGAGAGCCATCAACTAGAATGACCATCCCTCAGGCCCTGGTGCCCATAAAGTTGGGACCCGTAAAGCTAGGGGCCTTTCTACTGATGTAGATGTTCTGTGGTGCCTGTTCGAGGACTGCTGACAAATGAAGGCCTGCCACTCTTTAGGTGCAGTGTTGTATGAGACTTGGGACTTACCGTATCCCTCATGCGTTGCTGGCCTACTCTGTTCTCTGCCTTTCAATTCATAATAAAGTTTATTTGAATGAAACTCTCTTTTAGTTCTTGTGTTCACTACTTGACACCTGTGGCTACACGTATCTCTTTGCAAAGTGTTAAATACATTATTTTTTATTTATTTTTTTTATTAAATTTTTTCGCAAATTTCACAGAGAAAAAGAATACAAACTGCGCGGTACAACCGCTAACACAGTTAGGCAAAAGAAAGGAGAAGGAATAACAAAATCCTCATACAAACATAAAACATAAAATAAACATAAAACATAACATAAAATATTAAACCTTGGGCAAATACATTTTTAAGTTTTTACGTTCTATGTTTTAAAAACTGACATGTTGCAGCAAGCATGCCTGGTGTCCAATTGCCAATAATAATATTATATTTAGAATATTATAAAAAAAAGAAATAAAATATTGGTTATATCTGAGATAAGGGAAGATAATGGAATGCTTTTTCAAAGCAATCCCAGCACAGGTGAATGTGGGTCTGCATCTGGAATGGTCCCATATATCACACTGTGCCGGGTCTTTAACCAGCCATGCAAGGAACTTAAAGTTGGATTCCGCAGCCAGTGTATTAATGAAAAAGGTGCATGTTAATGAAAGGTGTTTAGAGAAGTCTGCAGGAGATTAGAATTAAGGTCTAGTTTCCACTTTCAGATATAATTGGGGGCATTTAAGTGGACTGTGCCAAAGGGTTTGGTACAACAAGGATGGGTAATATTGGGGACACTCTAGGTGAATATGTTCTCCAGAGGGTAAATCGGTTATTGGTTTTAAAGGTAGCAAGCTGGTAATATGTTGGAGTTGACACCATCTCCAGAAATTAAAGTAGTTCTCACCCCATACTTTTACCATGTCCAAAGGTTTAACAAAGGACTAACAGATTCAATGTTCAAATGTCAATGATTCTGGACAATGGAAAACTGAGAATTGTGTAATCATTTAGGCATCAAGGGAGATTTAAGTGTCCAAAAATGCAATTTCCAAAGCTAGTCCCAGATACCCAGGGTAACCTTTGTCATTGGTGCCAGACCAGGATTCAGCCCATAGGGTAGATCCAAGGTTTTTGTCTCCCAATAGCCACTTCCACCAAACCCACTGTTTTTGTGTTTTGTCATATGTCCAGTCTAGGGTTTTTGACTAAGGTGCGCTGCTTCATAGTAATTGCTTATACAGTGAGGGAAAGAAGTATTTGACCCCTTGCTGATTTTGTACACTTTCCCTCTGGCAAATAAATGACCAGTCTATGATTGCTATGGGAGGATTATTATAGTTGTGAGAGACAGATTAACAACAAAAACCCTTAGGGCACTAAAGTTAGAGATTGGGTGGCTCAGATGGTTGGCAGTCTGGCCATGCAGCACTAGCATCCTAGGTTAAAATCCTGGTCTGCAAGGAGTTTGCATGTTTTCCTGTGTGGGTTTGCCCTGAGTGTTTTGGTTTCCCTTCCACACTCTAAAGACTGCTAAATGCTGCTAGGTTAATTGGCTCCCCCCCAAAAAGAATATCCTATGTTAAGGTCCCCATACACCTTACAATCTTACCATACAATTTCTGTACAATCAACTTTTGTTCTACCAAAAACATGTAAACCTTCAACAAATCAACAAACCTGTCAACAAATCTTCCTACCATGGGCAAAACCAGAGCTTTCCAAGGCTACACAAGGCTGGACTGACATAATAATTTGCAAATAGAAAAACAATAAATAACTGTCAATGTCCCTCAGGCTGCAGCTCTATAAAAGATCTCACCTTGTGGAGTTGCAATGAACATGAAAGTGGTGACACAGCAGCACAGAACAGTATTTGAACATGTCTATGGCGTGAAGGACAAATCTAATAACACCTGCAGGTCTCCACTGCTGAAGATGGCACATTTAAATGCCCATCTACAGTCTGCCAATGACATTTTGAATGATCCAGAGGAATACTGGTTGAAAATGTTGTGATCAGATGAGACCAAAATCATGCTCGTTGGCATCAAATCTAAGATGCTACCTAAGACCTCAAGCACGTCATCCCCACTGTCATACATGCTGGGGGGGGGGGGGTGGTTCTGCTAAGGACACCTTCGCGCCACATAGAAGATACAATGGATGGGACCATGTGCTGTCAAGTCTATGGTGAGCATTTCCAATGGTCGAATCAGGATATTCAGCTTCTTTACAGTTTTAATATACAACTCCTAAAAGTTATGTCCTAGGTACCATAAAGAGCTGGCCTTCTACAAGAAGTAAAATGCAGCATGTAATTGGACAACCCTCGCACCACCTCGTAGTGTTGGCATGTTCATTTTAAAGTTTGACAATTATCTAAAAGAGCCAAAATAACACAGGGAGAGAGGTGTGTGTTGAAGTGACATAGAATAACATGTCATCTGAAAAGGCTGCCAAAAGAAAGTGGTTTCAAGGCAATATATTATAAGATGGGAAAGAGGGTACATCCCTGGTTGCATTGGATAACTTCCTAATGCAGGAGGCAGGATACCATTTACCAGACCATGGGGTAATCATATAGTGTTATAATCATAGAAGCAATGCTGGTAATAAGTAGGAGAGCAAAACCATAGTATTTTGTGAAGACTTAGCTAAGTGAGAGAGATGGAGAGCCCTGATAACAACCTCTTTCACCTCTTGGTCCAGAACAAAACTTGCTTCATCCAAATTGATCTAAAGAGGCAAAACACTTAAGAGTTCAAAGATAGCCATACAGAGTTTGATATTTCTATTTGATCAATTTAAAACTATTGATTTGAAAAACTATTGAAGTTGAAATTACGGAAAAGATTCTCTGACACAGATGGGCTGTGTTGACATCAGCATGATGGAGGCTCGGACTGATGGATCAGAATCTCTGACGGGCTGTGGAGACACCCCTGTCAAAGCCCCATTGCTGTCAATGGGTGGCTTGTGCACTCCGTTTAAATCCCTGCTTTCAACGCAGGGGTTTTAACAGATAGTGGAGCCTAGGGCTTAGTCTAGGGCTCCACTATCCATTAAATCCCTGGGTTTTCTTTCTGTTAAATCCCTGAGCTTCCGATCTATTGGTCCGAGCCTTGACGCAGCCCATCTGTGTCAACAGGAATGTAACGGAGACTTGCACTGACATCAGCGGATGGCATACATAGTGGAGCCCTAGCCTTAGGTTAAATAAAGTAGTTACTAAATGTATTTATAATACATACTGTGGACTACAACAAATCATATTCTCCACCTCTTTTCCCTCTGAAAAATGTTATATTGATGCCCATGGCTGAAATATATTACATTATTGTGTTTGGATTCAGATGCTCTTTACATCAAAGTAGGCAGAAAGATTTTCTCTATAATAAGTTGTAGAAAAGGCAGGGGAATAAAGAATTCACATGTTCAAGTTTTATAGTTAAAAAAAAGGAAAATTATGCAACTTTAAAAGCACAGAAAGTTTTCCCAGGTATAAGTTGTACAGAATTTAACCGAGTCTGAAGGTTAAGAGAAGCAACAGAACAATTTGTTATTAGTCTGAAACGATCATCCATGACTGGTGCCTTCCCTGATGTTAAATTATTTATGACACAATTGTATTTGGGAAAAACATTTGACATCAATACAAGTGAAATTAATTATTCAAGGTGCTGATGTGGCTCTAAGTGAAGCAACCAGTGTTTCATGAACCCACCCAGAATATTAGAAATTGTTACAATTCATGGTTGAATCAGATGTTATGCATTAAATATGCAAGATAGCCACAAGAAAATAAAAACACATCCATTCACATATAAAGTGAATATACAGTATGTTTCAGTCATGTAGGCAGGTCTGGACCATACAGCATTCACTCTATAAGCCATAACCAGAAAGCAAGGCTTTTGACTTGACTTTGAACTTAATTTGTGCTAAAACTATTTGTGTTAGAGACATACTTTCTTTTTGTAGTGTACCCCCAACCCTTCTGTACATCTCCAGCACTGGTGTTGATACCATGTTCAGGGGCTTTGCAAAAAAAATTCGACCATCTCTAGTTCCAAGTACAGTGGCTTCCCTTCCAGTACCGGGCTTTAGTGATGGCGCGAACCCGGATTTTGCCGTTCGCGAACCCGGCGAACCCGCGAACCCGC
>CM070039.1:45983290-46030798 GCA_036250615.1 Ptychadena robeensis
CTTGCCATATGTTCGCGAACACATGGCGAACGCGAACATGCGATGTTCGCCGCGAATAGATAGATAAATAGATAAAATTATTTAATTTATTACCAAACACAGGCTTTTTGAAACAATAGGGAGCATCTTCATGTAACAGATATGTGCACATTTCCATGCAAGTCCAAAATTCCAACACTTACAGTCGAGCCCTTACTTCATACCCCAGGCAAATTTTTACTTAAAGTTACTTTTATTCAACCAGCAAGTTTTGCCGGGAAATGACATAGGTGTCTTCATACAAATCTTTCATACAAAATAAGTATTTTTGAGATTTTATCATTTAAATGTTACCTTTTATTATTTTTTTATTTATGTAATTTTTTTTACATAATTTTTAGTTTCAAACATTATTATATTCAGGATGTCTACTAGACCCTTGTACGGACATATTTTAAGAACAACATAAAAAAAAATTAAGTCTATGGTGCACTTTTGGTTCAGAAATCTGGACCTCAGCAGTGCGCTAGGGAGGTTAATAGATGCTAAAATCCTATTTGGGAACTGAAATGTAGTATACAGTGCACATAGCACATATCAGGGGTTTTTTTCTGGAAAGTAATAGGGACAAGGTACCCCCTTCAATTGTTTAGTTGAGTTCAGCCCTACCTGTTGTTAAATTACTGTAATATTTGCCTAAAGCTAACTTATATGTGAAAATATTGGAGCTCATGAGTCAGTCAGATATTACCCCATACTAGTCGCTAAAAAAGGTCCATTAAGTCTTTTAAAGTTTAAATATAAGTTTATATAACACTCCAAATGTGTTGTACTTTTTTGTAAAGCATGACATTCTAGTTATTTAAGAGTAAAGCTGGGCATAGACGTTTTGATTTTCCGTACGATTTCTGTGAGATCGATTGCCACGATCGATCAATCACAAATTGATGCATTCACAAAGTGATCAATTGATCGATTTGACCCTAAATTGCACATACAATCGATCGAGCAGGAATCGGACCTTGGCAATCGATCGCTCGGGAGTTGTGGAACGTTAATAGAGACATGCGATCCTTCCTATTGATCGACCTATTGTCGTCCAAACCACATATCATTTTCGATTAGAACAGCTGCGACCTGGAGATTGCACGATCTGTGATCAATTGCGGGAAGGAATCGAAGACGTCATATGGTGCAGTGTGCGATTGATTCTGTAAATGGAATTGATTCCGGAATCGCATGCAGGATCGTTTAAAAGATCGATCGCTGGGAAATCGAAACATCTATGCCAGCTTAACAATAAGACTGACTGCTTTTAATGATAAAGATGCAGATAAGCATTATTCCATGGCAGCAAAAGCAAGATAGGAGTTAGAGATGCCACAATCAGATATGTGACTGACTTGATTACATCTGAAAACAAGCACATGCATTTATCTAAATCTCTAGATATAAGAGGGTAAGGAGAGGATTTCCTTGCTAATAGAATAAGCAGCTTAATGAATGAGAAAACTAGGTCAAGCTGTCTACAGGCTTCTTCACCAAGGCCACACACTGCATAGCAATTCATAAAAGATAGAATGAGAGCAGGTGCAGATTCTTAGGAATGAATTACACAAATAGCTACTTTCACTGCGAACATGTAAAAGCCAAGTCTACAGAATGGTACTCAACCAAAAAAATAATGAATCCATTATGACATAATGAACTGTATTCTATGTCCATGGAGTGCATATAGTTGACCTTTAGGGTTCTGATAATACCTTCATGTATAATACAATAATGGCAAAGTTTATAGTTCTGTAGTAAACATGGTATTATAATGATGGAAGCTGATGTACATAGCATGTATATTCTATAACAGTTGTAGGTTGTCAACAGCATAGGCCTCTAGTGGCATACAACTCACCTGATATAGTTGTGGGATTGCTTTAAAATACATATATCAATTGAACCATGGACTCATATGCAGGGGCATTTCCAGCATTTGGGGGGCCCTATGCAAAACAGTTGCCAGGGTCCCCCTGTCAACTGTGGCGAGGAGCCAAAAAGTTGTTGGTGGGAATACATAGATCTACTTTTTCGTTCAATAGATTCAAAAAGATGTTTAATCGTTGGAACGAAAATCTAAAATCGAACAAAGGTTTCGTTCAACCAACATTGAACAAAAGTGAACGTTATCGAACAAAAAATCTTTTGAAAGCTGATCGGACATGTTGGTAAATTTTCATCTATCTTGTAAAAAACGAATGTGAATCGAATGTTTCATGTGATAATTTTGGTACTATCCAATAACTTTGAATCAAGCTATTTCTTGTTCAAAAATCAAACAAAATTTTATTTAAGAACAGTCGAACAAAATGTCATTTGGTCGAACGAAAATACAGTGTATGCATTCGCTATATACACAATCGATATTTGATCGATAATCAAGATATCGAACATCCTGATCGAATCTATTGACGGTTGTGCAAAAATCTATATGTGTATTCCTACCTTTTGAGTTGTTGAGAGGGGGGCGAGCATATTTCTCTAGGCCACTGGCGACTAGGGGGAGAGATAGCCCTGCTGATATGGATCTATTTTATTCGTTTTTTGCATTTATCCTCACATTTCATTTGTTTACTTTTCTAACTAAAATAGTAAGAAGAGGTAGCAGAAGGTTAAATAAAAGGTGGCAACATAGTCAATTTGTTGGCCCTCAGGAATCAACCAAGGCTGTTATTTTATAGTGGACCTATACATACATTTTGTACTTTGGAGCTAAAGGGCCATTCACAAGAGCACCTGGAAACTCCAAGGATTTACAAAAAGTGACAAAGCCGAGAAGAGGCACCTTGAGGAGTCCCCAGTCGCTTTTCGGGGACACGCCGGATACTAGGAGAATGTGTTTATTGTGTACAGGCTTCCAAGCGGTCAGTTAAAGTCATTTTTTTTTTGTTTTATTTTTAGTAGACATCCACTTTAAGGAACTGGAAAAACAACTGTAAAGTATAAATCAACATGGGTAATTGGACTGTGTATGATGTGTTATGTGTACTCAACAAATTTACCACCAAGAATGTGATTTAGTGGAAGATTCATTGTTTCTAATGATAAAGCAATCCATGCAGATGGTTACCCTTTAATTTCTCTGGAATTACCAAGGCACAAGGAGCAACTTTCAGGTACCTTTTATTATTATTATCATTTATTTATATAGCACCAACATATTACGCAGTGCTGTACAATACATAAGAGTGGAGATACAAACACATGATAACACACAGGTACAGGTATGAAATAGGAGGAGTTGAGGACCCTGCCCGGTTGGGCTTACAATCTAATAGGTTGGGGAACAAGGTATACAATAGGAGGGGGGATGGGACTGGCATGGTGGTGATGTTAGGGGTGAGAAGATGGATAGGCGAGACTGAAGAGGTGGGTTTTTAGGGCTTTTTTAAAAGTGCCAAAAGAAGGAGAAAGTCTAATGGGGCGAGGGAGAGAGTTCCAGAGAGTTCCAGTAGGAGCAGCCCTAAAGAAGTCTTGAAGCCTTGCGTGTGATGAGGTTATGACTGAGGATGTCATTAACAGGTCACTGTTAAGCGGAGGAGCGGAGAGGGCTATAAAGCTTAAAGGATAGCTATAGAAAACAATTGTATTCTGGCAAGTGTTTGGGGCCAATATTGGTTATAACAGTTTTTAGTATATGAATCATATTTTCAATGTATTATGGGTATTTTACACATCCTATTAATTTTAATGATATACATATACTCCATCTTTTTAATCTTACCCTGTTAATTGTTATTACCCTTTGTTTGGAGGATCCAGTGATGAGGTGTAAGTAGAGGCATGCTTAAGCTTGGATCGTGGATCGTTCTTGGATCGTGTTATGTTTCCAGGATATTATATGCATGTGTGAGGATTAGGAAAGGTATGCCCTAAAAATGGAGTCACGTTTTGAAAATGTAGATAGAACCTAAACAGTTAAAGAAAACTTTGTATCAATCATTGTGAATGCAAGCTTATTTTTCTAAACAAACACTTCCATTACACCTTAGATTGAGATGATCAGGTAGAATTCTGCTGTGATCCTTTGTGTAAATCATTTAAGCTGCAGTTATCTTAATTACTAGCGCATGTTAAACCTTCTAATCCAATTACAGTAAGTGAGTCAGTTAACTAAAAGGCTTATGAAAATTGTTGTGTGTATATAAATATATATACACAGGGGTGCACATAGCTTTTTTAGTGAGCTCCTCCGATGAGTACCATTAGATGGTGTTTGGTACTCACCCCATATGAAGCGTGGTCTTCCTCACTGTCCTCTGCGTCAGCTTCCTGCATGGTAGACTCTGCTGCAAATGGATCTCCCTGTTCTTGAATGAGCCACAGTCTCCATCCACTGGTCAACAGCTGGCGTGTCTCCAAGATGTGAAAAAGCAGCGCCTGATGCTATTTGGGCGTTGGTTTTTCATGTCTTTGGTATGCTAACTTAATAGGGCTGCAAACTGCCTGCAAGTCACGGGAAATCCTCAGGCAAATGTTGCCTTTTTTTCACCCAGCACAGGAAAACAGCAGTGGCCTTACATATGTCTACTCTTAGGCTATGTCTCCACAGTGCTGTGTGATCTCTCAGGACCCCTGCGTTCAGTGCAGTGCTTGACGGGGATCCAGACAGATCACATACACATTACCTACCCGGCGGATCTTCTTTTCCTTACTGCACCTGGAAATCGCTTGCATGCACAGTAGCATGTATGGGGGATCTCTTGCTGCTTCAAATTCTCACAAAACATGGGGAGAGTATATCACTTAAGTGACTTTTGAGGGGGGCTTGTGCACTATGCTGAAACCCCTACGTTCAACAAGCCCTTATTCTAACGTAGACTTTTATTGGTTTCAATTGGCTTGGCCCAAAAAAAAATTCTTAGACTGTTCAAGGGACATATGACTATTGCAAGAAAATTTGATTTTCGTTATTCTAAGACAGTGGTTCCCAAACTGGGGGGCGGGCCCCCCTGGGGGGGCGTGAAGGAGTTCCAGGGGGGGCGCGGGCCCTCATTCTTAACAAATGTTTAAATAGGGAGGGGGGGGGCTCGATAATGGTCCTAAATAGAAAAGGGGGGCCCTGCAAGGAAAGTTTAAAACCACTGTTCTAATACATGTTTAGTGATATGTTCTTTTTAAAGTGCTGCTAAAGACGTTAGTGTTACATAAAAATCTCATGATAATAACAAAATGCTGGTGATCTGCTGTATTTTACGCACTGTAAGATAAGATGCACTTTTCAGGGGGACAAGTGCCTGCATCTATTTCCGGCAAAAAAAATTGCCATGGAGGTGGAGGAGCTGTCAGATGGGAGATCCTCCCACGACAGGATCTCCCATCTCAACTATATTGTTTGCAGAGCTGTGTGTGAGAAAGCTACCACGCTGGTAGCTTCCTCATACACACACAGCCTAGAGGGGAGACATATGCAACAGTTCCCCCACACCCTTCCCCCTCTACCACGTGTCTGAGGAAGATGACGATTAGGGATGGACCGAACTGTTCGCCGGAGAACAGTTCGGCCGCGAACTCAGCATGTTCGCCGATCCTCTCGCCGGCGGACAGTACGGGTGTTCGACCCGCCCCGTTCGCCGGCCAGAAGATCTAAATTCTTCCTCCGGCAGGATCAGAACCTGCGAGATCGTGCCGGAGGAAGAATCTTTTCACTACAAGACCGGCATGAAGCCGGTCTTGTAGTGAAAATACCGGCTCAGAACAGGAAGTGACGTCAGTGACGTCACAGCCGGCTCCCGCAACCAGGAACTATGCGTTCCAGGATGCGTTCCAGGGACCGGATGTGACGTCACTGACGTCACATCCGGTTTTTCCGATTCAAATTCCCCGCCTAGAGGCGGGGAATTTGAATGTGTCCGCGAACAGGGCGGACGGCGGACTTCTTTAAAGTTCGACCCGCCCTGTTCGCGGACACTCCGGGCCGATGTTCGCCCATCTCTAATGACGATGTGCCATGAAGTGTGCTCTCTAATGACAATAGTTCAGTTGTGGCTGAAGTTGGTACTGCGGGGGATTTTTTTCCCCAATTGATTTGAACACTTAAAATATTTTCTGGTTATCCTGCTCTTAAAACTGGGTGTGTCTTATGGTCAGGTGTGTCTTATAGTCCGAAGAATACGGTATAATCTTTTATTTGAACAGAGTAATTTCAGTAGATCACTGGTGGAGGGAGACTTTGACCTGGTAAAGTAATCCAGAACAACAGTACCACTGAACTGATGTTTCCCTGAGAATACTAAATAAAAAAATTTAATGTAATATGACAAAGCAGATGTATCACTAGATTATGTGAGCAGCATTTGAATTTATTTCAAGGAATGGTAATTTACTGAGTGTCAAGCTGATTTTAAACAAAACACACAGTGCACTGCAGCACAACATTAGCAGCATATTCATTCTGGTTCAGTGAGTTAGAAGGTATTGCCATTTGGGAATCAGGACATGAAGTAGGTAAGCAATGACAGCTTACATAATCTTTCAGCGATAGGTCCACTTTAAGAATCAATTAGGGAAATTTCCATTTGTATGCTTCTTACTTTTCCAAATTGGCTGCACTCTGTACAGAAGGCAGGTCTCTGTGTATCCAGGCGGCCGGCTGCACATTCTAGCACAGAAGAGCCTTGTGAAGGAAGGTAGGGTGTGTATTTCTTACATAGACAGTGACCTCACCTATCACAGTGCCGCCTAGTACAGATCTGTAGTTACCACGGAAAAGAAAACAGACTTAACACGTATATGGAACCTGATGACTCAGACTGGCAGAAATCAGTGTTACTGCAAATATGGCTAATACAACCACATGCTGTTTAGTATAATCTAAGGTTTATTTTATATTTATGTCAATCCAAAGACTAAAACTGTTTCACTTACCCAAAATAAAGTCATCAATAAATGAAGTGAGGATTGCAAACAATTAAGCAACTCTAAGCATCGCTTTCGCTAATCATATTCCATTTAAAGAGAAAGACATACAAGCCTGGATATTTTTTGCTCCCACTCACATTTCCCAATGTTCGGAAAACCTGATTAAACTACAAAGAACATTGTACAGTCCTGAAATGTCATATGTGTCCTCTGAAAATGTTTTGTAATGTTAACCAGCATTGCCTCTTTGGGACTAATGAAGGATTATTCCCTAGGCCAGTTATTGTCTTATGGGCCAGGGTGCCACTCATCACAAGGGCCCCCACTAATTCATTATTATTTTGGGTCATACCACATCCACACTCTTATTAAATCTGAAGTTTGTTAACCTTTATAGTGGTTATCAAAACCAACTGCAAATGTTTAATACCATTAATATCCGGGGGGGATAAGCAAGATACCCACTATAAACAGGGGTGCACTTTTTTTAGAAGGCTCCTCAGATGAGTACCAGGAGATGGTGTTTGGTAGTCACCCCCTATGTAGGGTGGTCTTCCTCACTGTCCTCTGCGTCAGTCTCCTGCATGAAACGTTCTGCTGCAGATAGACCTCCCTGTTCCTTATTGAGCCTCCGATTAGCTGTCTCCATCCACAGGCCACCAGCTGGCTTTGGGTCAAATGTAACTCCCACAGTACAACACATTTGAACCCCCAGATCTCATATCTCAGTAATGCAACCCTGACATTTTCTTGCTTAGTAACTAACCCCTGAGACTAACAGCAGTCCAGATGTTAATCTTTCATAGTCATATTCCAGCTGTAACAGTGCTTTTCTCTTGTCAGATTTTAACCTTGCATATGCCTACTCTGACTTTCATTCCCCAGATCTTAAGCACTCTTAGAAATCCAATCTTTTTTGGGGAGATTATTCATTTACATTCCCAAATTCACACCCCTAACTGCAACCTTAGTTGTTCATATTTCGCTGCAGTTAAGTGACATAAATTGTATACATTTAACATTTAGCTGCGGCCGCCCAGACACGGAGTGCCTCTAAGTTGTTAGTACGCATATGAGTTTTGTAACAATAATGCAGGTACGCATAGCTAGTTTTTGGCTTATTTTGAGTACCAGAGTACCACTTATGTGCACCCCTGACTATAAAGGTTAATTAACTTGAAAGAGATTTACTTACTTTACTTTATAATTTGTAGGCATTCCTCACACTTTTTCTTTTACAATGCATAACCCCTAACCAGTGATGCAAGCAAGATAGAATATTTACCCCCAGACACACATTCCTTCAATAGTCATACATAAGGGTTTCAAGAACAGTGAAGCTTAAGGTCCCCACACACGTCACACACGTATCAAGTGTGGGCCAACAGATGAGCGCGGACTGCAGCGTGATGACGTCATCACGCTGCACTCCGTCACTCAGATTATTGGCAGGCACCATTTGTGTGTCGGCCGTTAGTTTGAATGGGGACATCAATCAGCCAGAGATTTTACAGACATGTCCGTTTTCTGCCCGACCGAGCTTTGGGGCACAGGGATCTGTCGTGTGCTGAAAAAGCTCCCCTCAGCTTATACTGGAGTCAGGGTCAGAGGTCAAGGTCCTACTTACCTATCCAGGTGTTCAGTGGTCGGTGGTTAGCAGGCAGCCTTTGTGAATTCTCCATGTGTTTCTGACATCGGCTGGTGAAATGTAAGCAAACTTGGACTTCAGCGCCATCTATTGGAGTGAAAACTCCACTAGTTTATGATTCAAACATGAAAATAAGTTTCCATTTCCATTCCATGTATTGGCCCTAACGATAATAATAATAATAATAATAAAGACTTTGGAAACAGATAAATGGAAACTTATTTTCATGTTGGAATCATAAGACATGCAGTGAAACCCCATTCTGTAATAACAATAAACCTGAGTTCTCTTTACCTTTATTGCGGGTGTGGCACTAAGACTAGACTGTTTGATTAGGGGCAATGGCGCTTTCTTTATATTTTTCTCATTTAGAAAACTCCACTAATTGACTTTGCGTTTCCCACCATCTGCTTATACTCAAGTCAACGAGTTTTCTCCGTTTTTGTAGATAAAATTAGGTACCTCTGTTTAAATTTGGGTTGGCTTATACTCAAGTATATACAGTCATTTGAATTAGTTATAAGGGTGTTTATTAGCTCACTTTGGATAAATACATTGTGTCAAGTTCTTCAAGTTTCCCCAGTCCCCAGTACATATTAAAACATATTTATAGCATCAATGGGATAGACTTTTTAAAATGATTTGACAAGTCTACAATTAGAAATGATGAAGTTAGTGTCAGACTGCAGCAAGGGCAATCTGAGCACTAGCCCTGGCCAAAAGTCATCACGGTCAAGGCAATTTACAAACCAAATATATGGTAAAAATAGGATCTTCAAATCAGAGTTGGACAGTGCAGTTTTTTTGTGTGTATTTTATTTACTAGAAATATAATTTAGTGTAATAACATGTTATTCTCAAATCTTTGGTTTGACAAGCTTCTTTGACCTAACCAAATGTATAATATATATATTAAGCTCCATATGTACATTTTTGTTATAAAAGGGACGTTAGTTGTTGTGGAACCTCTACTGTGTTTTCCTTCTTTTTTTTGGTGCACTAACTTTTTCTGAAACACAAACCTAAAACCATAACCTAAAGTGTATGGAAAAAGAATTTCTGACTCAGGAAGTACTAAATAGCGAGCAAAAATACCTGGAACCATGCCAGAGGTCTCAGGTAGAGGATTCTTAGATTTCCTCCTTAAAAAGGTCAATATATAAAACAACATACATATCCCCTAATTTTCATCCTGTGTTTTTGGAAATCTTTTGTGCTAGTACTCTTTACTCATCATGTTACCATCAGCACTCTGCTTGGTACACACAGCTTTCCATAGGAAACATGTGCACTGCGTTGTGTGAAAAAGGGCCACTCCTTTGAGTAACTGAGTCACCTTCAATTTCTTGCCATAGAAGGGGACTAGTTCAGAAGAACTTTTAAAGACTATTAAAAACAAAAACACGCTTCCATAGGTGGGGGGAGGGGAATGCAACACCTTTTATCTACAACAGACAATGTCATTATAGCACCTTTCCCTGGAATAATACACTGACACCTCATAGCTCTAGTTATGCAAATGTAATCAACACCTTACCTACATGAAGACTATAACCAAATTTGCTATGGTAACTAGTTTATGCTACATCCTAGGGTTTTTATTGACCAAAACAACTTTGTACAACTCATTCTTAACTGAGAAAGTCAGTCAAATGATTTGAGAAAAGTCTTCGAAAAAGCTTCAGAAAAGGTACCCATGAACGATTTTTTGGTTGATTCCCGAATGATCAATTGCTGTGCGCATTTGTGGCGATTGTTCATGGAATCGAACGCAGCTCCATACAAATGTTGATCGAACACGGATCCGACATTGCTATTTTCCTGTTTGATCGCTGTTACTTTGGATAGGGTCCCCATCCAATGTATCACACAGGAATAGTTTTTCCAAGGTGGTGCACATCGATTTGTTGCATCACCCGCTGCTATTCATCGATCGGGAATGGACCCATGTATTGCCAGTGTTCCATCAGATTGAGCCCCCTGTTGAAATGAGCCTCCCCTGCCGCCAGATCTACATTATACAATGACTTCAGGGGGAGGAGTTCACTACTCCTCTATGCTGTGCTGCTGCTATGTACAGGGGACCCGTGGAGACCAGCCTCCAAGTGTCACTGACATTCATTCTGCTATGGAGGGGACACAGAGGGGTAGGCTGATCTCAACATGTCCCCTGTCCATAGCAGAATGAACCGTCATTAACACTGGGAGGCTGATCTCGACGGCTATCTAGATCATCCAGTCAGCTGCCTAGATCACTGCGCCCAGCTACCTAGATCGCCCAGTCAGCTGCCTAGATCACTGCACCCAGCTACCTAGATCACCCAGTCAGCTGCCTAGATCACTGCGCCCAGCTACCTAGATCACCCAGTCAGCTGCCTAGATCACTGCGCCCAGTGATCACTGCGCCCAGTGATCACTGCGCGCAGTACCGGGGGGGCTGATCTTGACGGGGAGGCAACATCTATACTAAGGGTCCCCATACACCTTTAAGGTGGGTTTACACGTGTAAATTTTTTCTTCTATCAACTGCCAATTCGATTTTCCGTTTGATGACGTTGTTGAACATCGTTCTTTCATTTATCAAATGTAACATTACATTTTTTTTAATGAAAATACATAAAAAAATTACAACGACAGATAAAAATTTAGCAACATGACTAGACTATCTGTCTTACTTCTGCATATATGCTATGCCTTGTATAAATAGCAAGACATTATTTGCAGATCATTGCTGGTTCTGAAAGAATGCTGTACATACGGTAGTTTACTTAAAACATCACAGCACTGCCAAAGTATTCCTCTGAAAATCTGAACACTTTATGCAAGCAATGGGATTACTTTTAAGAGGTGTTAAAATTAGTTAATTAAGATATATCAATCTCTTTGTACACGGACCATCATTAGTAATGCCCACATGCAATGTTCGGTCTCCATGATGGAAATAATGAAAATAAATTATAACGCCAATGGTTTTAGGTTGGAGAGAAAATAGATAGATTTATGGTGTACACTTTAACCAGATTAGGCAATCTCAGGACAGGGCTGGAGCCCGTACAACTGTATAATACTAAAGGTGAAGATGTAGATCAGCTTTAACAAGGTACTGCAGAGTAATTTTTTTTACCGACCTGCAAAGCAGCACAGTAATCTGAAGAGCTTCCAGACATCAATTAATTATTGACTTTCTCTGGCTTTATCTATGGTGAAAAAATACATTGTAATGCAGGCTAATGCAGATACAGTTGCTAGAAAAAGTTTGGGATTATGTTATGCATGAATTGGTCATAAAATGAATGTGCTCTGATCTTCATATAAGTCACACCAATAGAAACACACAGTCTGCTTAAAATAATACTACACAAACATTATATATTTTCATGGTTTATTGAACATAACATGTAAACAATCACAGTGCAGGGTGGAAGATGTATGTGAACACCTAGCCTAATGCCTCAACAGTTAATTGGAGCCAGGAGTGAGCCAACCTTGAGCCCAATCAGTGTGATGATATTGGCTGTGTTTTGGGTTTACTGGTTTCAAGAAGCACTGTCTGATGTGAACCATGTCTCACAGAAAAGAGCTCTGATGTGAACCATGTCTCACAGAGAAGACCTATGATCAAGAATTGTTGACTTTCATTAAGCTGGAAAGGGTTACAAACGTATCTCCGAAAGCCTTGATGTTTATGTGTTCACAGTAAGACAGACTGTCTACAAATGAAGAAAGTTTAGCACTGTTGCTACTCTCCCTAGGCTTGGTCTTCCTGTTAAGAGGACTGCAAGAGCACAAAGCAGAATGCTTAATGAGGCAAAGAAGAATCCTAGAGTGTTAGCTTAAGACTTACAAAAATCTCTGGCACATGCTGACATATCTACAATAAGGAAAACATTAAACAAGAATGGAGTACATGGGAGGACACCACGGAGGAAGCCATTGCTGTCCAAAATAAAAATTGCAGCACGTTTGAAGTTTGCAAAAGAGCACCTGGATGTTCCACAGCACTACTGGCAAAATATTCTGTGGACAGATGAAACCAAAATTAATTAAATTGTTTAGAAAAAGCACATAACACTATGTGTGCAGAAAAAAGGCACAGCACACCAACATCAAAACCTCATCCCCACCGTAAAACATGGCGGAGGGAGCATCATGGTTTCGGGCTGCTTTGCAGCCTTAGGGCCTGGACGGATTGTTGTCATTGATAGAAAAATGAATTCTAGAGTTTATTAAGATATTTTACAGGAAAACGTAAGACCATCTGTCCGCCAACTGAAGCTCCACAGAGGAAAATCCTGACCTCAACCTGATTGAAATGCTGTGGCATGACTTTAAGAGAGTGATTCACACCAGCCATCCCAAGAATATTGCTACACTTAACATTCCTAGAGGTTGAGACGAACCCAGTTTGTTCGGTGTTTGGCTTCGTTCCAACCTATCGGTCACCGGGCATCGGGTGCACTGTCGCGATTCCCTGTATGGGCAGAGCACTAGGGAGGTTTAACAGTTTTGTGAAGACAATTTGTCCAACATTACTCTAGATTGTTGTGCAGGCCTGATCTGTAACTACAGGAAACGTTTGGTTGAGGTTATTGCTGCCAAAGGAGGGTCAACCAGTTATTAAGTTCAAAGGTTCACATACTTTTTCCACCCTGCACTATGTTTACATGTTATGTTCAATAAAAACATGAAAACATGTAATGTTTGTGCAGTATTATGATATGCAGACTGTGTTTTTCTATTGGTGTGACTTAAATCAGAGCACATTTTATGATCAATTCATGCAAAACTCCACGTAATCCCAAAGGGTTCACATACTTTTTCTTGCAACTGTAAGTGAATGGACACGTGAGAGCGAAGAGAAAGAAGTAGGTAAGTCATCTGGCTCGAATTACATAGCACATACAAAGAAAATAGTGACCCCCCCCCCCCCCATGCCTATTTAAAATGCAGGAAGTTTGGAAAGGTTATTTGATATTTATAGATGAAGTAATGATTCTAGTTCTCTAGTTTTCTCCTAATCAAAAAATTTATGTGCAGAATAAGATATTGAAGGGGCAATGATTTGCATACCACCCAGAAAATACACATAACAGTTTTAAATGGCCAAAAGAGTTATCTATATTCATATAAAAAAAGTTATCCATATCATTGATATCATCAAATGATCAATATCTAATTAAAATGGATCTGATGTGAATTCAGCTGCCTGTTGGTAAAAGCCTGTTTTTTTTGGGCACATTTTTTAATTGCAGAAGTGTCTATAAATGATTTGAATACTAGATAATCTGTTTCTAATTGAGAATAAATAAATACTATTATGTAATTCCTAGTCCAAAAATTTTCAGATTTGTATCTCCAATGCAAAATTGGGAGATCATATAATTTAGGCCTTAGGCTAGATTTACACACTCAATTCCTGGGCAGCTGCTGACTGACAGGGCACTCCTGCAGCAGCCTGGGAAACGACCTGTCTCAAGCACCTGCAAACGTGTGCAGACGCTCGAGGGTCATATTGATAACTATTCTATGAAAAGTCTATCGGGTGAAAGGCCGAAAACTTAATTGTCCGTTTATCGGGAGGTTAAAAACCGACCGTGTAAATGAGCCCTTAATCCTGCCATACACCCACAGGCAGGTGCTGACAGACGAGCTTGGATGAGCTCTGGAATGCAGCGTGATGATGTCATCACGCTGCATTCCCGGGCTGACTTCATCGGCTGGGCACCCTTTGTGTGCCAGCCATTACCTTCAATGAAGACGCCGGTCTTCATTGAAGTTAATGGCATCGGCCAGAGAACATCGGACATGTCAGTTCTCTGGCCGGCCGAGCTGTGGGGCGACAGGGATCTGTCGCCCCATGTTGGCACACGTGATTGGCGGCCGGTTTTGGTCAGCGGCAAAATCGGCCGCTAATCGGTGTGTGTATGCCAGGCTTAAGACCAGTTGTTCCCAACCTGGGGTCTGCACCAGAGATCATAAGATCAGAGATTACAGAGGGTGTGAACCGACGGTGGTGTTTGTGTGTGTGGGGTTGGCAGCCGGTTTCCTGCAGCTTACACCAGGGATAGATTTCAAACTCAGCTCCATGCTCCCCCTACCTCTCTCAGGCTGAAAAAAAAACCTGCTAAAAGTGGTAATCCTCAGCTATACTCTGGCTGTTGAAATGTAAACAAGCCGTAGCCCAATCTTGTGCACATTTTACTTATTTTTACTAGAGATGGTGAAATTTCTTTTTTAAAAATGTCTTCTGTCTTTGCGAGTTAATTACAAAGCCCCTGAACATGGTATCATCCCTACAATTGCTGGAGGTATAAAGAAGAGATGTGTGCATGCAAGATTTTTTTATATATAGTTTCCAGGACTTCATTTTGATTCTTGCTGATCAACTTCCCCTCAGTAGGCTAGAAATTCTACATACATAAAATTGTTGCCTGACAACTGAAATCCAGGGCCAACCTTATTTCTTATTTATTTAAGTGGATTTATAAAAATAAAAAAAACAAATATACAAATTTTTTTTTATCTATACAGTGTATATAAAAAGTCTACACAAGTCTATGGTAAAATGTCAAGTTCCTGTGCTGTACAAAAATGAGACAAAGATAAATCATTTCAGAACTTTTTCCACCTTTAATGTGACCTATTAACTGTACCACTCAAATGAAAAACAAACAAATCTTTTAGGTGGAGGGAAGAAAAATAAATAAATAATGGGGTTGCATAAGTGTGCACACCCTCTTCTAACTTGTAACTTGGGGTGTAGGTGTGTTCAGCATTAAGCAATCATGTACAATAGGAGTCAGCATACATCTGCAAGAAAGACAAGAACAAGAAGAAAACTGGTCAGGGAGGCTACCGAGAGGCCTACAGCAAGTACTGGCTGTGTGGTATATGTGATAGCAATCTCCCGTATTCTTCATATGTCTGGGCTATGGGGTAGAGTGGCAAGACAAAAGTCTTTTCTTATGAAGAAAAACATCCAAGTCAGGCTACAGTTTGCAAAACAAATGCATCTGATCATGCTTTGGGGCTGTTTTTTTTCAGCTGGAACTGGGGCCTTAGATAAGGGTGAGGGAATTATGAACAGTTGCAAATACCAGTCAATATTGGCACAAAACCTTCAGGCTTCTGCGAGAAAGCTGAATATGAAGAGGAACTTCCTCTTTCAGCATGACAACGACCCAAAGCATACATCCAAATCAACAAAGGAATTGCTTCACCGGAAGATAATGTTTTGGAATGGCCCCGCCAGAGCCCAGACATGAATCCGATTGATAATCTGTGGGGTGATCTGAAAAGGGCTGTGCACAGGAGATGCCCTCACAATGTGTCTAGTGCTTGGAGTGTTTCTGAGTGTAAAAAAGTGTAAAAAAAAGTCAAAATGTGCCATGCTGACTCATCCCCAAGTGCTGTAATAAAATTAAAAGGTGCTTCAACAAAGTATTAATTTAAGGGTTTGCACTCTTATGCAAACATATTATTTTATTTTTATATTTTTTCTTCCCTCCGCCTAAAAGATTTCCCTTTGTTTTCCAATTGAGTGGTACAGTTTATAGGTCACATTAAAGGTGGAAAAAGTTTATCTTTGTCTCATTTTGTACAGCACAGGAACCTGACATTTTACCACGGGTGTGTAGACTTTTTATATCCACTGTATATATATATTTAATAATAAATGATGGAGAAGCGCTCCATCTTCAAAAAATACTTACCTGCTGTCCCCTGAAACCATATGAGAGATTCCATATTTAGCAGTATCATGACTGGCCATTGGAGGGCGCCAGATAAATCCTCCGTAGGATTGTATACAGAGCATGATTTTCTGAGCATTTTTTCTCAGCTATTACTGCTCCTACAGCTATTGGGTTTTGTCCTCTGCCATCGCAGAGTAGGTAAGACAAGGGGTTTAGCTGAGAGGGAGATGGAGTACAAAAGGTGAGTATAAATCTGCTTTGTGAAAAGCAAAGCAATCAGCAATTCCAAAATAAATGTAGGTGTATACAAAATACACATTTTTAGTTCAGCTTTTAGAGCTGTGTAGAAAACTGTTTTACAGCTTGAAAATAAGTTAATGGGTAAGTTACAGGGACAAGTTTATGGACCTAACGGGGTGTGATGACTGGCAGAGCTTGATAAGAGTTACACAGTTTCTGTTTAAACAACAGGACATGAATAGAACTGTATTATACATGTGATTGCTATGAAGTATTAGCATTATAAAGAGAGCAGCTGCAGTGATGTTACTGATTAGAGGTCCACAATGTTTTAACTGAGAGACATAAAGATGTTAATTGTAAACTATTGTATTGTTTGTACATGGACAGAAATGCATCTCTGAACAATTCCCAAAGCCGACAAATGTTCCCAGATTTTTAGGACATTTTTTGTCCTAAATTGGTTAGTCCTAGGTTGTGTCCTTTTTTCATTACCATAGTGTTTTGGAGTGGAGATTTTTTCCATATGGTTGATCATATTAAGTCAATCATTTGAAAACTGATTTCTTTTTACTGTATAGGACTTATTACTCATCCAGATAAAAATTACCAGGAGCTACATGCTCCGACAGGCAGAGCGGCAGTTAAAGGAGGCAGAGAAGCTGTCAAAGGCTTCCCCGCCTCCTGGTCCCACAAATCTCTGTATGTGAGCATCAGCTTACGCCAACTCACATACAGAAGCAGGGATGATCCTCCAGGTGGGCGAAACTTTCCTTGTGCAGGGACTGTATATGAGCCGCCTGCCACATACACACTCTGCAGGTGTAAGGATCATCCGGCTGCAGTTCTCTGTATGTGAGTAGCTCACATACATTCTCTGCACAGGTCCCTGCTTCTATATGTGAGCTGGCAGAAGCTGACGCTCACATACAGAGATCTGCAGCTGCATGATCTGTCAATGTATGTCAATCCGGCTGCTTCAGTCAGCTCACATACATGCTCTTGCAGCTTCCCTACCTCGGCTGAGCTCAGTGCTAAGCTGCAGGGGGAATGCACATTCATAATATAAGATGCACAATCCCCCCCCCTCCCCCCATCTTGGAAATTAGGAGAAATTAAGAAATTAAACCTGTATGGCCACCTTTAGAATCACTGACTTGTTATCAGTACTCTAGTAAGATTTTCAAACTTGTTACAATATTTATCTGATATATATGAATATTTCTGAAAATTGTTAATCAGGAAATTCTGTAAGTTTCTTTATGATCTGTAAGAAGCAAGAATTTACCAACATCTTGGAATATGTCTGCCTGACCAAATAAAAACGATATTTTTTTCATGAAGAAAAGTAAATGAACTTTTTCACTCCGTGGGTGTCACAAGTGATCCTACCATCCTGCTGCAAGCTGTTAACTCGGAGGGGGACAGGAATCAAGTGTGTTAGTGGAACACACAGGATTCCTGTCCGTTCTCTAGCCAACTCCTCACAGCGTGGTGACGTCACCAAGCTGTGAGGAGTCTGCTAAAAGCCGGCCATAGATCGAGGGTCTATGGCTGGCTTTAGATCGCTCCATATCATTTCCATTAGATCTGCCAACAACTATGTAGTGCCGGGTCCTCCCTGATATAATACATAGTGGTTGGAAGGTTTAGAAAGATCCGCATATTACGTGTATTTGGTAGAACAAAAGATGATTGTACAGAAATTGTATGGTAAGATTGTAAGGTGTATGGGTGGCTTAATCCCAAAGTGTGCTCCTTCTTTCACCCCATGACATTTGGTGAGATGTTCATCATATTGAAGAATAGATCACTATTCAAACCTTCATTCCAGCACACATAATCTTCTACATCTGTGGCATGCTACAAGTGTCCAAACAATATATTTTCCCATGCACAATTTCTTAACTAAAAACATACGGAGATATTACTTCAACCCCAAGAGAAGCTGTGCATAGCATTGTGAAGGGTTCCTGGAGACATTTACATGACTCTATATCATACACTCCAAATATAGAGGAATTCTTCCTCATTTCAAGATAGCGATAGCTATTTCAGACTTCATGTAATAGTTAGGTGAAAGGTTTTTTGGCGTTCCATCTACATCCGGGATTACTAAATTTTGCTTCTCCTCTTCACCAATAGTTTTGGTGGTCTCCCTAATTTTTTGTGTTAATAAAGGCCGGGTCTAAATACCCAACCCAGTTCTAAAGCTACCTCAGAGATGCTTAGCCGAACTATAGATGTGAGTGGGATGAGTGTTGGACCACTGTAGAGGGACCTTTTGCTTCCACGTAAGAATTTTCAGTTTTAGACACAGGCTGTACATTTCACTTTTTAATGCCCCCCATACACCTTACAATCTTCCCATACAATTTCTGTAGAACCAACTTTTTACTGCCAAAACCATGTAATATGAGGAGCTTTCTAATCCTTCAAATCACTATGTATTCTATCAGGGGGGACCCGGCACTACATAGTTTTTGGTAAATCTAAATTAAATTGTATGGTGTGATCTAAAGTTGTATGGGGGCTTTGGTCTTTAGAAAGAAAAAAACGTTAAAGCTGGCCATACACCTTTAGATTGCTCTGTCACATATCCTTTAGATCTACCAACAACTATGTAGTATAGGGTACTCTGCGATTGAACACAGGTAGACTTGATGGTTTAGAATGTCCCTTATATTACATGGTTTTGGTAAAACAAAAGGAGATCTGAAGGAAATCTGACAGAGAAATCTAAAGGTATATGGGGGACCCTCAGACATTTTCTTTTTCATGATATACCTGGAGTTTATTACGGTGAAGTTCCAATGGGGCACAACAGGTGATTTTTTTTGTCATGGATTAGAGTAGTTGAGGGTTAGTAAGTGAAAGGTAGGAATTGATCCAAAAGATGGACATAGGTGGTGAACCCATTGTAGACTGGCAGTGTGACATGATGGTTGGCAGGCTGTACGTGCCATGTAACTGTGCCACTGAGCACCAGGGGGCACTGAAAGAGGTAGCGCCACCTAGTGGAGGAGCACGGGGCATACACGTCTAAAGGGATACCGGGGGATACATTGTCTCGTGTACTACCGAGCCTGTGAGGAGAACACCGGGCATGTAGGTGACGGGTGATGAGGAGGACTCGGGAAGACTCGGGGGCCGGACTGCAGTCACCATTATTACACCCGGAGCTGAAGAAGACTGCCCCATTCCCTGCAGGAGAAGTGGGAATTGTGGAAGCAGCCGGGAGGCAGGAAGGGCCTCCCTCTCCACTCCTCCTTCTCCCATCCTCCTCCCTCACCTCCTCCTCCTCTGACTGCCATCACTCTGAAGCCGGGAGCTGTGAGGAGGCCGCCGGGTGTCCGTATTGTGGCCGGGCACCGCATTAGGAATAGACCGGGAAGAGGGAGCACCGTGTGGCCGCCGCCGCTAAGGTGAGACAAGGCTTCGTGTGTGCAGGAGGCGAGGACAATGTGGCAGCTGACAGGGGGCCTGGGATGATGTGCAGGGTGTGGGATGGAGCCCAGCACATGGACATACATGTTATATGTTCTCACCCTCCGTGGGCTCCGGCGGATACATGTTGGCTGGGAGCGATCAATAAGTCAGCAGTGGATCGTCTGCTGTCATTGATGTGTACATTGGAGGAGAAGAGGAGCTGTGCCATCACCGGGCTGTGTTTAGGGTGTTGGTTGTCACTGGTGAAATCATAGATCTCCTGAATGGAACCACAAACATGTGCCTTCTAGCCCAGCTGTAGGGTCCTCTGTGTGTGATGGGTGTGATTATTGGTATGATTGTTGCATGTACATTGTATCCACATTATAGCATTGTCCTTTCTAGATGAGTAGATGCGTTTATTATTGTGTGTGTGTGTGTGTGTGTGTGTATGTATGTGTATATATGTGTGTGTGTGTGGGGGGGGGGGGGGGGGGGGGGGGGGGGCTGTCTAAGTATCTGATCTGTGTTACTATACATCTGACACTTTCATTAATAGTAGTTGAGTTTGTCAGCTTGGCCTGTATGTGTGTGACATCAGTGCCACACTGTGATTGTGTCATGTTAAAGTACATCTAAACACTACACACTAATCTGAACACAATGTTTCACATGTTCATGCCATTTCACATTTTAGTTGGTGTATTGTAATAAGGATACCATGTGATCCTGACATGAAGGTTCTCATTGTGGTGTTTATGTGGTGACAACCTTCTTCCGATTGTGTCCCTGTGTTGTCAGATAAAGATACGCATTGCATGGGTATGGTCTGGCGTTGTCACAGGAAGCTGATCTACAAGAAAGATGTACATTGCCATGTAGAGTGGAGTGAGTATATATGGACAGGATGGAGCTGCTAAAGGCCGGAGGAGGTCAAGTTTGAACCTTTATTTTATAACATAAATGTATGGTGTTTGCCCATGATACACCACGTATTCATTATTCAGTAAAGTTGGCGTCACATTGTCGGTCTTGTTGCTAGTAATGATTGGCTAGCAGTGGGATCTGAGGTAGAGAAATGCATGGGCCACTCCCTTGCTGGCTAGTGACTCTCGGGGTCATGTCTGTCAGTGATGGGGATATCTGTACAAGTAGTTTTATAGCTTCTTTGTCAGAGATCATATTACCGCATGACATTGGCCTTAGGCTGTGGTCACACATACCATCATCAGGCTGGGGGGTCCAAAGTGTCAGACAGCCTTCTGATTGGCTCAGTGTGAGCATAGCCTTTAGGGTTTACACTCAATGTATGAGGTTATTTAGAGAAAGTTCACATTATTGTTACAATGTATATGAACATTGTATAAAGTTACTAGAAGTTTACATTCAATACTATAGCGGATATCTGTTCAAATGGAAATCAGCGCTATATTACTTGGTCATGTTGATGGGGATTTTTCCCATGATGTCCCTAGCAATGTAAGTCCATCTCTTCACTTTATGTGCATTGACATTCATTTTCATGTTCAAATAATGTGTTGCTGAAGCTGGATAGGTGTGATCCAGGTCTAAGGCATGTAGGGTATATGCATCCTTGACACCTAACCCTGGCTGTGGGCTTAATTTGACCATTTTGTGTGTGCACTAAGGGTCCTATTAAATTGAATGGGTAAAACACACTTTACAAGTGTCCCGCTGACCCGTACATTGTAGTAATCATAACTCATGCACATGTGTAGACAGGCATGTTATTGCCATTAAGTAACATAACCTATACGCCCTAAAGATTGGAATACAAGTGGGATGTTGGCAAAATAATTTGCTAAGATTTCTTGCCCAATCACTACTACTCATTATAAGCTGGAATACAAATTTATATTTGGTACAGCGTCTTCCTGTTGCATTGAATATATTTTGTGAAAACATGCAAGCTTTGGACAAAGTTGCCTATACAAGTAGTTCCACAATATTTACTGCTAAAGATTACTTTATTTTTGCATTCTGATGTAACGGCAAGACTAGTATTCTAGTTTCTAAAGGTAATGGAAGGGTAACATGCCTAGATCTGGCCTAATTTCCTTTATTACTTTGTATGCCGAATAGGACTTTAGACTTCATCCATACATAAACCTCTGTACTCTTCAGATTGTATAGAACAGTGATTATAAAATGATAAAGCCTCCTAAAAACAACATGGTGCCCGTGTATGATTGGGTATGCTTTAAGCTGGCCATGCACCTTTAGATCTCTGTCAGATATCCTTTAGATCTACCAACAACTATGTAGTGCCCGGTCCTCTGTGATTGAACACAGGTAAACTTGATTGTTTAGAAAGTCCCTCAAAATTACATGGTTTTGGTAAAACAAAGGGAAATCTGCCAGAGAAATCTAAGGTGTGTGGGGACCCTTACCCACATCTCATGAACCTGTTCGGGGCCACGACTTTGCTATTGTACTTTGAGATGGTAATAATGAGTGCGACCAAACTGGTAAGATGATGCACTTCTGATGTAAGGAAGAGTTTATCCTTTTGATGATGGTTCCTCCATGACCTGATGTTCTCACGAATATCTCCTGGCTTAATTTATTGGAACGTGTATGGGTTCCAGATACATCGCCCCTAAATTTCATCATAGGTGTGATGAATATGCTGTATAAGTCTTCTGGGAATTAGAAATATGCTTTCCATCTCCTATCTGATATGAAGGTACACATTGAGGAAATTGAATCGGGACCGGTGCCGTGTCTGCTGTGTTGCTATGTGGTTTCTAAGCAGCTCTGTTCTTTTCTTCGTGGTGGTATATTAATGTTTTAATGTGTCATTGTTTTGGCGATCATCTTGGCCTTCATCCTCCTCGCTACATTTTTTAACTGTTTGCCTTCCATGGCGTGTTCTACCTCCTGCTGATCATGTGTTGGGTGTGGGTAGCTGATTAGATTAATGAAAAGCTTTTCCCTTGTGGGAGACCGGTAATTCAATTTCATTATCAGGCACTATCCCACCTAGACAGGAATTGGGAATAGTTTGTGGGTCTGTGTAAATCACCTCTTACAACCCCCAGTAGTAACAAAGAAAGAATACGCCTCCCATTTTTTTTTCTCACTTGTTGCAACATGAAGCATTTCTGAGAGAAGATTGCATATTTTCTACATATATGTCAAATAACCTTTTATATTTTTGAAATACACATGCAAATACTAAGTGCTTCACTACATACAGTGCATATAGTTTGTTGTTAGTTGTCAAACTTTAAGTACACTTCCATAAGGGAGGATGCGTAGAGCTCATTCACAAAAGTGTTGTTTCCACTGACCAAAGTGGATCATGACATGTCCAGTTTAGCCTTCCATTTTCAGGTTATTACCATGGGGGTGGATGTCGGGGTAGACGTCCCCTAACCTCCTGCACAATATATGCAGAAGCTGCTCACAGCAGCGCGGTTTTGTTTTCAGGTCGGCTGCTTAGTGTCCGTCACCCTCTGATAAAGGCTGTGAATATAACTTTTAAGCGTATATACGCGGTTAGAGTATTTTTTTTTGAGAGGTTTGTTGAAAAAACGATAACTTTTTAACTTAACGCTCCAATCACCAAAAGTGATTGAAATCGAATATAGAATCGAGCAGAGATCCGGACATGTTGGTAAATTTCAGTTGATCGTTCATGTATCTAACGGGTTTTCTTGGTATTTAGATGGATTTGTGTCTGATGGTACTATGGATCATGTGCGCAGGGCTTTGCAAAAGAATTGATCAGTTTTGAATCAATCACACTATGTGATGGTACGTTCAATCAATGTTAGACTGACTTTGATAGACATTGGATGGGCAGCCTCGATCTCCACCAAAGTATCGAGTAGGAAACGATTTCTCAAGGCGATGTGCACTGCGATCGCTGTGTGATCAATCGTTTATTTTGTGATCTCATGCTGCGATCAATACAGCAATTTCAGGAGAAATCGCAACATGTATGGCTAGCTTAAGATCGACGGAGCAGCAGTTGATGCGTTTATGCCCACATTTAGGCTGGGTCTACAAACTTAAACCGCGGGGGCGTTATGGACACATTTGGGTGTGCATGTCCATAGTTTCTGCCCGCTGTTTTCATGTGGTATAGGGCGCGTATTGGCAAACCAATTTGCCAGTAGTAAGTATAGGACGCGGTATTGCCAACATGGCATGTTTCCTGTGCACAGGAACAGTCAACGGCCAGTCAACGCAAGGAATTCCTTAGTGTAGACGCAGCCTAAGCATCACTGAAGTCAGGCTCGGCAAACAATGTTAAATGTGTTACAGTATATGACAGGGGCTTTGTACCTGGGCAAAAAAAAATTATCGTTTTACAGTTAAGAATAGTTTTACAGTTAGATACAGTTTCTCCTTGTTCCACTACCACATATAGATGATGAAAGCCAGTAGGCAGCTCATCTCAGAAACAGGTCTCCATGGACGGGTTTAATGGATGTTTTCTATCCGCTGGCCTATGCTTCATATTGTTTTTTAACCTTTGGTTTTTGTTTCGTGTATGACCACTAGAATTACCTGAATGTGTATCCTGGTTCAAAATAGTCCTGGTTAACACTGGATCTGTATCTACTGTTGTACCAGAGACCTGCATGGCGACATCTGGTCAAGATACACTTTCTTTCCTGGTCATCAAGAAATGATCTGGCAGGAGCTTGAATATCTTCAAAAGTAAAATGGTACTATAAATTTAGGAACAAATTTGTCCTGGTCCTTTATATGTAATGCTGGTCATAGACGGGTAGATTTGTGGCCTATTTTTGTCGACCTGCCGAGAAATCGGCTGCAAATCTAATGCTTAAAAGCTAAATTTGCCGCTAAATTGGTCAGGTAATTGATCCCATCGATCCCATTACATTGGATGGGGACATCATCACGCACATTCAATCTGCAGCAGAATCTAAGAAGAATCTATATGTCTATGGCCAGCTTTAGATAGAAGTCACTTGTACTCACAGTTGCAAAGTGTATGAAGTAATGCCTGCCATACACATCCCGATGGGTGCAGACAGACCAGCTCCGATATGCACCAGAATGCAGTTTGCACCCTGGTGCATTATGGGGCCCCTTCAGTCGGCCGGCACCCTTTGTGTGCTGGCCATTAGCTTCAATGAAGGAGCCGGTCTTCATTGAAGCTAATGCCATCGGCTTCCATTGGCCAGAGATTATCAGACATGTCCGTTCTCTGGCCGGCCGAGCTGTGGGGCGACAGGGATCTGTTGTCCCATGTGGGCACATGCCGATAAGTGGCCGCTTTTTCCGGTGACCGACGGCGGGCGCACGCAGGTGAAAAATCGGCCGCTTATCGGCATGTGTATGCCAGGCATTAGCCTGACTTGCAGCATATTGAGTAATACTGGTTTTAGGCGCTCCAATATGATTATATTTATTCCTTTAATATTACTAACTATTAAACTAGCAGAACTGTGGTTGCAAAGTACCCTACTTCACTGCTTCGCATTTAACTGTAAGTATGCGAGGTCTGATTTTATTGATTTTTCTGCTGTTACAAGAGGTTAGTGGTTAAGTAGTGGGAAAGCAATGCCTTGCAGTATGTTCTCTACCTTGTACCTAAACCATTCGTTCTGTCATGTTAAGTCTTATGGTGGCCATATGCGGTATGATATTTCCATTCGATACTTCTTAACTGACCGAAAGTGATTGAAATTGAGCAAAAAATGAAAAGAGCCTGATCTGAAAGTTGGTTGATGGTACAAGCAGCTGACGGGATTTACAGATGATATTTAAGTTTTGCAAATGAAAGATTGAACAAAGTTGATGTACATATGGCTAGGTTTATACTCTGCTGAAGCAAAGCTCTCCGGGACAGAAGAATGACACTAGAGACATCTTCACCTGGATGATCTCTTTTTTAGCAGAAATCTAAAAGTGTTTGAGCAGACATATTGCTTAGTGTTCCTTCTTAAAAATATAGAGAATATGTTTGCAAAGATCAATTTTAAAAAGCCATAAAACAAGCTGGGTCACTATTTATGTTTTATGTTTGCTAGTCAGCAGACCAGCTGTAGTATCCTGCTGAGCTGGGAGGTAAATGAAAGCAACTGGTCACATAACCTTCTCTTCTAGATTCAATCAATATGTCTCTTCCTTGGGTATTTCTGGTCTGTAGCCCAGTCTCAGACGGTCCAGCATCTTTGTGTGGTTCTTCATTTTCTTTTTTCACAACGCATGTATGTGCCAGTCACTTAAATGGTTAGAAGTTAGTACACTAACCTATAGCACTAACGTTTTCTTAATGGAGAAAGTTATTTTGATGGTTATAATTCAATTAACTTTTCATATTACACCAGAAGAGATATATAGAATAATCATTCTATTGAACTATTTGAATATAGGCTGATGGGTTTTATTAATATTAGATGAGTTATATATATGTAGAGGGTTATTTTACCAAGATCCTGGAAATCAGCTTGGCACAATACAAGGTGCCAGTATATATTGTGAACAGGACACTGTTGATGCTCTTTTGAGGGCTTTTTAATTGGATACATAATATGATTAAAGTAGACAAAAATATATGTCTGTTCTAGCTAGAACTTCATACACATTCATACAAATTACAGTAAAAGTTATTACATTTGTTGCAGACGGAAACCAAACCATGTTTAACTCCTCAAGTTTTAGAGGATTACATTGGTGATTTGTTCGGTCACTATGGATAATTTTTGGGCTTTATTTTTCCCATTGAGCCAGTTGTAATGGAATAGCACCACTGTCTTATTTATCCCGGGCTGCTAATACCAGACAACATCTAGTTACATCTAGAGCTCAAGGAAGTTGGCATATTTGACGCTCTTTTAAAAAAGTTTCATGGGACTATTTGCACTTAGTCATCCTCAGACAGTCATGCATAATACTGACACAAGAACAAACACCTACGTTTCCTATTACATCAGGTCTACAGGGTGGATTTATAAACTCATCATTTGTAACTACTGGTGGTCAGTGAGTACTTATCAGTGCCACAAAATCTTAAGGAATGGTAGAACACAACCCCAAGATCATGAAAGTTAGTTTTTATTGAATTACATTTTCAAATGTAAACATGGAAACTGTCCTTGTAGATCTGCGACAGCAGAAGAATACAAGGAATGTAAATAATATTTAAAAGGATAGGAATTGAATGTTATTGCCTGGTTATGGATGGGTATTCTTTATTAGTTCCATTGTCTTTGCTCTAGTAAGGGTCCCCATACCCCTTTAGTCTTGATTGTTTAGAAAGTCCCTCATATTACATAGTTTTGGTAAAACAAAAGGAGATCTAAAGGAAATCTGACCGAGAAATCTAAAGGTGTATGGCCAGCTTTAGTCATTGTTGAATTATTTGCAATGTTTGTAAATGTCTCATGTCTGAGGTTATTGAGGCTTTCTGGGTTTCCTCACCTTCTGTTTTAGTGACCACTGTGTCTATTGCAGGAAGTAGGTGAATAAAGACAGCAATGCAAATCTGACATGAGTAGTAATACCTCCCATCTTTACTATAAGAAGTATCTTTATCGCTATAGACTTCCCCTGATTTCCTGTATCAGAAGTGAAAGAAAACCTTCTTATACACAGAAAGGGATACAGAAGGGAGAATAGGTATAGACGCTATACGCCTGCTTTACACAAAGACATAAAGGTTGGTTTTGTATACAAGTAGGTGTCTTGGCACCATCAGATCTTTCCATTGATGTTGCTATTCCAATGTCACCCAGCTTCAAGTGTTTTATAGCGACAGGGATCCCAGAACTGCAGAGATTGTGAATGTTTATCCAGCATTCTATGGAAGAGGCCGTTTCTGAACTCATTCCCAAGAGAAGTATAAATGCTGAGGATCAGGACACTAACCAGGCCAGTAGCGTACATACTTTAGGTTTGCTTTAAGGTTACATCACATGAGATCTTAATGGGCGCAGAACATGTAACCCATCAAGGCTACATGTAAAACGTCTGGTTCCATTCATCAGTGAGTCAGAGTTTCTTAAATAGCTGTAGCTTTTTCATTGCTTCAGTCAACCTATGAATGTAAGTGCAATGGATAAACAGCCCAAGCTCACTTAAACATTTATGTACTTCTCCATTTAGCTGGATTGCAATGTCTCCATTGATTTTTAGGACTTCCTGTCCATCTGTAAAGATCCTATAATGGAGGCATAATATGCATATCTCCTGATTTTATTTGATGTAGAGTGTAATGTGTGTACATATTACTGACATTTCTATGAAATACTTTGTGTGGTAAACTAGATTGGAGATGAAGGAGATTGTTTATTTGAGCCAAATTAAGTATGTGCATGTTAATATAGACCGACAACACTGCACACTACAAAAACACAATATAAAACTCAATCTGTATTCTCATTTTCTCGTGTAACGTATAAGCTGTAATCTCTTTTGAGGAAACAATTGACAAAAAATTACATGACGAAGCTTTTTTAGTTTTTACATCAAACTTCCTTACCATGTTGTCTTGTCAGAAATGCATAAAAGCGCCTGCTCCATTCACAGCAATTTTAAATCCATAAATACTGACTGGCACTACAGAGTTGTTAGTAGATCTAAAGGTCCCCCATGCACGGTTCGATTCCCTAACGATCAATTGCCATGCGCAGTGATCGATTGTTCGGGAATCAAACGCTGCCCACGTTGAACATTCGATCCTTCGTAAATAAAATGTCGATTGAACATGGATACGGCATGTTGGTAAATCCCTGTTTGATCGCCATAACTTTGAATGTGGACCCTCGATCCCAATTCAAAGTATCGACCCGGGTGCGAGCACCCAAAGTGTCGCACATTGACTGCAAAGCCTGTTGTGATTGATCGCACAATGATCACAGGCAATCAAGTTGTGTATGGCTGGCATAAAGGAATTGTTACAGATCGATTTGTCTTTATTATGCCCCATCTATTCAGGACAGCATTTCTCAAAAGCAATGTGTAATAGTCATCCAGCATAAATGTAGAATATAGCAGGTGTAAGGCCCAATAAGGCATCATTGGTAATGCATGTACTTCTGAGAACATAGACATGATTTTAGAGTAAGGATATGGCATAGTATTTCCTCCCTGTACTCCTCATTTAGGATAAGGGGGAAATAGACTTTAGATTTACCTGCCGCTTTTATAATATAGTTTGATATACATTTAACCTCCTGAACAGTATTCCTAGTTATGCTTGGGGTCCATTTTAATACCCAGTATTGGTAACCCCAAGCGATCCTGCAGTTTTATCATCCCCCGGGCTTGTCACTGGATCCCCTTACCCAACATCAGTGGGGCATAGGCGTCCAGAGAAGAGCGGGCAGGAAATACAACCAGATTACATGGTTATTAGTTCATATTTTTGGTACCGCTTTAGGACACGATTTAAAGAAATTATTAATTTTACATCTGGCCAAAATAGTGTAGAGGAAGGCTATAACCCATGACTTTATTTGTATTCCTGTCTAGTTCTCTGTTGCAGATGGATATAATTCACCCTGCCTTATGAAGCCTCTCTCTCTGTAAGAAAAAAGGGCATTCAAAGAATGTATTGTGTATATTGTATGTGTGACCAGTTTTAAAGAATAAATGCCGTATTTTATGGACTGTAAGACACACTTTTTCCCCCATTAAAATCAATGGGAAAGTGTCCCTGCGTCTTATGGTCCAAATACGTAAAAAAATGTGTTGTTTTTTGGACCCAACCATCCTGGAAGCAATAGCTATGCATCCCAGGAGGCAGAAATGTGTTCTGTCCCTCCCTCCAGCCAAGCCAAAAAGTCACTGCCAAAAACAGATCTTAGCTGTATCAGCACTAGCAGTACTCATTCTCTGAACACACTGACCAACTTATGGAGAGACACATTTTACAATTAGATGGCGTGAGTTGTGTATCAACATTAACATTCTGCATTGCAATAAATACATTTTGTAACAAATACTCATATCTCCTCCCATGTGTACAGGTGTACAGGTATTGATACTGCATGGTCCACTCCTGCCTATTTTGCTGGAACATTCTGTATATTCACTTGATATCTGAATGGCTGTGTCTCTTATTTTCCAAATTTTCTCTCCAAAACTTTGGGTGAGCCTTATGGTCAGGTGCGTCTTACAGTCCGAAAAATACGGTAATTGTTTTATACTGAACGTAAAAAAAAAAAACAACAATAAAAAATGCTTTCTGCCCAGATGTTCAACACTATTGAAGTGAAGGGTGCGCAACCCTACCTGACCTGGAGCTATGTCCTGCACCCATCTATAGCTAATCTATGCCTACATGCTAGGTAATGTAACAGTGTCCAAAATACATACATAGGGCTGTTTAAATGTTCGGTGCAGTGTAGTTTCTGCTAAAACAAGTCTTCCCAAGCTGTCAATTTTTACATTTTCATTTAAATTTCACAGGTAACTCGGACCTCTAGAAGTGCTATTTAATGGTCTCAAGTCTGTATGTTTACTGCTTAAATAAACCAATTAAACTGCGTATTGTCTGTAAACCAGCTGTTTCCTATTTTTACCCATCTTCTATAAAATCCAAGGTACTATTGTTGTTTTATAATGGAACATGATCTTACTAGCGCTTGTCTGTTCCTGAACACTTCACACTGTAATGAGACAGCAATCTCTGAAATGCCTTAGGGAGTAGAAAGAACACCATTATTTTTATCATTATACATTACCCACTTACTACAGAAGGAAATTTAATTTTTCAGCAAATGTAGAGCCATCCTCACCAAATCTGATCCTAGTACAGTCGTACTGATACACATTCGAGGAAGAGTTGTACACAGAGGCAATTGAGTTGTCAATTCTGGTGTTTCTTGCTTTGAATGGGAGAACTCACAATTCAGTGTGCAGAATTAGATTATGTCTCTATGAAAGCATCCTATTGTAGTATGTCACGTAACACGATTACTTTATTTTCAGTTCTGTGCTGCAAATAGAAGGGGTGTTTCTTTAAATGGTACTGGGCCCTTGCTTGGGGCCTCTAGCTTGTGCTTTCTGTTTGCTACAAAGAATACTAATAAGTACATGTATTGTATGACTGTTATAGTACTTCCTGGCTTCCCTGCCTTTGATGTGTCTCTGAGAGATCTTTGTCCTCTATCTGTTCTGAACTTTCACTTCCATCTGAGATAAGAACACGCCAGCTGTTACTTTCTATACCAGTGACCAGAGTCATAGATCAGAATACAGTTGCAGATGTAAACAAATATATAAAAACTATTAAAATATAAAATGTTAGCGTTCTGCTTAGCCTTTTCCTAGATCCTTTCAGTGTCTATATGTAATATATATTTGTGCCGCAAATAATGACATTAAGGTCTTCCCTAAAAATCTTGACGTTGGACAAAAAACAGACATTTGCCTCCTAATACAAAAAGTAAAATTACCCTTCTGGCCTTGTTGTTTGATATCCTGAAATCGGCTACATGGAATTACAAATGATTTACTAGATAAGTAGTTTATCTACTTTTATTTATATATATATATATATATATAAGTCACAGATTTCATCTGTTTGTGTGGTGTAAGGCTGGCCATACACGGTTCGATATTACCGTTTGATTTCTGGTGGTACACTTAACCATAAGTGATCGATAGTGGACCAAAAAAAGATCTAAAGTGATCAGATATGTTGGTAAATTTGAGTCGATCCTGTGAGTATGTACAGAAAAATTGATTCCTGTGAAGGAATTCATCGATTTTAATTTAAATCAAAGATCGAATAGCAAAAAATTCAACCCATATATGGCTAGCTTTAAAATGTATAAGAATCTACATTTGCTCTCAGCTCTCTGACGCATTCAGGCACTACTGCATTTGTATGTGCCTGAAATGAAAATGCTGAAAGAAGAGAAAGATGACCTAACTAGTCTGTTACTCTTCCAAACTGTGTGCGGCTGGCCCATCGAGGGGTGGGGGGCATGGAGGTATTCCAGAGGGGTAGGCTGAGGGAGGGACAAGTAAAAAGCCAACCATGGAGGAACTAGCTGTAGACCGTAAGTAGAGTCCATGTAATGTGTGTTTCTGAAAACCAAATAAAGTTGTAGGAGTTGTATTTAAAATAAAGTTTCAGGGTCATTTCACACTAGTATTTGTATACAATAATGCAACGCAAACAGGACTAGTGTGAAATTGCCCTCAATCAGAATCTGTGTAGTTTGAATGGGGGAGGGGGTTAGTAATCCTATCTAGAAAAGAGGAGTCCTGCAGGGAAAGTTTGGGAACCACTGCTTTATTGTCTAATGACAGGCTAGGACAGAAAGGTCTACAAACTGAACTTTCTAACTGCATAAGAGAACAATGAGGTCACTTAGGTGAAATAGTTCCCATATCCCTTTTTTTTTAACTGTGTATAATCTGTGGTGGTAACGCTCTAATCTGTATAGGGAATACTAGCAACTTGTTGGCACGTTTTATTTTGTCACCCTACAGGACTGAATTGATATTTTATCCACTACTTCCTTTATTATTTTGTATTAACTTACACCGTACCTGTTATAGTTTTGACCTTGCTGGCCAGGATTTCATCTTCTATGAGTATCATCTCCTGACAACATATGCTGAAGCCATAATCATACTGCTAATTCAAAATGCAAATAACTAAAGACAAATGAACTGTAGAATCGCTAGAATGTGTGTGCCCAACCTCTTCCATTCATCAAGGCCACAGTAATGCTGAGGAGAGAAGTTTTGCAGCATCGTATTGTAGCTTCTGTGCTCATTCAGGTGAACTAATTCTATCAAAAGGGAATTTTGGGTAAAACAGATCGGAGAGTCTAGTTTGGTAGTTCGGGTCATTTGATTTTGGCATGAAAATGTCTTTGTAGTGCTTTTTATGCAATGTAAATATGCCAGAATGTTTATTTCTGTCTGAGCCTTTTGTCCTGATGTGCCTCCTCTGTTGTCCTGGAGTCACAGTTACAGAGAAGGAGGGGAATCGGAACAATAGAGAGCAGTGTAAACATGACAAAGTCTAGCTCTTCTCTAATTTATCCAAAGAGAGGGAAGTACTTAGCACCTCTGACAATGATTTTATTGCTGAGCAGAGACGGAAAGGTAGGAAACATTTCCTAACTGGTGGACAACAACAAATACATGTAGAAATCAAACTCTTCACTACCCTCAATACCCAAGATTTCCTATTATTGGTGGATTAAAGCGTTTTCTTTCTTTTTTTTGTTTCCTGATCAACAATGGCAGTTCATGTTCTGTTCCCTTTATGGTTATGTGTCAAGAAGCTGCTGATTTGTGTTTATTATCCGCTAATTTGCCAAACTTAATAAATTCAATCCATGTGACTACCTGTATGGCCTAGCTCTCCTTTGCTAACATTTACAGCCACAAACTGCAAATTTTAGGAGTTGAAAGCAACCCTGGTATTTCTTTGTTTGTTGTGTAGAGGTTGTGTCGCTATTGTGTGTATTTATGAGTATAGTGTAAAAGATTGTTAAATGATGGCATTTGTATGACATAAGGGTGTATTAGTATAATATCAGAATTGTTTTGGTTACCTTATCTTTGAGCTTACTTTTTTCATTTTCTGTTTAACTAAATGAGTTCTAGTATAATATCGATATTGATTCATATTAGTTGTAAAATGTCCATAGGAGTGCACCTTTTAAATGGTAAAATATTCTATTTACCTTATTGATTATAAGCTACATTTATTTCAGCTTATTACTCAAGTCAATAGATGAAAATCACCAAATTTCTTTTTTGGTTAATTGCAAAGCCCCAGAACATGGTATCGCCACCTAATTTGCTGTAGGGAAGGGTTGCAGGAACATATTGAAAAAAAATATAACTTATAAAATATAACTCTTAATTACACTTAAATTTGAACTTAATTTATGCAAAAACTACATAAGCGAGTGCAATGCTTTTAAAATTCAATTCTTTTAAATGCCCTTTCCTGCATCTCCAGTGTGTTCAGGGGATTTGAAATTAGTTCACAAATCGCCTTGTTGAATTAATGACAGCACAAGACAAATAGACACGCGTTTCTGTGCCTTATGCTAGGCATACACAGTTATTAATAATAATAATATTATTTATATAGCGCCAACATATTACGCAGAGTTGTACAATACATTAGAGTGGAGATATAACACACAGGTACAGGTAATGACACAGGAGGAATAGAGGACACTGCCCGGTTGGGCTTACAGTCTAATAGGTTGGGGAACAGAGTATACAATAGGTGGGGGGGGGGGGGGGGGGGGGGGGGGGGCACGGTTTGATTTTAGCACCATCGATTTTGATTTAAAATCTTGATCTTTAAGTTTGAAATCGATCGTAATCTAATCCAAATTAGTACAACATGGAGGGTTCGATTGTAATACGACCAAAATTTTCGATTTTAGTTTTGATAAAAAACACAAGAAAAAGGTTGTATATAAATGTGTTCATCGAATACAATCGACCCGACCAACAAACAAAATGCTACGATTTTAGTTTGATCATTGTATGAAAATTTTCCAACATGTCTGTTCACTTTTCGATTGATGTTTAAATCGATATCCAACAATTTTCCTGAATCAAACCATGTGTGCAGTATACAATTTAAGTTCGAACAATATAAACTTTTGAGTTTTAGGTCAATCCAACGCTAAAACCAAACTGTGTATTCCCATTTTTAGCTGTTGCATTTCCCACCCCAGGCTTATGTTCGAGTCATTCAGTCTTTCTAGATAGTTTTTAGGAAAGAGGTACCTCTGATTTTACTCTAGTATATACATTTAGGGTATATGGCATGATTCGAATTCTAACTAGATCTAGTATTTACATGGTCCTCTCCCCACGGTATAAGCCTGATGTTTGCAGTTGTTTCATGTCTTATCCTCTACAGCGTGGGAGTTGGTTGGAAAGCTGTATGACCCAGGAAGCTGATGTGATGACATAATTGCTGTCGAAATCCTGACTACAGCTGATACATTTCAGGAAAGGAAGATCTTTGATGAATTCTAAAGCTTGTCTAGAGGATTCCTTTAATGTGTGATAAATCAGCTTTACTGGCTATATAAAATGCATTCTAAATGCAGCTTAAGTAAAGCACATCTATCACATTTGCAGCAGAATTAGAACTGTACAAACTTAGCCACTTTAAGATCTGTATATGCTGATTCTACAGTACCTGACAGTTGTCTTTATATTACCAATTATATTGCCTTTATAAGACCAATTTAGCTAAATAGTATGTACTGTATGATATACTGCAACTGGACACTGTTGCAGTGCACATTGTAACCTTCATGTGGGTGCTGACAGATGGCTGAAACATGTGAAATGGATAACCATACCTTCTTATGTCCCCCAAAGGACCCTCCAGGTCATCCGGAGTGAAGCGGTAAAAAGATCTCAGATCATGTTTTCATCCAGTTATTGTCATGGTCTGCCTTCCATTGAACAGCTTGTAGCCTTAGCTAAACTGCTGAAATGTGCATATTTGTGTACTGACATGGAGTCTGATCTGCAGGAGATTGGTTGGTTCAGAGGAGTCCAATTGAAAGAGGGGCCAACTTTATTGAAAATAATGCCTTAATTTGTGAAAGTTTTTTCCTTCTCATCAGATATAATGACTAACTTCAGTTTTCCTCAAACATTGACTCTGAAACATGTAAAAGGTTCCAAATGTCAATATAAGACACATCTGTCATTTATACTTTGTCTAGAATTCCTCCCAGAAACATTGCACGATTTGGTATATGAGGGATGCCCAAGCTGCATGGACTTTTCTAGATAGGAACATTATTTAGTCCCCTCATTCAAACTACACAGATTCACACTAGCCGTGTCCGCGTTGCAGTATCGCAACATAGCAAGGCTCGAGAAAAGAAAGGTACCCAGGTTTCCAAAGGACCTTTCTTGTACCTTCCACATCAGACCTGCATCTCTCAAACACTTGTATAGGAGAGGCAAGTGCAGCACACTATAGAACACAGTATAATTTCTGCTAGCATGTCTGTTACCGGTGGGGAAAAAAACCTGGCACTCAAACTTTATTTGAAATACAACTTCCTTTTTCACACCTATCATACATAAACATCGTCATTCACATAGAGACACACACGCATTCACTCACACACAATCATGCAGAGACATGAATCACCTGCATAGAGACAAACACAGACATTACATGCACTCTACTTACTCTCTGCAGCTAGTTCCACCATGGTTGTCTTCCTGCTTGTCCCTCCATCAGCCCCCTAGCTGCACCCCCACTGGAATACCTCCATGCCCCTCAGTTTGGGTATAACTGGTATAAAGCCCCCCATACACCGGGCAATCTTTCATACAATTTCTGTACAATCAAATTTAGTTCTACCAAAACCATGTAATAGGAGGACCTCCAACCACTATGCATTCTATCAGGGAGGACCCGGCACTACACAGGCATTGGTAGATCTAGTGGAGATTGTATGGATTGATGTTAAGGTGTATGGGGGGCTTTACTGAAGTTATTAAAGAAACAAGCTTTTGGGATGTCTCAGATCCCTTTTTTGGTCTTTAGAATTCCACTTAAATTTAAAGCGGAATTACATTTTTAAAGTAAAGACCCTCTCATTCGAGACAACTACTGCTTACTGCACAATAGACATTGTATCAGAGAGATGGGATTTTATGTAAAATATATCTTTTTTTTGGTTTAGATTTGGTTGCCGTAGTCCTTTTACCTGCATTTCCTTTTCTGCAGGTTTTTAGTGGACCTCGGTGTCGTCACTTTCTAGATTAGCCTAATACATAATAAATACTTTAGCGATCTTCCCATCTTTAGATATGTGTTTTCCTCCCTTTTTTGTAATATTTTGGATTCCTCACAGACATTGCATGTTCCCGGTCCTGGAAATGGCTTTGTAAATGCATTCCATTCCTTCTCCACACTGATTAGCAGTGCGCATAATGCATCTCTGCTACTGTGATGTGAGTTCATGTAACAGCCACTAATTTATGTTTCCAAATGAACACCTTTTGAGTGAGCATTTGCGGTGAAGGACAGCCAGATAGGTGGTGCAGACAGTGGAAAGAGAAGGGGCAATGATATGTTTATTGAAAATTAACAGCTCATTACATTACCTTTTGGCCAGGCAGCCGTAGTGAAATTAAATTCTCAGTGGGAGAGGCGGCAGGTCTGAGACCAACTTGTATGCATGCCAGATTGTGAAATCATTCTCTCCTGGATGAGATGCTGCCTTTTCTTTCCATATGAATACTTTGGCTTTGGAGATAATCACACAAGCTTTGTTATATATATTTGGATGTTTCTAGTTTATGTTCCTGTTTATGAATAAAACCACAAATGTATGCTGAACTTAAATGGAAGTGAAAGTGTAACGTAATATATGAAAACCTGGATATCCCTTTTTCTGGTAGAGGGGTTCATGGAAAGGATCTGTATACCTTTTATATACTGAAATGATTAGTTCCATAAGCAGATATGAAAGTAGTATAGTTTGTTTTATGTCAATTGTTTAATCAAATAACTCTGGATTTATATGCATGAAACCCTACATACAGCTTAGAAGAAGATCAATAAATGTGTTCTCATTATTATGTATAATGCTAGGCATACACGGCTCGATGGCCATAGGTTTGAGGGGCCAGTCGAGCACAGCCCGGTGACGTCATGGTGCTGCGCTGGAGCTTACTCGATTTTGATGACGGATCCATGACGCTGGAGTGCTGCGGCTCAATTTTGAGGAAGCTCGAGCGCAATACAATGATGTCATTGCGTTCCCATCCAAAGTAATGGTAATCGAACGTGGTTTACCAACTGGTTGCAATCGAATAGAGTAAACGAAGGCTGGATGGCTACATTTTTTTATAATTTGGTGCACAATTGTTTTTGTGCTTCAATCTCTTTAAAAAAATCTAGCCGTGTGTGCCAGCTTAATGCAGGCAACATAATCTTTAGCGCAGTTCTAATTTAGTGGAATCGCATAGTGTAACAAACAATGAAACAATGCATAGGAAGGCCCAGTCTCTAGAAGAGGTAACAGTCTTAAGGAAGTAGAGGAAATGATCCTTGAAAAACAAATGCTTATTTTGTAAATCCTATTGTTGTCGAAAATTTTATTCCACCACATAAATAGTTTATCCAGCTAGATTATGATGAAAAACAGGAATCGCACATAGTGACTGAAGATTGAAAAGCAGGAAAGTGTGGTCAATTATATAATCTAGTACAGGGTCGGCAAACTAAGGTTTTGAGGCCGCATCCAGCCCGTTTAGGATTCTTTTCCGGCCCTTTGTCACCTGGTAAAATAATGCTCCCCTCCTCTTGTTCTCTGCAATGTGCATATAATGCCTAGAGGTGTCACATAATGCAGAGAGATGCTGTTGTGTGATCATATCACTGTGGGCACAGCCTCTAGGAATTATCTCTGCTCATGAATGAGCAAATTGATAACAACATGCCTATCACACATTACCATCATCATTAGTGATGCCTGCAATGCATGGAAAGGCAAACGTATGGCTTGTCAGCCATTACAGGCTCTTGGTCCAGCCCCTTTATCACATACAAGAAGCCAATGTGGCCCATGAGTCAAAAAGTCTGCCCATCCCTGATCTAGTATAATAGAAGTGTGATAGGTTTAAAGTGAGCCTGTGGCCATGATGTATGACAGGGGTGTCCATCTAAAAGAAAAAAGAACCCCAAAAAGTCATCCACAGTTAAACCTTGGACAAAGTCATGGGCCAACCATGATATTTATTATTTATTGAATCTTTTTTTTAATTTGCGGGCCAACTATAATTACTCTGCAGGCCACATTTGGTCCCTGGGCCTGAGTGGGAGATCCATGCTTAATGGGGAATCTGAGCTGGTTTGACTTTGAAGCAGTAATATTTAATTGGTAGTGTAGTATTGGTAGTGTACAGAAAACAGTGTAAGGGCTCGTTTAGACCACCGCCGGTTTTCTGGCTTTTGACCAATAGACCTGTCATGAGGGCATTATCTAAACGTCCCCATATGCCTGGACCAGTTTGCAGGCGCTCAGAGACAGCAGCCTGTAAACGACTGTGTAAATTAAGCCAAAAACTGCATTTAATTAAAAAAAAATACAAACTGAACAGACGATTCACAATTCAATATCCATGTTTTCTATACTCATCTGCCTTTTTTCTTGTGCCATTAGTAAATATATAAAGCAGTATAATGATGAGGCTCTACTGGGGTGATTTGGGAGTGACTGCGGTGCATTTTTTAGGCTCACCGGTCCCTCTCCCATTGTTCCCAGTGTGCATTTTTCCATAGTCACGGATCTGCTTTACAATGGTTTACCGCGTTTTCTGAGCCGCACCGTGCCACACTAGCCGTGTCCATTAATTTCAACCAGACCTGGTTTTGCCAAAGTTTTTAGTCCGTTGCCAGCCATGGACTAAAGCATTTTTTAAAAACGCTGCGAAAACTGGCAGTGGAAACAGCAGCTGATCCAGACAGAAAACATGCTTTTCTGCATGTGTTTTGTGTCCGCTTTACTGGAGCCTCAGCCTAACAGTTGAGATTTATTGGGTAATTATGGGTCATACAAACTTAACAGTGCATTCTGGCATTATTATCTTGTGAGCGTCTGCCGTCCTTCACCCAGACGTGCAGCAGACAATCCCTCTGTGATCCAACTTCCAGGGCATAGTGCAAGATTGTTTTTCACCAGCAGCACAGATAAGGTGTGGCAGGAATGCTGGATATTTTTTCACTTCCCTTATCTTCAGTCCGCTAGATTCTATAGTGTTTACAAAGTGGCACTAGGATTGTGTTTTCCATCAAAAATATTTAGTGTTAACTTAAGCCAGCCATACACTCTGAGATAAAAATTAGGATCCATTAAAACAGACCAATGTATCCCGACGGCGGTATCTGTTTGGATCATAATATTCGGCAAAAAAGCTACCACATTGAAAATCCAATTAAGGATCGTATTTTTTATTTTTTACGAGGATGTCATTGAAATTCATCGCCGTTTATATCGGCCATTGTGATGTATTTTTTTTAAAGGGGAAGCCTCGGCAGTAATTGGTCGGTAAACACTATGAAAACAGTATGAAGTTTCCCGATGTTGCCAGACCAATTAAGCATTTTGAACATGTCCAATAAATTACGATCGTAAAAAAAAGGCAATTACGATCGTAATATATCGGTTGTACTATGTGGACATGTGCGGATTTCAGGACGATAAAATGCATTCATTGGTCGGTTTTAATGGATCGTAATTTTAATCTCAGAGTGTATGGCCAGCATTACTCCAAATACTGTACATTAATAGGGTATGAGTTGCCGTGACTCAGGCTTTCCTTGTGTGCAGTACATACTATATTTATACTTGATGACTTGGTTTTAAAGGTGCAGGTTCCTGGGATGGTATCCTTTTTCTGGCTTTACTGGCTTTAAAAATAAATGTTGGGAGTTAATGTATTTGCATTTTTGTTCCAAGTCATTGCTTTACCAGGTAGTAAAGCCAGGATTAGTTTGGCAGATTAAAGCTGGCCATACACCTTTTAGATCCTATAGATCTACCAACAACTATGTAGTGCCGGGTCCTCTGCGATTGAACACAGGTAGACTTGATGGTTTAGAAAGTCCCTCATATTACATGATTTTGGTATAGATCTAAAGGAAATCTGACAGAAAAATGTAAAGGTGTATGGGGACCCTTAAGGTGGGTTTACACGTGTAGATTTTTTGATAATTTAACTGCCGATTCGATTTTTTGATAGATTTTTTTGTCAAACATCGTTTGTACATTTATCGAATGTAACATTAGATTTTTTTGCTCGTCCACCCCGATATCGAATGAAAATACATTCAGAATTACTACGACCGATAAAAATTTACCAACATGTTCGATGACCTTTTAAACGATTTTTTGTTCGAGGTCGAACAAAAATTATCCATCGAACCAAATTCCCATTCTAGATTTTTGTTCAATCAACCAAAAAAAGTTTGTTTTTCATCTATCGGACGAATCAATCTGTCCTCCATGACAGCCCATGGCAATCTCAGGCTGATCTATGAAGTAGCCATTTTTAAAGCATTGAATTTAGATTGTAATATGTGGGATATGAGTCAAAAGATGACTCCTTCAGTCTCCTGTCTGGCCTATATGGTGCCATATATATTGTGCAGTATTCATTTGAAAAAAAATGTAAATAAAATATAATAAAATAGAATAGAAATAATAATAATATATATTTCTGCATTAAATATTTTTGGAGCATCCACACAATTGAAGCACAGAGTTTTCACATCCCCTGTGTGAATGGTACCTTAAGACCAGTAAGCTGACCTTCAAACACAGTTGCAAAATGAGAGTTTAGGAAGTGCATGGCAAGAACATTTACTTAGGGCTGAAATCATGCAAAGCCAGCATAAAAGCCCTTCATCAGGGAGCAGTAAAGAAAAATCAAGATATGCTTTTCTTAAGGCCCCCATACAAGTTTCGATTTGCCTGTTCGATCGACCTAAATCAACCGATTTTAAAGTCGATCGGCCAAAAATCGATGCATGTCCACATGGTTCGATCAACCTAGATCGAAGTTGATAAAAAATTGATTGAAAAATTATGGGACAGTTATGGGAAAATTTTAATCGATCTAGTATACATCGAAGTTATTTCATTTGTGCCCGACCGATTTTTGGTTAGATTTAAATAATTAGCATTTATACATCCTTTGCCAGACATTTTGGTGTGTTTACGATCGACTTCCTTCGATTATGCTTTTGATCGATCGAACCAACATCAATCAATTATCAGTGTCTCCATGAGGGAGGTAGTTTGATCGTACTTCAATCGCTCGAACCAATGCCGATCAAAATTTATGATCGAATCTTACATCGATCGTAGGGAAATCTAAGGGAGTATGGGGGCCTTAAAAGTCACTGGAATTGGACTGTAGAGGATTGGAACAAAGTAATCTTCTCTGATGGATCCTAGAGAAGCCTACAACCCAGTGTCTTGCATGAACTGTATGTAGGACAATACTCCATGCCAAACAGCCAGAGGAATCAAGGTCTGGATGGGGAAAACTAAATCAAGAGTCTGTCATCATTTCCAGATGTGGACCCTACTGAAATCACCTGAAATGGCGAGAGATAGATGTTCACACACCTTCAAACAAAGCTGAGCTGTTTGATTTTTTGCAGAAAGTTCTCCAAACAATGTGACTAACTGGCGGAGAGCACGCCAAAACACATGAAATCTGTGATTACAAATTTGTGTAATTGCAGCAAAAACTGATTTCTGAATGTTCTTCTGTCAAAACATGAACCGAGGATTCCTTTTTTATGAATTAAGTTCAACAAACACTGCAGCATTATTCTGATTTGATTAATTGATATTTCCTTTTAAAATGATGTTCTGAAGAATAATATCTTAATGTAGGAGTGATATTTCCAAGACAGAGCTTTTCGGATAAATACTTGCATCAAAGGGCGGAAACCTGGAAATCATTATTTTTGCATTTCCATGAAAAGTGATCCAAAATTAAATTGATTGAGCTGTGATGAGACATGTTGGTTCATTTCAGTCAATCATTTAAGTATCTGGCTGGTTTTCTAGATATTTCTATGGATTTGCATCCAGTGGCACTATGGAGCATGTGCACAGGCTTATGGAAAGGACCTAATGTTGATCAAGCAAACGTTGATGTGTATGGCCTTAACCTATCAAGTAGAGGCATACACAAGGATGTGAATGGCGGCATTACTACAATTGTCACTTACTGCGGTGTGTGGAGGGTTAGAACAATGGTGGATACAGCTTATCAAAACATTTCAAATATTTGCCAAATTTAATTGAAGTATTGTTGTAATGTCAAGTGTGTCTTCCAGATGTGAAAATCTTTCTATACATATGTATGCAGCCCCTGTACGTTATTTGCTGGTCTGTCAATCTACATAGTACTGTTCCCTTTGTGAAACCAGCACTTTTAAATATGCAAATGTTGCTGTTATTTTTTTGTTTATTGTCTGTGTCAAAACGTTCCCACAGTATGTGACAGAACTGTTAACATGAAGATATCCGTGTACAAAGCAGTGATTCTGATTTTCTGTGTGCTTCTGCTCCAGTGAACCTGCTGCTTCCTTTAGGATCGGCTGGCTGGAGGCAACCCTTCATGCTATTATTTTGGAAGTGAATACGACAAAACCTGTTGGCTATTGCTTCTTGTAAGCTACTCTGACATCAGACTTTGATCCTATGTATTGTAGCAAATAAAGGTGCCTGACGACCATCATGATATGAACAAGAACATCGCCTATATCAGTGATGGCACTCAGTGCCCTCTTTGTGGGCACATGAGCTTCAGCCAGCACAGAAGACAGAATTGCAGACTATTGGCTCTCAATGCTGTCAGTTCTCTTTCCTTAGCTTCTGATTGCACGCAGCGCCCCATACCCTCTCCTTTTCTATCTTATGAGAAAGTGCAGTGTGTTTTCACATGTTTCGTGTGTGTATATACGTTGTGCCATGCTGGCACTTTGAGATAAATAATTGGGTTTTAGTTAACTTTGGGCACTCGGTCTCTAAAAGGTTCACTGGCCTATATACAGTGGTGCACATAAGTGGTACTCGGGTACTCAAAAGAGGCCGAAAACTAGCTCTGCCTACCTGCATTATGGTTAGAAAGCTCATATGCGTACTAAAAACTATCTGAATATGAGGTGTGTAACAATAATGCCGGTACGCAGAGCTAGGTTTTGGCCCCTTTTGAGTACCCGAGGACCACTTATGTGCACCCCTGCCTATATAGTCAATCGGTATTAAAGTAGAGTGCTTTTTGGTATGGGCTTACATAGAACTCTAGTTGCAGTGGGGTGACCCATTACTGGCAGGTTAAAATATTTTTTATGTTTATGGAAATGTTAAATGTTTTCATTTAACTTTCCCCCAACCCCCCACACACCCTTCTCTTTAAAGTTTAAAGTAAAGATTCCAAAGACTTACTCCCCGCCTGGGTTGCTTCATCATCATGACATACCGGTTGTTTTGGTATAGAATATTTTCTACCCTTTTTGGCCACTATGGGTTATTTCACCTCAATTACACGTGTTTGGGACAGCTCACACTTTTCAGTAAAATGACATAGGCGTTAATAAAATAGACAAAATCAGAGGTAGCTTACCCATGTATGTTTTTATTTTCATGGTGAGTCAAGTATATTATCAGATACACTAGTTCGATTTTCTTTCAAGATCTTTTTTAATCATTTGGTAGCTTGTCTAGCTACTTGTATTAGGGCTCATTCCCACTATGTACCCTGAAGTGTGTGTGTCATGGAAATGTCTGCGCACCTTGGGATACGTTGCAAGATGGCACAAAACAGAGTTCATTTTCTTTTGGGGTTACAGTACCTTTAAATGGCACCTCAAATACAAAATCTGTGTGTTCAGATCTGATGCTGAATGCTATCATAGGATCTGATCACACTTTCATGGAGGTAAAGAGCCCTTAATGAGCATAGACAGTCAATACATACACTGCACTTTTACGGTGGGCTTACACATGTAGATTTTTTGGTTGATTGAACAAAAATCTAGACTGGCCAATTTGTTTGATGGATAAATTTTGTTCGACCTCGAACAAAAAATCATTCGAAAGGTCATTGAACATGTTGGTAATTTTTTATCTGTCATTGTAATGTCTAATATATTTTCATTGGATATCTAATATTACATTCGATAAATGAATGAACGCTGTTCAGCAACGACATTGAACAATAAATCGAATTGGCAGCTGATTGAAAAAAAAACTCCACACCTGTATACTCATCTTTTAGTCCAGTGGTGGAAGAATTTTACTATTTAATTTATTCATATACAAATTCATTCATCTACAGGCTAGGGCAATCTTGGATTGAAAACTTGAGCTACTTCCTTCAATGTAAGAATAGATTAAAGTATTTTCAGATACAGACTGTATCTTAGTTACTATTCTAAAATAATCGTGGTCTGTGGGTGATATGTGACTAGAAAGGCGATGAGTCCTGTCTGGCTGGCAGCAATGTGTACTTAGCAGTGACTTGCTAGGATGGCAGGCCGGTTAGCACAGCAATGCAGTCTTTGTAGTAACATGTAAGTGCTGTGATTGATAAGGAGGCCTGCCAATGTTTTACTGCTGCTGTTCAGACCTGCAAGGTATGACTTGTCATTTCTCAGCAATGTGTAGGAGTCAGGAGAACTGTGTAAAACATCCTGATGGTATGTACTTAAACGTCACCAGCCGGAATAGCACAAGTCATGTATTTTAGTCCTTTATGCTACAAACTGTAGTAAAACAATATAGGTTTCTGTTTTACATGTAAAAAAAATAATCAATATTGCATGGACCTAGATTTGGCTCAAGCCTTTGTATGCTTACAATCTAGACCCTAGGTGCCCAACCTGAGGCCCGGGGGCCCCCCTTGGTCCTCCACATGCGGCCCCCAAAACCGAACTGTTAATGCATAGGGCATAGCAGCTGACCCAGCTTTCCTAATCCACTTTGGCGATCAGTAAAATTAGCAATGTTGATCAGAGAAACCAGATCTAAATATGAGCGCTGCACCAAGGGGCACGAGGGTGCTGTTGGGTTTTGACTGCCTAACGGGATGTGGTCCACCACCTGCTGAGATATGTCAACAGGGGGAGGGTTTGGATTGATGTTATGTGCTGCCCTTTAGTGAAGCCGAGGGCCGCACTTGTGGCCCTACATATCAACTCAGTTGCCCACCACTGATCTAGACCATAAGGTTTGCAGGATATCTGGCAGGCCTTTATGGGTGTTAATGTCTCCGCAAGCAATTGGGCTGGACAAGGCAATTGTTGGCACTGGTCTTCTCGTTGACACCAAGGTGTCTGATACTGAAGATTAAAATCTAGTCATAAGAACATATGCACATATTTATACTAGCATATGTGAGTGTTTATTGCCGGGCTGGCCTCTGTGCTTCTGGCATGTATTCAGATAGGAATAGAGAGCAGTTCAAGCTGAATGAATCAGTGTAAAGGGATATGGTGCTGTGTGCGCGGTAGTACCAGAAATCTGATTTATTGCCATCTTTCAATCTTCATATATAATGTATTATAGGGAAAAACATTGTATGGGAAAAGGCATTACACATTTACATATACGAGCAGCGTTTGTTCCCATATTGAATATTAAATGCATTTTATTGCATAAGGTTGTAAAGCTAATACTAGAACACGTTTCTGAAATTGTGCTTTAATAATACATCTGATTTAAAAGGGAACAGCTTGTGCTGTGAATAGTTACAACATATAAGAAGGCCTAGTGTGTCCTTGACAAACTTATCACTCTTTAGATTAATTTCTTTATAGATTATTCATTAGTAATAAGCCCTTAGCGACACAGAAAAATGTCTTCATTTCATAGGAGCAATGCTTGATACAAGAGCTGAAATGGTTATTACAGCATGCTTTATGTGTCTGGCCTTACCTAAATATGTTATTAAAGCGGTTTTACACTCAAAATTAAAAAACCGACATACATTACACAGACACAATACTCCCCTGTCAGCAGTTCAGATGATGAGAAACTGCTACACAAAAAAACCCACACTATACTAACATCACTTGCTTGGATTTCTCATTGTAGCATCTTGGCTCCTGGCATTTCCTGCACACTTCCACCCACACTGACCTCCCCTCTCCTCCTCTCTCCACTCCACCACCTCCTCCTCCTGTCTTTCTCTATCAGAGCTGCCGAGACTTGTAGGGGAGGGGGGGGGGGGTTTGTGAAGAGGGGGAATTGTCTGCTGACGATTTCCTGCCTGGGAGAGATCTCCCAGACACCACTTCGGCTGCCTAGGCGAGACATAAGGCAGTGGGAGGGGAGCACTGTAACAAGCTTCTCTCCGGCTGTCAGAAAATTTGTTTACTACAATTAAGGATCTCCGCATTATTGGCTTAGCTGCAGCTGATAATGCTGTGTGACCCCCCCAGGTGTGGTAGGTCCGCTTTAAGTCTGTTTTATTGGAAACCTAATTAATGGGGATGGATGTATGACCTTAATTGTCTGATTGTTGAACATGGGCAATTACCAGTTACCATATTTTTCGCACTACAGGACGCACCCCAAAGCTTTGTAGAGAAAATTGGAGAGAGAAAAAAAAGCCATTCAGATATCAAGTGAATATACAGAATGTTCCAGCAAATAAGGCATGTCTGGACCATGCAGTATTCTCTCTATATTCCTCCAGCCAAAAGCCTAGTACCAGGAGGGAGGTCTTTGCTGTAAAAGAGTGTGGAGGGCTGAAAGTTTAGCATGTGTTTATACTCTAGCAGTACCCATTCTCTGAACACACTGGCCAACTTATTGAGAGACACATGTTACAATCTGATACTGAACAACTTGCCTATGAGTTGCCGTTTACATATGGGAGGAGATATGAGTATTTATTTCTTCATTGCTCCCAGGATGGTTGGCGCTTAATGTATTTTTTTCATATTCTGACCATAAAACGCTGGGACATTTTCCCACTGACTTTAATGGCAAATAAAAGTGTGTCTTAAGGTAGCCATACACGGGTCGTTTTCCCACACGATTCCTGGCTGATCGATCACCAGGCGCGTGCACGCCGATCGATCGACGA
>CM070039.1:46056134-46074808 GCA_036250615.1 Ptychadena robeensis
ATTTTTTGCCAGTAACTAGTGATGGACAATCTTCGACCAGGTCCGTTCACTAACAGACGGTTCGGACTTTTAAAAAAGTTTGACGATGTTTGCGGGGGGAATTAAATTAGAATAGAGAAAATCAGAAGTGACGTCACTTCCTGTACCTGGAACACATAGTTTCTGGTTTCGATTACAGGATGGTTTTCGGGGCCGATTTTCCACCAGAAGACCTGGTTCTCTACCCGGTCTCTAGTGAACAGATTCTTCCTCTGGCCGGATACATATCATGTTCACGGCCGATCTGTCAGTTACCATTTCCACATTGTTCCGTGCACTGCACTTGCGTCTCCCATACAAGTGTATAGAAGGAGAACTTTGTGCTGCACCTATAAAAATGCATGGAACAGGGCATTTGTAAAGTGCAGCATTGGGCATCGGCAAAAACGCAAGCACGGGGCCGGTGTGAAATGTGAGAAATAACCTTGTGTTTACACTGCAGAATGGCATGGCATGGGGATGATTTTTGATCTTTATTGCAGTGGCTGTTTTTCTATGTGTCAGGTTTAAAACAATTGGTAGCTTACACTGTCTTTGTATTACCTGGCTGTTCTTGCAATGTGTGCATTATGTAAATTCATTTCCTCAAGGTTGCCATTTTCTCCCGCAACGTCTAACAGGCCTATTCTCCACTGCGTAGGGTTGGAGAAAAGTCTGACCATAGTTTTCTGTGGACTATGGCATGCCTATTTACACCATGAAAATCAATAGATGCACTGATGTGTTAAATACACACCCATTTGTTTTTCAGGTGTGTAGTGTACACATTGTGCCCATAGCTATTAAATAGGCCCGTTATTAACACACTTTACATCAGGGCAAATCATTCCCCTTTGTCACCAAGACATCATAGACACATAATGCTGACAGGTACTGGATGGCCGGCACAGTCGATAGCTAAAGCGTGTTCCTATTGAATGTGTGTTTCTTAAATCGAGCTATAGATTGATCTGTTTATCCAAAATAAATGCCGGCACACAAAGGGTACACGGCAGATTCTCGGCACGACCAGCCATGCCTGATGACGTCATCACGCACGGTTGATCTGCCGGTAGATCGACAAGAATTCGAAACACTTAAGGCAGCATATTTCTGTTGGGGAAATAGTTATTCCAGAATGGCTAGCCAGTATTCACATTCCGTAATGCTCTGCGTTATATCGTATTGTATAAGGAACTGGAAGTCCTTCCTCACAAAACAGATATTTCATATTAGGTGGGTGACTGCATGCTAAAATTAGAAACTTCACCAGATACATCTGTCTGCTGGAGCTCCCAGCTCCTTTCCATCAGTGTAAAGGATTAATGCCGAGATTCCATTATTTATTAAAATGCAGCTCAGGAATCTTGACATTCATTCTTTTTAATGGTCATAACTGTGTAATGGAGTTGGAAATAAAATGCAGGAATCTTTCCTCCAGAGTATAGAAGACTCACAATGAGCCAACCACTGATTCAACCTGCTGACATCCATCCAATACGGAGTAAACAGCTTTAGGTGGACTTGGCCTTTAATTCCAAAGAGATTAAGAAGAAGTGTTTTAAAACAATAAAACATCTAAGGTTGGCTTATAACCAGTCTTACAGAATTCTGGAAAGGTTAATGCTCTCTGAAATTGTCTGCAGAAGACGCTTGGCAGGAAAACATTCAGGTGTTCACTAGCTAAAATAAAACTTCCCGGAGAATGGAGTATTGTACAGCTGTTCTGAAAATAATGGTCATATCATTTTAAAATACCCATTTGTAGTATCACAGTTCATCTTCCCTGCACTTGATCGATTGTTCGGGAATTGAACGTAAAGTAAACCTCGACCGAACAGAGATCGGACCTGTCTGTAAATCCCGCTCGATTGACATTACTTTGGGGGTCCCCAAGTATCAAACCGTCATCGATCATGCATGGTGTGAATCAGGTTTCGACCCGTGTATGGGGACCTTTTATCATACTGATCTCTATTTAGTTGCCAGGATTTATTGTCATCTTATGTTTTTACCATGCTTTAGCTTCCTATCATATCAATGTGCCAAGAGTGGTGTGTTACTGGGGTTTGGTCCTTCTGGAATGGAGGAAATCTGTCTTCATATGGGGTGTACTCAGGGTGATATAGAAATAAAGTGAATCATAATGATTTCTGTGTGCAAACTTTGTGGATGATGGAATGTGTGGTTTTCCCAAATTCTGACACTTCCATAGACTTCAGCAGATCACTAAATAAAAGGGTTTTGAGGAGGTCAATCTCACCCTTTAAGACTGTATGGTGTGACCCTGAGCTCAGAGAATACACAAAAGAAAATGGAACAGATAAATTACAGGAAGAATTTGCAGAGAAATACTGTCTGGGTGTCGCACTCGGATTACTGCCTCCTCCTAAAACAAGGACTACACTGCATCTAGTGTTCAGCGGCAGCACCAAGTTTCGTTTTTTGGTGCCTCACGGGTGCAACCCGCCAATATTTAGTCCTAGCCTTAGAAGAAGTGACAGAGGAGAGCAAAGAGTAATTGGAGCAGAGAAAAGAAACTCACCCAGCCGCTTTGTACATGCTGTATACAGGGGGCATCTTATCTTCCGGTGCATGAAACACCTTAATGCTTCAAGTTCTGCCCACATATAGAAGGGACACAAGGGCACTCAATGACCATACACCCAGAAAGATGTGGAGCAGGTAGCACAATTTATATTTTATAATGATGACAGAAGAGTCTGAGATGGAGTCCTAGCCAAGTGTCACATGAGCACATGCCTAACAGCACTTCTTTCTGACCTGGTAGCCCCCTGTCCAGGATAAATTTGGGATGGAGACTGTTTCTAGTGATTACCGTATCTGCCGGCGTATACGTCCAGAAGGGGCGATAAGACGACCACACCCCCCAACTTTTACAGTTACAATATAGAGTTTGTGATATACTCGCAGTATAAGACTACCAGGGTGTAAGTCGATAGTAGGTGAGAATTACGGACCCTGATGAACGTTTCATCATTATACTACAAATGGTTTTCTGCTATGAATGTAAAAAAGTTTTTAAAAACAGGAGATACAGCCTGTTGTTCTCCGTAATCATTGACATAGCATCATGTATCCATGGCACACTGCCCTGTTCTTCCCTTGCGGCTGCGCTGATACAATGTATAATTAGTCAGCGTGGCAGATTCAGAGCACGCGAATCGGACAGACCGTGACGCTTCCAGAGATGGTCCCCTGCACCCCCCAGCCTGCAGCACACGGCGTATAAGATCGACTCCCGACTTTGGGGAGGATTTAAAGTACTGAAAAGTCGTCTTATACGCCGGAATATACGGTACCTAATATGACCATATGCGTCACACAACAATTTTGGGTTGTTATGGCATAATCAAATTATCTACCAACCATTACAAAATGATTCATAAGAGGTCTTTAATTATGTTTAGGCCCCCTCCACGGGTCGGATTCCGGGGTCCGATCGGATTCAGGGCGCGTCGCACGTGAATCGTCGTGCCGGAATCGTGTGCAGGCCACCTTGTCCGTCCGATCGTTCGGGGGGGGGCCCACGAATTCGGATCCGTCAGCGAACCAACATGTTGGTCTTTTTGATCCGATTCTGCACAGATCAGGGGGAGTTGCCATTGGAGGTGGAATCGGAGGAGGAGGTGGAAATCGGAAACCGGAATCGTCCCGGAATTGTGACGAATCCGGGGAAAAGGTGGGTATGCAGGATGGGATACTCTTAATTGGCGATTGATCACACCTGCGATTCCCGGCGAATCGCCGATCGGATGATGAATCGATTGGACATGGAATCCGACACGTGTATGGCTAGCTTTAGGACCATAGTGATAACACTATTACACACATGTTAAAATGTGCATTTTCTATACAAAATCCATTGTTTCACCATCACGTCTCAGTAATTCCCCATCACCACACCTGGGCTCTCTCAGGGCTCTTTCACACTATATGCATTGCAATTTTTTTTTTACCGCATGCATTCTTTTACTGCGTGCATTTTTACATAGACATCCAATGTTACCATTCACACTGCATGTGTTGCGTTTTAAAAAATGCAGCGTTTCCTCGTGTGTTTTTTAAAGCTCCCTGCTGTATGCATTTTTTATTCACTTTTCATGCATTTTTCATTGATTTGTTCAAAAACATAAATGCAAAACGCAAATGCAGATGTAATGTGAAAAACGCATGCGTTTTTGTGTTTATGCAAAAACGCATATAGTATATAAGGGCCCTCAAAGTCTGCTGGGTACACCTAAGGTGTCTTCTACAACCAGATCATTGGTAAGATTACTTATAGGGCAAAGTTTCACAATTCCTACTTAGTGGTATTTTCAGGACTATGCTCCATTTGGAGGAACCCCCAATCTCTGACCGTTTGTGTGTAATGTGTCCTCCCTTGCACGCCATGCAGGAGACTATTTATAATACAAAGTTTATTTATCTGCATTGTCTCCTTGCTAAGTTCTCTGATGTGTCTGGGAAAAATCTCTGCATGGGATAATTGGTGCTTCTGCCATTCAGAATCACTCATAATTACTAACTTGTTAACCCCTGCAGTGGCCATCCTTTCCCAGCAGTTGAAAGTGATGCTTGGGTTTGTTGCATTGCTTGCAATTATGGGGCTGTGCTTGGCCACCTTTACTTAGTAATTATTACATCAGAAATCTTTCATGAAAGCTTATTCCTTTTATGTATACTTTTCATAGTCATCATTATCTGAACTAAAAAACCATTATATCACATACTATTACTGAATGTTTCTATTCTTTCATATAGGTTTTAATTGCCAAAGAATCAGAAGTCAGCTATTTATTTCTCCATGAAAACAGAGCTACTAGTTTGAAGTCAACACCATACAAAGGTAATATTTGGATCATTTGTAATGCCTAAATAGAAATTGGTAGCCGTTAATCAATTGACTTGTTAAAATAGTGTTTTATAAGGAAAAAAAGTTCCAAAGCAAATGTTCAGTTTCTTCTGTGTTTGTTGATTTGTTTTCTACAGTTATATAGTTGTGGAGTATAGAATATTCTGAGCCTGTAAGAACTGCTTTGTGAGAGTACATGTGTTCCTGAAGCCTGGTTAAGTATCGTGCATTGTTTAATGCACTACGGAATCTTTACACTGGGGATTATCTGAGGAATGTCTGATTATTTTACACACACTATGCACATTTTGGTATTTTCCACTCTTGCACTGAAACCTCAGTTGGATTATAATTGCAACCAGAAATTACACAATATGCCACAGAAGCCAAAGAGAAGTGCTATTAATATCCATAGAGAAACATTACTCTTGGCAGAGTGCTGGTAAGGAACGTGGGTGGAATAATTAGAGTATTATTATTAATGTGAGGTGCAAGTGAAAAGTTCTATTTAAAGTGCATGCCATCGACTCTCTTCCTGGCTTTAGGAGACTATATAACCTATGACCAATTGATCAAACATTGTTGACGTGTATTTCCAAGATTTTTTTTCCAGTGGAATAAAATGACTCCGTGTGGAACTTCTTAATCCTCAAAACTATTTTTTTCCAGACGTGTTTTTTACCTCAACCCTGAACATTAATGCAAAAATGAGTTCTGTAATATAATTTATCACAGACCGTTAGTGTTTTGCTGAAACTGAATAGTTAATGCTGGTTATACCATACCTGATCCGTTGCTGTCATATCCAGTGAGGTTTTCATTGATTGCATCTCCTTCCTTGGAATGGAATGTTTCTATTACACAGAATAAGTATTATAGTTGGGTTTAGTTTTCAGGGTTTTTTTTGAAGTTAGGTTTTAAGAAAATGACTTTGTCGGTCTTGTTGTAGTTCAAAATTGTATGATTTTTGTATTTTGCAATTTGCTAAGTTGCACTATAGTTTGGGCCCTGTCATCCCAAAAAAAAAGTAATGGCGATGAAAAATCATTTAAATAAACCTGTATCTAATGTTATTTTTACTATCAAAAGTATGTGTATATACAGGGTTGCACAATAGTGGTACTCTGGTACTCAAAAGGGTACCTGCATTATTGTTACAAAGCTTATAACTTGGAGGCACTTGGGGGATGAAAGTCAGAGTAGGCATATGTTAGCTCTCTGACAAGAGAAAAGCACTGTGTGACAGCTGGAATATGACTATGAAAGCAAGACATTTGGACTGCAGGTAGTCTCAGGGGTTAGTTACTAAATCATAACGTTTCAGGGTTGTACTACTGAGGTATGAGATCTGGGGGTTCAAACATGTTGTACTGTGAGAGTTACATTTGACCCAAAGCCAGCTGGTGAACTGTGGATGGAGACAGCTAATCGAGGATCAATCAGAAACAGGGAGGTCCATCTGCAGCAGAAACTACCATGCAGGAAGCTGATGCAGAGGCCAGTGAGGGAGACAGAGAGGAAGACCACCCTACGTATGGGGCGAGTACCAAACGCCATCTCCTGGTACTCATCTGAGGAGCTCACTGAAGAAGTTATGTGCACCCCTGTGTATATATCTTCTTTCTCAGCAGGAAAAGTCACTTTCTGCTTGTTGACTTTGTATGAATCAGTAAGCCAGGAAGTGAAACCCTGACCCTCCCAATTCACTTTTCATGATCAGGTTTTTGATGTTTTCAATGTTTAGATACATGGATACAATTGGTGATGTCATAGTTTGGGGCTTAAATAAAGAAAATAGATACTACTTGCATGCTGGATAATGAAAAATTCTGTTTCTCTAGACAAGTCAGTTTGTAGCAACGGTTCTGCCGTTTGCATAAAGAACATGTGAGGACAGGTAGGGAATGTAGCTCTCCCAGTATAGCTGCTATCTCTCATTCACCATGCCCTAGGGCTGTGTAATTTTCTGTTACCGATTATCATTGCCTTTGGCTGTATTTAACTTATGCTTGCATTGCTGTAAGCTTAGTTTATTAACCGTTTCGCTGCTGACAGACACCCCGAACAAATTGAATTCCACCCTTTGTATTTAAACAAATAGGTCAAATAAGTAGAAAGTGTTTTTTCCCTCTCTCTCAATTTTCTATTTCTTTTTGTAATAATGAAGTGTTGAAATTTGTTAAATAAAGCTGATTTACACTTTTTCATTGAAGAGGAGCAGCAATTTTTTTATCTTGCATAATAACACTGAGTGTCCTGGCTGTAAATAATGATAATTTAAATGGCAATATTGGCTTCAGTATGCATGGTGACATGGACAGAACTTGGCCTACCACTAGCATTTCTGTTATTGCCATGATTAAAGTGGCCCTTAAGAGCCCTTTCACGCTTTGTACCTTTTTACACTGTGCTTTATTGCAGTTTTGTCTTGCGGCACATAAACACAACACACATTTTTGTACTGCAGCGCTAGAGATTCACTAATATGGGAGACCTAGCGCAGTTGCATACGCCAATGCAGGGATTATTCAACTCCAATAGACATGTTGGCATTCCAACGAATGGCTCTGTTGCCAGTAAACTCGCAAACTGAAGCCACTTAAAGGTTCATTGACATTTGAACGTACTCTTTCTAAGGAATATGCATTCGCTGGACTGGCAGTCCTATCTAGTATTTTCTTTCTCTGTGTTAATGTAGCTGGTCGGCCCTCTTTCAGTTACTGGATTTTATTTCTTTGAAGGCCCCCATACACCTAGCGAGCCTCAGACGATTTTTCGGCCGATGGATGTGCATGCACGCTTGTGGATCGCGAGTGCCCACATGCCCACAGATCCTGTGCCTGAAGGCTCAGTCAGCTAGAGAATGGACATGTCCGTAAATCTCTGGCAGATGGCATTACTTTGGATGGGCACACAAAGGGTGCCTGCCAATACTCTGAGCGACAGAGTGCAGCTTGATGACCTCATTACATTGCACCCCCGTCGCTTGTCTACCGGCCCCAGGTCGTCAGGTGTATAGGGGCCTAAAGTCATGTAATCTAAATTGAAACACAATGATGATGTCACTGGTTCCAATGTAAGGTATGTAATGAAAACTAAAATATTTACTTTAAATAAAAAAGAATTTAAATGGATCTAAATATGTGTAATTAGCATATTTTCCAGCACATGTAGAGTTAATGCTTAGATCATTTTAGCTGCTGTCCATCTTGTTAAGTATGATCTTGACTTGACTTCTCCAGGAGTCAGATATTGAAACTCCAGCCAGCTTTGTTCTTTTGTGTTTGGTAGGCATGCCTGCTCATAGATTGCTTCAGGTCAGCTATTTCTTTGTGTTTTATTGACTGACTGAAGATACCTTTCTGGAGGGCTCAGCAAATGGACAGATTCATGTTCCATAACTCCACAAGCTCTACCCAAGGACTTTTATTTTCATGCTGCCCGTGTTCTTGTATCTTTACAAGGGGCCTGTGCAATCCCCTACATTACATTAAGATCTGCAGTAGACGTCTCCCTCCCAAGCTGGGATTGCTTTGGGATGAAGTATATGTATACAATGACTAGCAAAGAACTACTGGACACAATGTTTATATAAATCTCTACTTATGAATGTGCTACACAACATAGCACAACCCTATAAGGATATGCACAGTAGATTCTTTACCAACCTGAATTAGTGCAAAGCAAAGCCTTCAATATATAGGTACGTTCATGTACATTCTTCTAACCCTGTGTTCATTGCTCAGTACATTCTGTTACCAGTGTTTTCCAAGTTTAGTGAAATTTTAAAGTGTGACAACAACATGAGGACAAAGTTAGTTAGTGTGCCAGTCTGAGCTGAACCAAAGTTATATTTTGAAGTTAAAATAGCACGGAGTGATTGTAAGTCTGAAGGTTTTCATAACTTGTGCCTGGTTTGCACCCATTATTGATAAGGTTGGTCACCTTATAGGCCCTGTGGTGGAGTGGCAAACTCATGGGCCGGAATCAAACCCACAAAACAGTAGGGCAAAATAAGAAACTAGTTTAAATCCTTAGATCGGAAACTGGTAAAGAGTGCTGGGTCTACACTACGTTTTGTACTGGATTACCTTATGGAAAGTAACGTGCTGGTCTATACTGGTCATTACCCGCGGCAGAAGCGATGTGACATAGTCAGATAACACGCTAATTGATAGACCATGGGCACGTTATGTGATGTAAGCAAAACGCCCTCAATGAGTTTTCTGGGCAGGGTTTCTTCATGAAAATGAATAGGGTGCAGACCTGGTTAATACTGCACCCTTAACTGTAACAAAGGGCACCCGAATAGCGTCAACATGGTTTAAGTTTACACCTAACCTGTTTCTATAACACATTATAGTGGTTCCAGAAGTTTGTCCAGTTTCTTTCTCTTTTAACAACATGTAACCTTTAAACCATCAAGTGTTTCTAAGATGCTAGATACCAGTTAAAACATAGGGAACAATATTGTAATAATAATATTGTAAAATATTAATAAGGAAAGGGACATGAGGTGCACCACCTAATGAAACCAAAAACTTTTTTTTACACCTGTGTCAATGGACCTGAATGAAACACAACAATTCCAATGTTAGGAGTGTTTATGAATACATTTGTCTTTTTAGTTTATTGTGCATCCTTTAGGTCAGGCAGTGTCATTGGGAAGACAAGACAGAGTAAGGGCTCATTTACATGGGCGGTGTTTAATACAGGTAAACAGGCCATAGTCTCAACCGACCGATGTATGCCACATTAGGCATCGGCCGGTCGATTCTCAGGCCTTCGCCCAATAGGGCCTTCATAATGGTCCTTTTTAGGAGGAGAGACGTTTCGTGCTCGGCTGCCGAAGCACGCGGTTGTTTCCCGGGCTGCTAAGAACATATACATTTCGCCTTAGGGCTTGTCCCCACGTAAACAAGTGGCAAGAAGCGAGTGCTTGACCGCCCACGGTCGTGTCAGAACCGCGCCGCCCCGTGAGCATACGCCAAACTGGGGACAAGCCCTTAGGATAGAATTTTCCCATGACAGACATTCTCAGTGTCATAAGAACTGTAAACATTACATCCCAAGTACATTTCTCATTTTTTGGGCTTTATTTTCATGTAAAGCTCATGTACTGTTGTAAAGCTCATCTGCTCCCGTTGATGCACGTTTTCAAGACGAGAGAAATACTTGCTCCGAAAGATTGATGTAATTATAGGGTTTTGTAGCAGTCTGACATTGTTACATCTCTGAGTCAGCTCTTTCCCTCTAATCATATGTTCACTGACACTTGGTGAATATACTTCAGATTATTATGTTTAGCAAAGAAAGATTCTTGCTGTGGTTGTGGAAAGAAAAATATATAGATTTTAGGGATTTTTTTTACTTCCAGTAACTCTTTATGTGGACTTTGCTTGCACTACATCTCCCTTTTGGAGAGGATTCAGATAAACTTGTATTTTAAAGTCAAATCATTTGTTTTTCTCTGTTATGTATTCCTATGTTTCTGAAAACAGACCAGAGCTATAATAAAAAATCTAAAATAAACAGATTTTTAGGTTTCCTTCTTTTAAAGTAAAAGTAAAGTAAAGTCTTTTCCTTCTAAAAGTAGCTATAGCTGTGTGCTGACAATTTGGGCAATAATCCCATTTCTGTGGGTACCCATAGACACATCTTGCTTACAATTCTCTAATCTTAACACTGGTTTTGAGAAATGCATTGTTTTTCCTTCTCCATTTTCCCATCTCTAAAGTATGGAAAACATTTATGTCATACAAGGGTCGATGCCCGTGAGATGGATCAGCCTTTGAGCACAGCGCGATGACGTTATCGTGCGGACCCCGATCTCGAAGGAGCTTGAGGCACAGCACTGCTTTGTCATCCAGCTCAGCTGATGCTTTGCACGGGTACCTGCGATCCCCATCCAAAGCAATGGACATCGACGATGATTTACAGTCATGTCATGTCCGATATCCCATTCAATCCTGCTCGAAGACGAGGGCCGCATCAGATATGTGGCAGATAGATGGCCGTGAGCATGCACATCGCTCGAAGCGGCCATTGATCTAGCACATATTTATGCGTGTATGGGCACTTTTATTGCTGCCCTGATACCATAGCTAGTCATTTCCAATTCAGCGACGTGGTGCCACATTTCTGAGTATTTCATATTTGAATCCCCCTAACAATAATCCTTAGTATGGCATATGGTAGACTTTAAGTGCCACACTCCGGTACTTGGCACGTCTCGCTGGTGTTCTGAAGTTGGTGATAAAGCCAGAGAGGTGGGGGTGACCTGGCCATTACAGTAAATGCAGGCATTCCAGGTCCTCACATGTGTACAGGGGCCTAAAGCGGGCAGGAAATATTAACCAATTTCATGACAATCGGTTTGTATTTCCTGTACTGCTTTTAGCACAGAATTTTGAAAATAATGGCATTGCCAGCGAGGATAAAAGTACCGAAAACATAATTTTTTCCCACTGAATATTCATTACAAAATATTTGTAACATGTATTCCTTTACTGCAGGAGCTCTTTTTATTTATTTATTTATTTATTTATTTTTTCTTTGTGAGCTACTTTTTAAATGACTATCAAGCGTCCGCCAGCACACACCCCCACATTTGGGCATCTGCATGTGCAGACACTCGCAGTCTGTTTAAAAAGGCCCCCATTCTGTCAATTTCGGGCAGACAACCGAAAGTGACCAGGCGACTCCTCATTTCACATTCCAGTTTGAAACTTGACATTTACAGATGTCTGTGTGAATGCCCCCTGAAACTGCCTCTTCAGTTCATATAGGTGAGATGTGTCTTTATATAATCTTTTTATATATCATAATAATAATTATTTTTTATTATACAGTATAATCAGTCTTTTAGTGTATCCCTTCAGTTAACATAGGTATTCAGTTATATAATGTTAATACAGGCTTCAGTTCACTGTTAAATGTTAATAAAGCACAAAGTAATAAATAAAAATGGGGTGGGCTAAGTGGTCACCCTCCTTGAGGAAGCCCATGGTCGCGAAACATGTTGGAGGATTAAAGATATATGAACACACTCTTATGTTTGGGCTTCAAAGGTGGTCCTTTTGAATAGATGTACTACCTGGTATACAACATGTGTAGGGATGCTGCCATATTCATTCTGTGGCAAAAGCAACATTGCATAAATGCCACCAAACCCTCAGGTTCAAGGAACATCACATAGAAAAGTAATCATGTCATTAGAGAAGCATCTCAGCCGATTATGTTTTAGTGGCAACATAAACTGTAAACTTTGTAAACAGGAAAGGGCAGCAGTAACAAATGATCTCATGTGGGGTCTTCATTTACACTGCAGAGATTCTGACTTCCTTTCTGCTGGGTCTTTCATACAGTCTGTTAGATATTTATTTGCTCCAGGGATGGAATCTTAGCTCTTGGAATGTTAGTTATCCCTTGGAGATTTGCTTGTAAAATCCTTAAACTGCAGTGATAGTTTTATCTTTAAGGCTTCCGTTTGCTTTCAGCTTAATGTGTAGTCAGTTTACATCTTTTGTGGACTATATAAAGTTTTTGCATGTGTCTGACATTATGTTTTTTGAAGGGGTGGAGCAGAACTGGTTTAGAATATACACCTAAAGAATATAAGACATATAAAGCTTGTCTGTTCCTTTACCCAAACACTCTACTGCTGTGTAGTAATAGGAAAGGGGTCGCCTTCTGGTTGTTTAAAATGCTGTATGTACTCCTAGTATAAGCTGACCCGAATATAACCCGAGGTACCTCATTTTGGAAAAAAAATCTGAATCACTTGAGTATAAGGCTAGGGGTGAAAATGCAGCAACTAAGGCATTTTAAGTGCATGATTGACTGCGCGATTTTTACACGCAATTTTTTTTTTTTTTTTTTACAAAGAGCATTATGGGTAACGGAGCCATCCCAAATAGTAAAATGAGGAAAAGCCGTGCCAGATCACCCCATGATCACCCCCATAGAGAAGGGATTTTTGATTCTGTCCATTCATGTCTCAGGGCTGAAAAATCGCGATCAAAAACACAGGGAGCCGAGATTCTGATCGTGGGTCGCACTGTGTCTGTGCCCAACCTTGGCCTTTAGTTGAAGTGAGAACAATACTAATATAATACGGTAGTTTAAAAAAAAAAAAAAAAACATCGCTACTGAAATTGTTTGTGTGGTCAACCTCGTGGACCTCAAGACGCCTTTGTGTTACTACATAGATTAGTCCTTCCGAGCTGAGGTCTTCTTTTCAAGATTGTTAAACTGCCTTAGGAAGTTTGTGGAAACCAGGAAGGTGGTGCTGCATGGATCAGAACTTGCATACATTATTATGATGGAAGAGTTTTCCATCCAGTAACCCAGATCAAGCAATAATAAACTGTAATATTTGGGTAAAGAAGCTTCAAATCTAAAGCCTAGTTTATCACAGAGCAGATTAATGAGTTCCTGGAAGCCTCTGGAGTAATGCAGAACAGATGCTCAGGTCAGAGTCTACACTTTAAGAAAGATGTAGAGCTCAATATATATATATTTTTCTTACTATTCAAACTTTTTTCCTTTATTTTGATTTTTTTTGTCATTGACAATGGAAGCAGCTGCATCATTTTTAGTTTTTCGCTTCCAAATATCACTTGCTACTGTGCTTATAGCGTAGACCACTTCCTCCCTGCGCTATATAAATAGCCCAGGCTTACTTGCAAATGTGCACTGTCAAACAGATTCACATTTCCTGCTGCTCTTGTGGATAGATGGAAGATTGAAATGCCTGTTTCTACAATGATTACTCCACAGGGCACTGATCCTTAGGACACTAATAGGAAGCGCATCCTGTTATAAATTTCTCACTGCTCCTTCTCTTTCCTTCAGCAAGGATAGTTTCCCCCAAATATGCTTTGTAAGGGAAGGGGGGACTAATTGAGAAAAACACATGAGGATAGATTTCCTGCTGTACTCCAGAAAGAACGCTGTAAAACCTATACACCTCTGTATGTAAATGTGCAAAGATAACATCTGACTCAGCAGTAAAAGGTCTCCGAGTCATAGAGATCAGTCTTCTTGATTCTGGGTTTAACCAGGCACTGTAATGCGCTATAAGTCTTCCTTACAGATTACATTACATGTTTGATGGTATATGTCTCCCATCGTGAATGTGCTTGCATAGTAACCTTTCAAATCAACAACCTTATTGGCTGTCTGTAAGGGACTTCAGCCCGTTAAATATTAATGAGATTCTGATTAGTGATGTAAGAGGAAATACAAAGCACATTCTTTGTTGCTGACCATCAGTGTAAGGACCACACTTTCTTCCACTGACTAGGGAAACCACAGTTTTCACCTTACTATGAAGATTCTAATATTTTTTTATTTTATTTCATGACATACCCTGTTTTTGCCTTATGATAAGCCATCCCCATCAAATAAGCCACCTCCCAATTCTTGCCCAAAATGTTAAAATAAGCCACCCCCACATATAAGACACCCTACCTGCCCGAATCTCCCATTCGGGTGGTACAATGGGCAACTGTGTGACTCCGTCTGGGCTGGCTGCAGAGCAGGAAGGACAAGCAAGCAAGCTGCCCGGCCGTAATAGAGTCTGTTACCCGACCATGCCGGTAGAACCCCCAAAAAAAGTGATTCAGTGAAGGTAGAGGGGACAATGATCGGCACAGAGTGATCAAAGGGGACAATGATTGGCACTGAGTGATCAGAAGGGGACAATGAATGGCACAGAGTGATCAAAGGGGACAATGATTGGCACCGAGTGATCAGAAGGGGACATTGAATGGCAGAGTGATTAGAATAAGACATCCTCCTGAAAATAAGACCTAGGGCATATTTTGGCATTTCAAAAAATATAACACAGTAACTTATTATCTGGGAAACATGGTATATTGTTTTACTTTATGCTTGGACCCCAAATCTAACTCCATAGATGCCATTGTTTCTGTGCACTAAACTGAAGACAGGCAACAAGTTTAAAACAGCTGTATTGCTATCTAGAATAAGGGTGCCCACACATGGGTCGATACCCGCTCGAACATTCATCGTGGCATCACCACGCTGCTCTCTATCGTTCGTCGATTGAATGTTGAATCGAAGCGCATCACTTTGCACAATCAATACTTTCTCATCTGAAGTTATAGCAATCAAACGGGGATTTACCAACATATTGGTTCCCTGTTCAATCAAGCTTTCGTTGAGTGCTTTTGATCCTGCTCAAAGAAAGGGTGGCCGCATTCAATTCGATTCGCATTCAAATCGATGCTCGATTAGATCGAGGTATTCAATCGTCTAATCGAAAATCGATCTTAATCGCATCAACATACACCCCACATTGAGTTTGCGATTGTGGGGAGATTTCCATTCCAAAACATTACTAAAATCGTCGATTTTGGTATGGAAACGATTGAAGTTCAGATTGAAGTGGTCTATGTTATTAGATTGAATCTAATCGATCCAGAAGAAACTCCACAAACATCGACGATTATAAAACGATTTTGGCACAATCGACGATGATTTTCCAACATGTCCGATCAAAATTTGATAAATTTTTCTGCCTTCATGGAACAATAATCGTCGATCGTACCATGTGGGCATTTCTCGATTTTCGTTCAATCGATGAAAAAATTAATCTAATCAAGCATCGATTGAACCAAAATCGAACCGTGTGTGGCTAGCTTAAAACACCAAAAATATTGGACGTGTCGCCCATTTCTTAATAAAATGTATTATTTTCAATTATTAGGACACTGCCTTGAAATCTTGTTGCCTTCTGTTAACCTCTTTAGCTGTAACCCAAAGTGTGGCTCAGTGTACATTTTCATAACCAATGTTGGCCACACTCAGGATTGCTTACCTGATGCAGCCATTGTCTTCAGCATTGCCGGCATGCATGTATTGTGTTACAGGCATAGGCATCCTGGGCCCTCACTTCCCTAACATCATGAATGTGTGAAGGGGGCGAGGGTGTCAGAGTTGGTGGAAAATACAATGTGATTACATTGTTATTGGTTTTTATCTCTCATACTGCTGTTGGACATGATTTGAAAAATTTATTGGACCACCAAGGGGGTTAAGGACACCCAACAACAGTAAGTTGTGTGTATGCTTATTTAGTTGTTTTCTTTCATACTCTTTTACTATAGTCTCCTGGATATACTTCCTTATTGGTTCATAAATTCCACTCCATGGAAGTAATTGTTTTCATGAACTGCATTGCTGAATAATAGCATGTGTGCTGGATGAGACTTGGAAACCTTCTGTTGTAGGAAGCCTCTATTGTACTGCAGTTATTCTAGGATTAAGGGTGTAATTGGAAAGAAAAAAAAAGGAAACTCCATGCCCAGGGATGTGCTGATGGGTGGTAAGCACTGTATTGGGCCTCAATGGACACGTCCCACCTCATAACCTCAACGCGTGTCGCAGGCATGATTTCAACGTGTTTTACCTGCATTAAACGTGGGCATTGTTTCCTATGTACCACCTATAACAGTGGTGGGCAACTGAGGTTATATGGAGGGCCACAAGGAATCACTAAGGGGCCAAACATAACATGTAGGACAGCCAAAGTTGATTAGGAAAGCCTGGTCAGCATAAGACCACTACACATGGTGATATATGGAATGCTACATATACATAATCAAAGGTTATGTGCCTCATAAATATTATGAAAGTAGTTTAGTGGAAGCATAGGCACTGGGTCTCAGCGAGTCCTGTCTGGGTGGGTCTCAGCGAGTCCCTCTCCTCCTCTTACTGCTCTAAGAAGTTCCCAGGCAAGGAGGTGTCTGTGGAGGATCGGTGAACAGGTTAGTTCCTATGCCATATGCATTAACAGGTTTGGGGGGTCGCCAAACAACACCCAAAGGGCCGCAGGTTGGGCACCTGGGACCTATAATGTAATGCAATGGTCATGTTAATGCAGCTATACAGGTGTTGTTTGGCGACAGGAATCCACATATATGTCGACGCTATGCATTGGACGCATCATGGGCATGTTAAATTTTAATGCAGTGGAGACTAGGCCTAACTCTTGAATGTATTATATACACCATGCATATGTAATATATGCTCTGCAAACCATACAGACTTTAGTCGCATGCTGAAGGGATTGCCATGTAATGTACTCGGGATGTTGTATTAGCAGTAAAATGTGGTCATTCAAGCAGCTGTAGTCTGTTATTTTTTCCCTTTAACATGCTTTGTTCCAAATTGAATTCCTTTGAGGTCCATAACCTTGCATTTGGCTACAAAGCTTAGAGAATGATGCTATTCAGCAACCATTACTGGTTATTCTAAAAATGCCGCTATGTGGGTAGCCAAGGTCATTGAACGTGAATACTGCTGTTTAAACTCCTGTTTTTTTCCCCCAAGCCCCAAATCACTTACTGTGGAACATTGCTGTGCTTTTTTACTTCCATTTTCATAGAAAATGCTCCAAAGATATCGGGGAAAAAAAGCAAACTATGGCTTTGAAACTATTACAGAAGTTTGATTCCTTTTTATTAAAAAGCTTTGAAAATAGTGTCCATGCTGCATAGTTACTGTGCTATGTAGAAACATTGTCTGTTCTTGATAAGACTATGAAGGGTTATTTCATAACAGTCATAGACAGACCTTGCCGTTACTATAACAACAGACGTTATAGCACCCCATTGTGTTTCCTCAGACCCGCAGTATAAGAATTACTAAGCTTTTTTCGGATGTCGGAGAAGATTTTGAGTGCAAGATCATTTCAATAAAAACACAATAGGGTTTTTGAATCTTTGAAGGTTTTTGAAAATTGGAGATGGTCATATTAAAGTCTTGCTGTGTGGTATCCTAGGCTTGCCTTTTATATTGTCTTCTCCCCCCACTGCATTACTGACTTATCATCATTCATTAGACGGACACATGAGGAAATCGCCCGGAGTAATAAAAACCTGACAGAGGTTACGATCCTGACGTTCTCTAATTAAAAATGTGTATTTAAAGCCTTAGGGAATGTATCCATGGCATGGAGGGCTCCGTTGGCACCATTGTGCGGAACCCATCCAGATACCCACCTAACGCACCAGCTGTCTCCACAGCGTGTGGCTGATCGGAAGGTTAGCGTAATGCAGTATGTCAACCTCCGGCCGGCGGACTAGCTCCACGCCGTGAAGACAGCTGGTGCGGTGGGTATCTGGATGGGTTCCGTCTCCATCCCTGTCAAGGAGTGTGCTTAACACAGGGGTGCCGACTAAGCCCTCCATGCCGTGAAAACATACCCTTGGGGGGTTGCGCAAAAAGACACAACCCATTCTTCCCTATGGGCTATGGAGTGCCTGTATAAATAGGAGCAGCATAGCCTGGGAGATTGTGCACAGAGCCAATCACAACTTGGGACCCTGTATTGGAACACTGGGCTTTGGTGACGATGGCGCTCTGATGCATCCATTAACTGATGTGAAAAAAAATGCACCTGCCTGTGTTTTTTTCTGTTATATTTAGTATGGTGCTTAATGTGCTTTAAACCATAGGCACACTGGGGAAAATCTGTGGGCAGTACGCAGGTTGGACATCACGGATGTGTCACCCCAACATGTATGCAATGCCCAACAAAAGTTCAACGTAGACATAGCCCTAATTATAAAAATCTGCCATAGGACGTGTATGTATGGGTAGCGTGTGGTCTGCGTACAGTGTAAAAGCGGGTGGGTATACTTTGTTTTAAAGCTTACATATCTCTTAAAGCCTAAGTCCAGCTATATATTTTAGCATATGCAAGGCTTAGACCCTGTCACCCATTTAATAACTTAAAAAAAAAAAAAAA
>CM070039.1:46097298-46126135 GCA_036250615.1 Ptychadena robeensis
GGATTTTTTTTGAGTTTACAACCGCTTTAAGCAGGGTACAGACGTGCAGATATAATAATATATAATATAATATGCGGCCATCGCTGTTTTCGAGCAGGACCAATCAATCACGCTCGAAAACAGCCATATCGGACATGACCGTTAAGTACGGCCAATGTCCGTTGCTTTGCATGGAAACCCCGGGTCTCTATGCAAAGCATCGGCTGAGCTGGGGAGAGAGCAGAGCTGTCCCCAGCAACGCTGATATCTGACAGCAGTGTGATGTCGTAATCACGCTGCTGCAGGGAACATCGGACGGCTCAAATGTCGAGCCGTCTGTACCCTGCTTTATTCTAAACATTCTGTTTGAAACAGTCCTTACCCTCACTTCTACTAGAAAAAATCCATTTTACTTTAAGTAGACCTGATTATCAGTAAAACATCTTGGGACTTGAGATGCTTGCCGACCCTACCTAGCTGAAACTAGAAATATGACTTCACATACATATCAAATGAGATTTTAAGATGTAATTGGCAGGATTAAGATTTTACATATACAATATAGCCATACCACGTAAATGGGATGATTCTTAGGTTTTTTAGAATATTTTGTATACTGTTACTATGAGGTTTTGCAGAGGTTTCTTTAGCTATAGAGCAGTGGCCTGTGCTTGCTGTTTACATCATCTTTATAAGGGGTTATTCTTGGAAAAGTTGATTCTTGGAACTTCTCACAGGGAACTAGTAGATGTCTGAAGTTTCCTTTATTTTCTTAATGAACTTCCTGTCAACATTGTAAAACCCTTAGATAATTAAAATAATGAAAACCGTATGGTTGCTTCAAGGGTAAGCAAATCAGTTCTGGTTGAGTGGATTTGCTTGGGAGAGTCTGTATATTGTTGAGATGTATTTTACACATATATTGGAAAGGCAAGATTCAAAAACGTTGAAATTAACTTCTCAATGGCCAATGTCCTGAAATGTGATGCTGCTGCTTGGACACTGACCGCAATTGATAGCAAATAGAAAGAGCTGCACCATCATCATGTCCAGGAGAAGGCAAAGCCACTTTCTCATATGATGGTTGCCAGAATTCACACATTAATACTGAACTGGCAGGTTCACAATACTATATTGAAACACAAGCTGACCGAAAAGAAAAAATATTTCCTCTCTCTAAAGATATTGCTTGATTCATCACCTTTTAAGATTGCACTGTTATTAAGTAGCGACCCAATTCATAATGTAATTGTAAGGCTAATGCAAAAATAAATGCAAACAAGATGAAAAGTAGGGGATAACTTAAGGTGTCCATGCATGGTTTGATTATTTTTAGTTCGGTCATCTATAATTACTTGAGTTGGTAGTTTGAAACTTGATTCCATTTAACCAGAATCGATCCACCAAAAGTGATTAATATCGAACATAAAATTAATCGAGCAATCGGACATATTGGTAAATTTTCACATGTATCTGATAGGTTTTCTAGGAATTTCTGTGGATTTGTATCTGATGGTACGATGGAGCATGCACACAGTCAAATATCTGGTCCCTCTAAGATGGCGTGCGCCGCTAACGGAGACACAGCATCAGAAGTGGCATGTCCAGCCATGAAACGCGTTGATATAGTGTGAGCACAAGAAGTGGCGTCGATATAGTGTGACTTATTTTAGAGAAACCAATAGTAGAAAAGAGAACAGAACCCTCCACCTGAGCTTTCTTTTTTTCGGGCACCCCAATACCAAGAAGTAATTATAACACAGAGGGAAGGTCCAAGCTGTGCCAAAAAATCCTCGGTTACCCAGAAAAAGCCAACTGCTGACCGTCACAAGTCTCATCACACTGAGTAGGGGGAGTGTATCCACTAAATCCCCTACACGTTTGTTTATTTTTTGCCGTAAGGGTAAAGGCTGGGATACACAGCTCTATATTTCTATTCTATCTATTGATCTCGCTCAGAAAACGGCATACACGGGTAGATTTCTGCACAGGTCAGTGCCGTGAACGTGCTTGGCGCTCGGCTGTGCAGATATCTGGGAAAAATCGACCCATGTATTCCTACCTTTACTCTCTCACCTATGCCAACAACCACCAATGTAAGTTATTTAATTCCGGGATTCCCCATGGTGTTACCAAACTGTACTACCCCAGCTAGAATATACAGGCTTGCTCCTCACCTGATCCTTTTGTGTGTTGTTTTCTTTGTTTTCCCCTGCAACATAGAAACGGTGAGCTTAGGCGAGTGTCACTGCACTTGTAAGTGGAAGACATATTCTTAAGTTATTTAGATAACATAACAAGTTCATAGGTCTCGAAGACAAAAATTAGACTTTTCTTTGAGGACTGGTCTGGGAATAGGAGTATGGTGGGCCATAAGTTTAATCAACAATAAATTAGTGCAGATAACTTATTATGTCGGAAGAATTCTATGAAATATCTTTATTGTGAAAAAGCAGGTTGACACATACCAAAAGAAAAAGAATATTTTCTAGAAGTCTGTTCTGAAAGTACAGCTTTTTTTCTGAGGTTTAGTTTGACCACAATTACCAAGTCATTCTCATGCAGAGCACATTTCACTTCACGCTGCCTTACATTTACCAGGACAACGCACTGGAGCACCCTGGTATCTGCAGACCAGTAGAACGCATTGCATATGCAGAAACCGCTTCCATTGTGGAAACAATTTAATTCCACTTTGCAGCATAAAATTGGACCTCCAATAAAAATACCTCACCGACAGAGGAGGGAGGGGGACAGTAGTATCAGCTCACATTATGCACCTCAGTAACGTAGATGTCATTTAATTAACATATGAGTCTGCAAAGTTAAAGTGCATATTCCCCATTCCCAATGCAGTAACTCGTAGCCATAGCAACAGATGACTTTTTAACACTTAAACATTTATAAAAACAATCAAGAAATCCTTTTGGGATAATGTAATTAGACTCCTAGAATACTCGTTGAGGTCTTCTATGAGTTACATAGATGTTAGAACCTTTGTGGGTTTTCTATTTATTGATTGTGATTGATCATGTTGGAATGTCTCTTAATGTTTATGATGTGTTAATATATATCTATAGCTGGTGTTTTTTTAAGCTTGTAGACATGTTTCAAGAGAGGAATCCGTACAAAAATATTTCAACATTAAATTTCTTGTTAACGGTTGGTAGACAGGTTTTCATAGAAAACTTGCGTCTTTTATTATTCTGCATTAGAATGCAGCGCGCGTATGCAGAACACCCTACAGCAATGGTTCCTAAACTGGGGGGCTTGAGGTGTTTGGGGGGGTGACAGGCCCTCATTCTGAACCTGTGTTTGAATGGGGAGGGGACGCTCGACAATGTTCCCAAATAGAAAAGGGGGACCTGCACAGAAAGTTTGGGAACCACTGCCCTACAGCATACATTTTATTACCACAGTGTCTCCCTCACACTAGTAAAATAATGCAGCGCAATGTGGTAATGTGTTTTGCATTAGCATTAAGCTAGTGTGAAATGGCCCTCAAAAATGGTTAAGGACAGTAGGGAATACTAAACTTGTAGTTTCCCAGCGCAGATAATATCTTGAGGGCATTGCACTATGGCAAACGCAACTTCAGACAAACACACATATATACAATCGGCACTAAAAGTGATTGAAGACCAAAAGACACATAAATGCAAAGAGACAGACACACATATACAATCAAGTACCTTAAATTACCATTCAATCTGGGGAGACATGTCTGACACCTTGGAGTGGGTGTCTATACCTGCGCGAGCATTTACAAAATCACAAAATCACAGCATCATAGCATAATGTGAAGGGGCCCTGATACTTGACTTTCTGAGCTGCAGCCGTAACAATCTATCCCCCCTCATTGATAAAAATTAGAGTAAATGAAGGTTTTTACATCTAACCCCAGCACCTGGATTGTGCTGTTCTTGTCTTTTTGGTTCGGTACCCTTACTAAAACTGTATTTTTTTATGTGATTTAGGTTATGGTCCTCTTCCTGTCTTTTGTTTGTCAACCACTTTGTTAGCTTTATTCTTTGCATGGTTTCTATATTGATATTGTCTTGATTTTCTTTTTTTCTTGTTTTTATTTTCACTTTTGCATGATTCCCCTTTGTTCACCTTCCCACCATTCTCTGTCAGTGCACCCATATCTCCCCTACATGCCATGTCTCAATTTCACAGCATGTTACACTGGGAAGACCTTTTCAAGCCAGACGTCATCTAGACTTCACAAAAGAGGAGGCGGAAGCTGGCTCTGTAAGTTGAAGGATTTATCTGCATGGCTCTTTTAGCTTCTATTAGACTGTAGACAGTTTACAGCTTTTTTGTTTTCAAATACAGAGAGGCAACTGTGAATGACATAGCACCAAGGGAGAGTCTGCTGTCGTTACTGTCCTATGTGTGATTAAGTCTGCTTTCATATTTCATACTTCTGGTATCTGTAAGGATATTCTATTATCTGTCTGCTGGCTTTATTTGGTTACTTGGTTGAATATTCATTGATTAACTTTTTAACACATCTTTCCTAATAGCTGCAAATTCAGTCTGAGCTATCCTCATCTGCTAAGCCATTAAACTTGAATGTCTATCTAATAAAATCTAATAAAATCTAATCTAATAAAAAAGGTGGTCCTGACAGGTGTCCTCATGAATCCCTGTTTATAATATTATAGGTTTAATGCTGACCTAATGTGCAAGATTATTTGAAGTATAATTGTTGATCTGGTTTAAAAAACTGCTGTTTAGGTTTGTGTTTTCTTTTAATTACCTTTTAATTACCTAACCCAGAATATGTACCATATGTGTATCTGTGGTGTTCAGCTAACTGATGCATATTTTGTGCAACAGTTAGCTGCGTCTTTGTTTTAGATGTATGATAAAGTCAAAAGATTAGCTTTACATTCAGGTAACTGCCATTGGTTTAGAATGTGCTGAGCATTAACATCTCTCTGCTTAGAATCACTTTAAATATTAAGTATAAGTATATATATATATATATATATATACATATTAGTGTGGCCTTTTGCATATAAAACAAGTAATTACTCCCCCTTGTAGCTTTAGGCATTATGGATTACTGTATTTTTCGGACTATAGGACGCACCCAGTTTTTAGAGCAGGAAAACCATGGAAAAAAAGATTTAATACGTTTCCACATCAATTGGGTTAAAGCAATGAATTCAATGAATGCAATATTCAATTCAGCCAGTAGGTGTCACTAGCAGCAGTACACTCTCAGCACAACATCATTCTACACACTGATCCGCAGGAAGGATGGCCAACAGCTGCAGAGTGTCTGCTCTCAGTCTCTGCCCTCCTCTGCCGATGTTGCCATTACTGTGTCCGTTGAAGCTGCAGAGTGATTGCAGTTTCCACAGATGAAAAGAGGGAAAGATGCCAGTTTATCTCTATCTTCATTGCCTATGGCAGCAGGGGTTCTAAGCTCTGCTAGTATAGGCAATTATACAGTACAGATGGGAGAGCCGGACACCAGCTCCTCCATCTTCCCGGCTAATCTCCGTGCCTGGAGAGCTGACGGGAAGCCAAGATACAACAACCCGCAGCCGAGTGGCTGCGGGGGTCGCGCATTCAGACCATAAGACGCAGGAACTTTTTGCCCCAATTTTGGTCTGAAAAATATGGTAATTTATTACGGATGTTTATTTATTACGGATGCCTAAATTTTGACATGAGCATGCAAATAGCATGGAAACCGAGCCTGAGTGTTTACATGCTTATTTCAAGATTGTGACATCTCTGAAGTTCGCCTAGAAGTTAATAGCTCAGTTTTAAACATTTTAAACTGCTGTAAACATCAAGTTAAATTACTTAAGCCAGCTTTAACTTGTTCTGTAGTCTACCTGTACAGTTATACGCCTTTGGTGCTAATAGCATGATTAGTCTTCATATTGAGATTTGTACTTTTTACTTTATTTGAATATTAATGTACCCATCCCTAATAACCCCAGAGTGGGGGATCACTGTGCAATGGGTCTTGTGGTTTAGAAATGTCTGGTAGTAAAAATGTTACATTTGCAGTAGATGAGACTTGTCTTTCTACTTTACAGGCTCATAGAGGATAGGCAGCTTTGCTTTGCAGTCTGTTTAGAATTTATAAGAAGGAGCACACTTTGTGAATTTTGTTGTGAAAGCTTTGCTAATAGGCACATCTTGCACACTGTTCTTTTTCAAAGGTCATGCATAATGGGTTTTCCTGTTTAATTTTGTCACATTTTCATTAAAACTGATTTTGCTAACACAGCAGCACATCCTAATATCCAAAATGATATTCATTATTTTGCCTAATGTATCCTGTAATGGTTTGTACTTTTTTTCTATGCTTCATTTTCATGTAATAAATAAATGACCACTCCTCTTGTAGCAGAAATATTGTATGCATCTATATCTGAAGTTGTCATGGGATTCTAAATACATACCATGCTTGTGAAATACATTGAAACTTTAATATTTGACCAATTATATAGGGACATTGCAGGTCATAGTCTGGATAGTGGAGGTAGCGTATTTGTATCAAATGGATTTGTTTGATTTAGTGGCGGTTTTAGGCATGGGCAACATGGGTGGCTGCCTAGGGCAGAATCATGGACATCAAAAAAGAAAAAGTTTCCGCACATCTATGTTTCTGTCCCTGACATCATCCAGAAGGGAAGAGGTGCTCAGTTTGCGGGGTAGTGACTAAAGAGGGGCGGGATGCTGTCTTCGGGCACCGCCCGGCAGTATTACCACCTTTCACAGCTTAACCATCATCCTCGGCTGCTGCAGGACCTACGTGAGCAAACCCTCAGGGCTCCAGACAGGCTTGAACTGACCCTGAAATACATGATGGTGCTGAGCAGGTCTGTAGAGTCGGCACGGAAACCCTCAGACTCCTAATTCTTCTTTATATATAAGATCAGATATATTGATTATTATCATTTATTTATATAGCGCCAACATATTAGAGTTAAGACACAACACAAGATAACACACATAGGTACAGTTGGAGGAGTAACCCTGCCCGATCGGGCCTACAATGTAATAGGTTGGGTAACAGAGTATACAATAGGTGGGGGAGTATACAATTGATGTATGCTAATGTTCCATGTTTATTAAAACACAACATACTCCAGATTTTATCGGCCAGAAATCGCTTGCAAAGTTGTAAGCATTGGTCGGCGATTATTGCATCTATCATTCATCTATCACAAAGGTATCGACCCGTGCATGGGGTACCTTAACTCTTTTTGTACAGGTTTAGATAGGTCTTTATAGAGAATGTCAGTTCTGGGGTTGGTTGGGTGTGTTGATTTGTATTGTCATCAAAGTAAAAAATTTAATCATCTATCTTCATATAGTTGTTTATTTTTTTTGTTGTTGATGTGAATTGCTTGAATAAACCTTTACAGGTGGTTTCCTGGGGGCATGACCCCTTCAGGTTATCAGACATCATTACAATCTGGATAACAACCAGTCTGTTACTGACGGATGCCCATTCGTCTGTAACGAATTCAATGCATTGTCTATGGGTGTCGTTGGCGCACTCCCCTTGCGTTACTGACGGATGCGTCAAAATCAACATAGTGGTCTACGTTGATTTTACTGCAATGGGGCACAAAGTAGCAGACCAACGCATGTGGAGACCGCATCATGGATCACAATGGTCTACGTCAACATCCTTCAGTTTGACGTACGTCAAACGGAGGGATTTTGACGTAGTGGAAACCCAGCCTTTGTGTGGAAACTATTTAACTTTTTTTACCTGGTGCCATAAATAATAATTGTTGAATTGTGTCATTGCATATTATTATTGGTTTTCCTGTTAATGAGAGTAATAATCTTTGTTAATATATGTTTTCACTCATGTCTGGAAGCTCTTGTTTGGATATAAATTGTCTCATGCACCATTGATCATGTCTTTTCCTTTGCACGCAAGCTGTATTAATCAACACACGCATATGGTTATTCTCTTGTAATTGTAATTTCCACTTTTTCTCTATTTGTTTCTGTTTCTGTGCAAGCATTCCTATCTGGACAGGGAGACCTCCCTTCTGCTCAGAAACATTGCAGGAAAGCCCTCTCACTTGCTGACTAAGGTGATGAAGCTTGCTCTTTCCATCTGCATGATCTCCTTCTCCCCTCAAGCTTGAATATATCAACTGTGAAATGGATAAATGGGCATTTGGATGTGTATTCACAAGCTTGTGCTTATTATCTTTGTACATTCTAAGACAGACATGCTTTTTTAGTTTCATCCTAACAGTCATTGATGACAAGAGTTTTTTTTTTAATTTCCAGAATTACCTTGTAACATGACAAATGAATATCAATTTCTCCTATAATGTTAATGAACACTTGGAGCAAGCTTTAGTGATTCCTCACTAAGCTCTGCTTTGCATCATTGACAGAATTTAGATCCGAAAAATGTGCGTTTTTCATGGTCACATCAATTTGCAACTGTCATTTTCCAACTTTCTAAAAGATTGTCGGCTAGTAAAGGATGATTGATTATCCCAGGCAACACAAATTCATCTCCTACCTTTATCCTTGATGTACCTGTCTTCAGTATCAAAGCAGACATGCATTGTACTTCTGACATCTCTAGCTGTATCTGTCAAAACACTCCAGCCTTATCCTGAGCACAGAGTACTTCAGTAAATACACTAAAGTTTGCTCCATTTGTGTCTTGGTCATATTGTAGATATTGCCTTACGATTGCCAACATTAGCACTCTGGTTTGTGTGGGCAATAAATGTGCAGCTGTATACATCTTAAATTAATGAGTTATGTCACTCCGTATGTAACTTATCCAAGAATGTCTAGATCTTGATGGACAAAATATGAAACTGGTTATTTTCCCTCCAGTCTTTCTCCGAATCCTTTGAAAATGACTTACTTTGTGTTCTCTAATAAGGAGATGCCCTGTAATAGATTTATAGACACATGTCATTCGTACTCTGCTAACTCCCTCCAGTGTTTTCCCAGTTGTGAATACCAATTACGGTACCCTCTAAATAATGGATGGAAATGACTCTGCACAGTCTTTTAATTGCATGGCTCTATTCTAACATGTAGTGCAGTCTTTTCTCCCTTGTGTGCCTAGCTATATATTACCCTGCTTCCTTTTCCTTTTTTGTAATTATACCCACTTCTGATTTTGAAATGTTTGAATGTTTTTCTATTAATGGGGATTGATCTGATTAGTGATGTTTTAACTTTCCTTTTACCAATACAGAGCACAAAGTTTTACTTATTTTGGTATTGGATACATTTATTTAATTATTAATGGTGATAATCATGTGCATTATATAACACCTAGAGGGAACATGTGAGGATAGCACCATGCCGTCTTTCTATAGTCCTTTACCCACAATATCTGTATACAGTTCTGGCTGGCTATATGAAGTGATGACGCCATGTTTCATATTAAGGTGCTAATCCCATAAATAATTTTTTTTTTTTTGTCATTGAGCAGCTTCATGGCTGGCTCTGAAATGTGTAGTATGTATAATTTTTTATTATGTACTGTCTACATAATCTAAGCTCATTGCAATTAAAGTATTTTCGATTTAATAGCAAAAAATTTTATTTCATAAGGCCCAGAGAGAAATGTTTGTATCAAGATCTCTGAAACTAATATTGAGGTCTGGGCCCATACCTGTCAACTTTAATCAGTAAAAAACAGGGAAAATACAGGAAGTGACGTCACTGATGGTATTCGAAATGTGGTTCTTCCTCGTTCTAAATGCCGGAAGTGATGTCAGTGACATTTAAAAAAAAAAAAAAGGATGGGACATTTTAAAAAACCCGGGATTTATTGAAATCAGCATTTGGCCGGGAAAGTCACATAAAAACTTCACTTTCCTGGCAAAAACAGGGAAAACTCCATGAAGACTCACTCCTCAAGAAACCAAAACTTAACTGACTGAGAAGTGTTCAAACATAGTTTCAAAATGTGTGGTCAAACTTTCGTGACACATACACACCAAAATCTGTGATTGATAATTAACAAAGTGTATTGGGAGAAAAAAAAATAGATTTTCATAATTTCCTAAAACCTAAAAATCTCAGAGAATGAAATCTTGATTGTGCTTTTAAATCTCACATCCAACTCCTTAGCCTTAGGGCGGTTGACAATGGTTGCACACATTGTTCTAGGTTGTTTGGGCAGTGGTTGTCAATCACTGACAACCTCCCCAATGTTATCCTCATGGACTACAGCCTGAAAACTATTGTTTTCAACCAACATCCTGATTGCAGCATTAGACATCCACAGCAGAATATGTATCACTATAAATGGTCTAAGGATGACCAGATATAGAGCTTGTTTACAATCCATTAGCTCAACGACCGGCAAACTCTACAAGAGGCACCCGCCGGTCGGTATCCTGGCTTATGACAGCTCTTGGGGTCGTTATTTAAACAACCCGTGATGGCATGCACAGCTTTGCAGTTGCTCGCAAAGATAACGACGATGTAAATGTAGCCTACGGTCTTTAAAGTATAGTGGAGCAATGTGAGCCTTGCTTCCTGTAACTTACAGAAGGCAGTCAGGAAGAAACCCAAGTACATTTAGGGCTATTCGTTAAATGCTTATGCTTCCTCTCTTTTATAGTGAGCTCTAAAATATGATTGCATTTTGAAGGGCAAAGAGGAGATTGCAGATAGATACAGGATTAGTCAGAAGGGCGAGAACAGTGTCCTCGATTTATGGTTGATGGTTTTGATGGTCTGCCAGTGTAATGGCAAATATGCCTATTTATTTTGATTTGGTAATATAGAGGCTATATGGCCTGGTTGGGGAGAGCGGCATCCCTGACATTACATCTCTTGACAATAATAAGTGCATAAATATATTTGCCAAAAAAATCCCATTGCCCCAAAACAGAAGTAGTATACTGAGGAGAGATCAAAGTCAAATGTCCAGGTCTGTATGAATCAGGTGAAAAACCCACAATTTTGAAGATTTGATCTGTTAATGGATTCCAAGGGAAGTGATCAGTCATGATTATTTTAAATTATGGTTAAATATGTATTAAATGTTCCAATCCCTTCCATAAAGAGAGACTCTTTGTTATAAACGAAAGATCAGTCAGAAATCTAACACAGATCTGTAGATTGCTGAAGTAAAAAAAAATTGACAACCTCATACATATGGAGTGCTCTGAGTTTTTGGTTAGGAAGCGCTCAAGGAGACTTTGGATTTCAGTACATGGGCTTTACCAGATGGCTGGCTACACTCTCTGCAATACTAAAATTGCTGCTGACTCATTGCAACACCCTCATGTCTGGTCTTATTCCTGTTAGATCATGAAAACAAGCCATCGTTCCATAACAAACATCTCAAAATTATGTAATGGTTTATTATTATTAAACAGAATTAATGTGCCACTTTATTGCTGGCTTTATTGGTGCAATTCTGTATATTGTATATATGTGTAACAAATGCTCCTCTGTGTAGTAAAAGTATGCATTTTAAAATACTCATTCTTATGACCCTTCCCCCCATTCTTCTCTGCCAATGTTTCTACCGTAAACTTTTTATTTGAATTATCATGATTCAAGTCACTATGAAATGAAATCAACTTTGTCAGCATCTCTTATCTGCTAAATATACTGTTATGAATGCTAAGTGATTATAATATCATTTTCTCTACATTCCTATGTTGGCCAGCAGGTGATGCTTTAGTCTTTTTCATATTTTCTTCAACTAGATTACCATATTTAGATTGTTTTTTTAAAAGCCTTTTAAATACTGAGATGAATAGCTCAAGATGCAATTTGCACACAGAAGTAAACTAGCCAGAGGAACAACTCCACTCCTATGACATTTCTGTCTTAAGTCTTGGGAGGAGAGCTGTGTCTCATGACCTGCCAATAAAAGTTCACAGAGCACATGTGCGGCAAGCCTTACATCACACAGTGCATTTTATTATTACATTTGTGTAGGGACAATGCAGTGACCAGTGTGTAGCAATATAACATCACCATTATAAACGGGGACGTTGTGTTCTTAGTATGTTTAAATCAGTACTCAAAACCAGCAAATGATGTCATCCAAAACCAGGAAGTGACATCATCCTGGTATCCACACTGCTGGATAGACATGCACAAATGATAAACTCCTGTCCCTGTAAGGGATCACTACTCCTTCCCTTGCTAACCCTTTATTGTATCTCCATTCTGGTGAGTGTGTTGCTTTAGCTTTTCCTTTACCATGTACAGGACTACTTTGTTGCACTCTGTCGTGCACCTTGTGTCCTTGTTCCTAGTCTATGTTTTAAGAGACGCTGTCAATGACCTAAAAACTTACCTGCAAGTTTTTACCTTGTTGGACAACTGCAAAAACATCCTTTAGAGCTTAGAACATACCTACTAGGTAGATGACGGATACTTTTAATATGTCCCACAGGGACCAACTCTGAATACTGAGATCAGTTGTAATTAAAATTATTCATGTATGAAAAATGTAAGTAGAATTACATTAGGTATATTATTCAATGTGTTATTTAAATATATATGAGACCGTAGAAGGTAATGAGGTCCGTTCTCTAGGTACTATTTTATAATTTGTTAATTTAGTCTAGCAAGTTTGGAGTTCAAGTGATGGTATCACTTGAACTCCAAACTTGCTGTATTTATCGATGGCTAACACGGTACAACACTCTACTATTAATTTAGTCTAGAAATATAGCAAAAACTATAGGCAGAGGAACCTTATGGTTTCCTATAACAAGATATATACAAGTTATAAATGAAATTCAGTTACAAACAATTGCATGGTAATAGTTTTATTAAATAGATCCTAAAATGTACAATAATTATTTTATTTTCTCTTTATGAAATTGTGATTAGCGTGAAAATATGTTGCTGAGATCAGCTTTTAGATAACCTCCTTTGTGAACCCTTTTGGGGCTATTTAAGTTTGATATTAATTGCAGCTGAATAGTCCATAGTGATAACTTTGTTATCGCCTGCCCTCAGTTTCAAAAGGTGGGTTTACACGTGTAGATTTTTTAATTCGATCAATGAAGAACGAAGATTTTTTGGTTGATTGAACAAAAATCTAGAATACCGAATTTGTTTGATGGATACATTTTGTTAGACCTCGAACAAAAAAACGTTCGAAAGGTCATCGAACATGTAAAAGTTTTATCTATCGTTGTCATTTGGAATGTATTTTCATTCAATATTGGCGATGAACGAACAAAACATCTAATGTTACATTCGATAAATGAACGAACGATGTTCGATGATTGAAAAGAAATCTACATGTTTAAACCCACCTTTACTGTCTCTGCAAATGTACCTTTTTGTCATCATTGATCTTCTGGAAGGTGAATCCTTCACCCAATGTCTAGACTCCTACAGACTGAAAGGGGATTCCATCTAGAAATTTTTGTTTTAAGGTAATTTGTACTTTATGCTTAATTCACACATACATACAGCAGTAAAGACTCTTTTTTTTGGAGATAATTTTTAGAACTGTGATAGTTTTCCATTTGGAATTTATGGACCATTTTTATGCAGGCTAACATCTAAGTTCAGTTGATTTCAGTGCATCAGAACTAGAACTTGGAACTCAGAATGTTGAAATTGCCTCTGTGCAGTGTCTAATGTGAAACACCAGCCTTGTCTAGTAGATAATACATTTCAAATTCAGGACTATTGCTATTGTTTTAAATATCCGGTTTACTTTATGTGTATGATTTACAAATTTTGCGCTATACATGGACATATAAGCAGGTATTGTGTGTAGCCACACATTTTTATCATTGTTGGTACTGTCCCCTATAGTGTATGATCAAATATATGTTAAATATATGATTTTTGAGAAACAGTTCATTTGCTCAGGTTCTATTCAAGCACACCTTCCTTAGTGGTAAACAGAGATCTTTCTTTTTGTTTAGTTCAACTAAATGCATCTTTTAGAAACATAGCCAATCAAAAGAAGATATTTCCTTGTAATCATTTTCATTAGTTGGATGGTGCAATATTTAAATTGTTTTTCTTTATGGCAGTCTCCCCAAGTTCATTCAGTAGTTACATTGTAGACCATTTTTACATGTGATTTTTGCTGCATTTTCAAATTTTTCTGATAGATGATGATCCCAATTGCCTACAAGGGTATGATATTTGTATCAGTAGCTGTCTGAAAAAGTGTTTTATAGGACAGATTTACATTTATTCTTGTTACTCCTGTTAGTGAGCCTAATGAGTGTATTCTCCAGTGTTTTGAAGAGATCCAAATTCTTCAACATATGGTGTGATGTGACATTTGCTTACCTGATGTCAACAATACAGAGGATCAATTAAACCAAGGATATAATGACACCAGATGCTATGGTTTGTGATCATTCTCGGTTGCATCCTAGAAAACGAAGATAGGTGCTCTATTATTTTAATTTAAGTCAGCAGGGTATACAGGACCTGTTAACTTTGTATTCATATAAACTGTCTAGCTCTAATATATCACTCTCTTACTTTTGGAGATAGAAGAAAGATAGGCTTACACAGAAATTGTGTCCAACACCATTTGTAATTTGTTTCTGAATACAGTAATTTGACAGTAAGTCTGCTTTGGGCTCATTATAACTAAAGTAGTCATTAGTTTTAACTAATATGATTGAAAATGTGCAGGTCTGTCCACTGGGATATGAATAGAAGATCAGTTATGATTTACGGTCTCTAATATGTTTTTAGCATGAAGGCCCAACGTAGAAGATTGAATTCAGGAAAACCATGGTGCAGAACCTCATTAATAAAATAGTGTCACTACTTTTACAATCCTTTGTGAGGAAAACAAAAGCCAAGTCCAATACAAGTAGCTGATGAACCAACATTAATTCCTTTGCTTGTTCAGGTGGATGGTTTAGCCATACAAATCCATCAAGAACAGAGCAACCCTGTCCTTTTCGCCCCCACTTTGCAAAGAATAGAATAATACTACCATAACACCGAAGTACAGCATCTGTAGCAAGTCTGTGGAACCTGAGACATCAGTCTTATACCACAGTTTGCAAGGGTTGGCCACAATTGTTCTCGACAACCTTCATATTTTGTCATTTTCTGTATCACTTTTTGCTCTGTATAGTCTGTCACAGATGCCAAATAACGAAAAATATTAAGTGTATTATACTATGTGTGTGTTCCATGCATAACATTATCACAGCGCTTGTTCTCTTGGTGTGACTCTTGTTTCTTGCCTTTTTTTTTCTTTCTAACCCCGTGATGATGTACTGACAAAACACTCCAAATTTTAAAGCATCCAGGAGAGTGCTGTAAAATTTTTGTCATCATAAATGTATTCTTGTGGGTGTGTATATATAGTCTTGACAATTTGTATGTTTTTTTATGCAATCAACAGGAGGAACAAGCTGCCAAAATTAAGGCAGAGAAGATTCGAATAGCTCTTGAAAAAATAAAAGAAGCTCAAGTAAAAAAGGTGAACATCAAAAACTGTATGCCTTTACAAAAGCCACACATATATAACAAATAACTGTAAAATGTGGGTGATTTATGTGTTGGCTGTTTTGCTAAACACAATTCAATCTTGTAGATGTGTACATTGTTTATCTGCAGATTGTAAGGAATATGACAATCCTTAATGATTGAATATTCCCTATTAATCCTTTTAGGCTTCAGGTAGAAAGGATGCCATAGTAACTGTGCCACTTTAGTTGCTGAGCTTGCCATCTGTGTTTCCCCTACTTGTATATAGGATGCTTAACCTTGAATAATACCCTCCTTATACCTAAATATGTGTATCCTCTTGTATGTTTTATTTAATACAATGTGCATTGAAATTCAAGGTCTGTAAGGTAGGATATGTTCAGTGCATAATGACTAGGATCCACTCTCAACCAGTTCAATGTTACATTTTAGATATTCATTCAATGGATCGGGAGTTAACTCATTAAACTATTAAAAGTAAACCACATCACATCATGAAGGCTGAAGTTCCATGTATGCATCCCTCTGACATCATTTAAAACTTAATGGAATTCCTGTTAATGTGTAAATGTATATTTAATGTCAGCATGTGATGTAATGCACATTCACATGTGTCATTACACATAGAAAAACATTTGCTGATGTGTGTTTTGGTATGTCTTTAATACAATAGTTTTTCCTTTATCTCAGCTGGTGATTAGAGTCCACATGTCAGATGACAGCTCCAAGACAATGATGGTGGATGAGAGGCAAACCGTACGGCAGGTGCTGGACAATTTGATGGATAAATCCCACTGTGGCTTTAGCCTGGATTGGTCGTTGGTGGAAACAATTTCTGAGCTGCAGATGGGTTAGTCTATTTATGGCAAACACATTCATATTATATTTATTTGTAAGGTTTCTTAAATGTTATTGTTCTTTTAATTAAAATTATGACATTCAGAAATTTAGCACAATGTTACATACAATAAAAGTGTCAATCTCATTCAACACTTACCTGTATCTATCTACTTTAAAGTGTTTCTAAATGAATACCATGAGCTTTGTTCTTATGTCTTAAGGCTACCATAAACGTTCAGATTTTCCCGGATTTTCCCATACAATAGACTTAAAACGATACATAAGGCGGACTTCTGAAAATGGAAGCCCACATGGTCCGATCGATTTAAAGCGATTGTAATTGAAAAACAACAATTGATCAAAAGCTGATCGGACATGTCGGAAACTTTTTTTTGTTTAGTATATATAGAGTCGTTTTGTTGTTGTGACCGCTTTTGATTGTGTTTAGCCAATTTGCTTACGGTAGTAGTACGCTGTAAGAAAATTGTCCGACAAAACAATCAACATTCTTCAATTTGTTGGTCGAGCAAAAAACTTGAAATCTATCAAATATTGGTTTCTACATGTAGTTCAATCAACCTCCGATTCTCTGATTTAATTGATAGTTTTAAGTTGATCATACGATAAAAACCAGAACGTGTATGGGGGCCTTTACATATAGAGATGTAAATCCACATCCAAAGAGCAGTGTGTAATTCAGAGGTATGGTATTACAGAATGGCCATAACTTAAGCATGTAAAAACTGTGTTGTCTTAGCCAAGGCTTGTGTATAACAGAGTGGCAACACCAAAATACCTGTGAGACTGTTGTCACTGCATGACATTAACTCCATCCACCAAAAACGCTTACCTGATCCAGCCATGCCCATTCTGTCCTGCAACGTTGGAATCTTTTAGGCTTCTTACTGGTCCCACCTCCCTGACAGTGATGGAATCTTTTAGGCTTCTTACTGGTCCAACCCCCCTGACAGTGATGGAATCTTTTAGGCTTCTTACTGGTCCCACCTCCCTGACAGTGGTGTATTCTTTCAGGCTTTTTGCTTGTCCCGCCTCCCTGATAGTGATGATGCTAGGAAGGTGGGAGTGCCCTTGACTTTAGCCTGTATAGGAATACAACCATAGGCCTCTCAGACACGTGTCTTGAGTTTTGGGGGGAAGATGACATGGGTGGTGCTAGAAGTAATCATTTATTTTTAATAGCAAATAAAGTACAAGTGGTGGGTTGTTATTCTCCCCAGTGCTGCTTGCATCTTGTTTATAAACCTGTTAATGGGTTTTAGTGTTTTGATTTTTTTTCCTTTAGCTGTTGCACTGCATACATTGATGTAAGTTCTGGTTGGAGAAGTGTTAATGTAAAGTTGTAAAATACCTATTTGACATTTACAAAAAAAATTCTGGTTTCTTACATTTACAACTCTGTTTCCCATATTTATGTAGTACAGGATCTTTAATTCATTATTCTTGAAGGGCAGGAAATAAACATAGGTTACTAAAACCCCTGAAATGTTTGCATATATATCGATCGCTATTAAAAGGCATGTCTTATCCTTAAGATCATACAAAGGAACTATTTCTGTACTCCAAATAAATCACTCCATTATTCTCACAATCCATAAAATATGTAATTAGCAAAAAGGCAGGAAAATGGTGCCAAGTCACTGTTAATTATATCAGCTTAATGCAGCTCTACAGATTCGCTGTTAATCCACATCCCCTGCAGAATATATTGCAGTTAGAGTGATGAATGCCATGTTAATTTGTCTTTTCCCTCACACAGGCGCAAAAAATATTTCTAATAGCAAGCCTCATTAAATTTTACTCATGTAAAAGATTGTAAGCACATATACATGATACTGTAATACAAACCTCCCCTTTTTTTATTGATTGCTATAACATTAGGCCTTTCCGAATATCATAATCCTTGAACAAGACTGGAAATTATTCATGACTGAAATTGGTTCATGACGTACATAAACGTCCAACAGTAAAACTGCTTTAGGGCTGAAGCTTGTTCTAAAATACTATCACATAGTGTGTATGGACATCAAAATTCATGCAGTCTTCCAGCTAGGGCTGTGGAGTAGGAGTCGGAGTCAGAGACATTTTTGGGTTCCCGGAGTCGGCAAAAAATTAACTGACTCCGACTCCTAAATTTAAATAGGAATAAAAAAAAAAAATAAAAAAAAATTAACTTCAAATGTCGCAATTAACAAACAGTCATAATGAACGACTTCTCTGCTATAAGATAAAAAGGAATGCCGTGCGTAACATTACAGCACCCACTGTGAACCTAGCTTAAAGGCCCCCACACACGTACCGAGTGGGGGCCGACAGACCAGCTCAGATGAGCTCTAGAGTCAGCGTGATGACGTCATCATGCTGCTTTCCAGAGATGACAGAGATCTGTCGCCCAATGTGGGCACCCCCGATCGGCGAGCGTGCACGCCCATCGGTCGGTGGCAAAATCAGCTGCCACTCTGTGGGTGTATGGCAGCCTTAACTCGCTGATAATGAAGTAAATGTTTTTTGCCGGACTAGAGACGCTTGTATAAGTGAAGGGAATGGATCGCCAATAGTTCAAGACTGAAGCTGTAAAACATTTGAAAAACCGCTGTAATTCAGCTGAGGCGACAAATACTCAGATTGTTTGCTTCAACTTTACACATGACTATGGTATTCAAGGGAAATTCTGAATCATGTTCGAAGTGCCCCTTCGTTCTGCCTCTTCTTGGAGCCTTCAACTGCCCTATACTCAGCAGAAGATCAGAACACTAAAGCTTGGCACACACGGGTACAATCAACTTGCGCACTCACGCTGCTTGATTGTACTCTAATCTGTTTACAAACCTACCTGTGTGTGCTTTCCTTCGGGCGGGATCAATAGAGCCGGCTCGAAGGAACTTGATTGAACGGGGTTCCAACATGTTGGAAAAACCCCGTTCAATCTCCAATACTTTGCATGGAGACATGAGTCTTCATGGAAAGTATTAAAAAAGCTGCGGCTCCTGCCTCCTCCACAGCCGTTGGCTGTCAGTGTGAAGGGGCGGAGCCAGCACTCCTCACTCGGAAGCTGTGTGAGTGAGGCAGCTGTATGAGACAGGCAGCTTCTGCCCAGCTTGTAGCGTGTTGTAAATCACACACTGCAAGCTGGGGAGAACAGGTCCCCATTGAACAGTAATCGATGTGCACATGTGGTTGATTTCCGTTCAATTGATCCCCGATCAATCACAGCGTGGTGCCTAGCTTAAGGAAAAAGCAGCAGCATCTTCTGCCTAACTCCCTTTCTCTGCTTTAATTGGCCATTACAGTACAGTGTTGGTTTCCTAGCAGGTAGTTCTGTGTTTAATGTATGTTGCCTTCCTTTCCTTCAATGGATGAATAAAATACATTATCATATTTAATACAGAGGAGTCGGAGTCGGAAGAATCAGAAACTGAGGAGTCGGAGTCTGGGAATTTATCGACCAACTTCACAGCCCTGCTTCCAGCCTATAAAAACTTCCAAACCAAAGGTTGTTAGGTTGTTATCCACTCTTAACATGGATCTTTTCCTTGTTTCACAGACCGCATTTTTGAAGACCATGAAAATCTTGTTGAGAATTTATTGAACTGGACAAGAGATAGCCAAAACAAGCTCATGTTTGTGGAGCGGATTGAGAAATATGCATTGTTCAAAAACCCACAGGTAACAAGCTTTAATGTGTACTTTTTAAAAAAAATAGTTAACAAGCTATATAAAGCCTAATGAGACACAATAGCTTCTTCAAGTACTTTGTTTTGTAGCATTATTAGTGATGTTGTTCTTTTGTTTTCCCCTAAAATGTAGGTTGCCAGGCTTTTTGTAATTTCTGGCATAATGAAGTGCATCCACCTATTGTATTAAAAACTTTATACAGCATAGTTAGTTATTTACAAAATTAAAAAAAACTTCCTGTTTACTGTTAGGAGCCGAGCAATGAGTTGCAGGTGTCTGCCAGTTATACAATAGAACATATGCATGGAATTGTTAGTAGAATGAATCAATGTTAGGTAATACGAAACTTAAGCCTAGTATTAGTTATTATACCTTGTAACAAAGGCATTTAAAAACCTTCTACATTACACAGACCTTTCAGATTATAATACATAAATACATCACTGTTGCATCAAAGCAAAGGTGAGAACTGTTTTTATTTTACCTAAAGTAGCCACCGGTTGAGTGTAACAACTTCGCTCCAGTATTATCTTCAGAGTTTGACACTTGCTGTTTATAGACACCCTTTCTGCCTAGTCGGAGCTAGGGCTATACAATCAGCCGGGACCATGGGCTTTGCTGACTGCTGAGCTGCAATCCTCCAAGAGATAGATCATCACAGGTTTCAGCACAAAAGTAATGCTAAAGCTAAACACACAGGTGGGATCCTTGACCTCTGCAGGTTTAGGTTATTTCTAGGGTCTAGTTTAGGTATAGTTTAGATTATTTAGGATCAGGAATGGCGGGATGTAGTGTCAGTTTTAGAGGTTTCATCTGTACCTCATACATAATAAACTCTCAAGATACCATCCTGTTTCCCTGCTGCTTTATCTGATGCAGGAGGCTGGAGAAATATCCAGTACATCCAGGTATAAGGAAACGTTTGCCATGTACCTCATGACAATATAGCACTAGAGTAGGAAACCATCAGGCCCAAGTACTAGCTAGGAACACAATCCGTGTATGCAACCATGTGTTAATTTCTTTGCTTAGTAATTTGAGTTTTGAAGTGTGTTATGAGCAAAATATAAAAGCGCCAACTGCTGACCACCGTCTCAAAAATTACATATCGTCTGTACACCTCGGGTTATTGACCTGGAACAGAAGGAGGTCAGAAATTAAAACCCCCATATTTCCTTTTGAGGTAGCTTTAAGATAGAAATAGATTTAAAAAATATTAAATTTGTTTTGGCTGGAGATATGATTAAAGACTCATTATATTCGCAGCACTGCTCACTGCGAAGGTTCATCGCAATTTTCTTCACAAATCAATGTGAATGGGATTTTAGGGGGGCATTTGTTCTTGTGGTAAGCACTTTTCTCTAAACCAGTGGTTTCCAAACTTTCCTTGCAGCTCCCCACCTTTTCTATTTAGGAATATTATCGAGCCCCCCCCCCCCCCTCCCTATTCAAACACAGGTTAAGAATGAGGGCCAGCACCCCCTTGGAATACCTTTGCATCCCCCAGTTTGGGAACCACTGCTCTATACTATCAGCGCTGAGCATTAGACAGTAATACTAGCTTTTCTGCACCTTCAGTGTAAATAATTATTTGCAATAATCTCATAACATGTTTGTTAAAAAACAGAAGCCTCATTAAGTCCTTTCAAATCTGTCTCGTGTCACAGAGATGCCTCCTTATTGAAGTGTAGGAATAAATGAAGCCTGGAAGACAGGACAGAGTAGATGTTCTAGCAGACCAATTACAGCATTTTTCCCTATATATCAGTTTAACATGTTCATGGACCTGACATTGCTAATTGTATTGACAGCTAAGCTGTCTGCAGATACACAGCTCAATATGTGAGAGGTGTCCACATACATCTTTGTGATACAGCAGTTTTTGTGGTGCTTTGCGATTTCTGTTCTGCTAGAACAACAACTCCACATACAGGAAGGAGAGGCATTTTGTGAGACAGTTCTAACATCTTGGCAATAAAACTAAACTGCTGCTATACGTGCTAACATAGAGGCAACACACACAACATCTTAATAACTGTTAGAGTGAGTTTTAATTGTATTGATTAACTGGAATGTATTGGTAATGAAGTGACCTAACCTGAATACTTCATAATTCTGCTCAGAAAACTCGATCTTGAACACTTCATTACATTGCTTGGCCTGTGTTTGAGAATGTCATATTCTCCTCCATCACTGTGTGCCGGGTATATTTTTAGCATACATTTCCACTCCCATTTCTAATCAATGAAATTCCCATCCAAAGTTCAGTATCCATTCAGTATTTAACCACTACCCAAAAAAAATTGTTATCTGGTCAGGTGAAGTGTGCACCCAGCAAAAGACTGATATGAACAGGGACACAAGGCCCACGACCTAGTGCAAAGTTAAACTACCGCATTTTCCCACTATAAGGCGCACCAGAGCATAAGACACATATCAATGTTTTGGAGAGAAAATTAGGAAAAGTGCCAGGAGGGAGGTCTTTACTGCAGCAAAGCATGCAGGGCTGAAACTTTAGCATTTGTTTATACATTAGCAGTACCCATTCTCTGAACACACTGACCATCTTATATACAGACACATTTTACAATCTGCCACTGAACAAATTACTTGTGAGCAGCTATTAACACATGGATCGAGATATGAGTCTGTGTCACAAAATTTATTTATTGCAATGCAGAATGTAAATAAATGTGTTGCTCCATAAGTTAATGCAGCTGATATGTATGTGGTATATGGTATGTTAATGGTAAAAAAAAAAGATGGAGAAATGCATTCACAATAATGGTACAAAGCAGACTAAGCAAGGCATGCTTATCTCTGTCTGGAGAACAGGTGCTGGAGTTGCCTGTGCCTCTCTAGCAGCCTGCCATTACCATACTTTGTGAAGCCTACATTGAACCTCCATTATTGTAAGTTAATTATTTCATTATTTTCTTTTTATTATTAATATAAGTTCTAGGTTGTGCGCCTCATGTTGTGTTTGTTTCTATCAGGACTACATAAACCATCCTGTTCTTTTGCCTAATGGGTTATCTTCTGTTTCAGAACTACCTTTTAGGTAGAAAAGAGACCTCTGAAATGGCAGACCGAAATAAGGAAGTTTTGCTAGAGGTAAGTTCTACCATTTTTTGAAGTTACCGTTACAGTAAAGAAATAAATTTCAGAATTGCTTAGGAATAGCAGTTTCTAGCAATGTACAAAATGTACAGTGGTAAGCATCGCTGACAGTGTTATGTTTTACGGCAGCCCTGTCCACTGACACTTGATACATGTGGCACTTTTATTGAACTAAACAATATGAATTAAAGTTGCAGTGTAAGTTTAACCCTCTCTGTCAGTTTAACATGGACAACTGAATCTGCATTATAGAGCTCTTTCATGCTATGTGCGTTGTTAAACCACACACCTAATGTCTTTTGGCTGTGCTTCTGTTTGTGTCGATCTGTGACAGGCCTGCTTTATCTTTGTGTACAATATATTAAATACCAATTTCCTGTCCTGTGCTGGGAACAGTGTGTTCAAATCTCTACATTATTATATATACAGTATATCAAATGATAAAGGGAAAAAGTAAAACCTCTTGGCTGCTTTTTAAAAAAAAATTTATATGGCACGTGTGGACAGCAAGGGTAAGATGGTGCTTTTTTCCTTTCTCTAATGTTCTATGCTTTTTGTTAAGTTTGGAACTGTTCCTTGTCTGGCAAACAGACGTTTATTAAATTCTTGCAACTAAAATGTGCAGAAAAGAAATGAAAAAGAGCAACAGCTGTTTCTATTACAAAACACTGCTGTGTGTATCTGTCTGAAAAATATGGACTGTTTGTACAGCAAAAGATAACTGGTTCCCATAACAAAAAGGAGGAGAGCTGGTTATGGCAACCAGTCACATACAAACCGGTAGAGAAAACATGAGCCAACATTTTCTTTTCAGGTTTAAACAGAACTTATATACAGGTTAGAACCTATTTCCCTGGGTGAATCTACCTGAAAAGGAAGTGAGAGGAATTATGTATAATGGATACACAAATGGCTTAGAAAAAAAATATTTTGGTTGAGCGCAGTTAGTTTTGTTCTCTTTTTTGGTCTGTGTTTATGGAACATTTCCAGGTTAAAGTCTGTTTGCACTTGAAGAACAAGGCGGATTGTAAGCATTTTCTTGATTAATATTTAGATGAGTTCAAAGAGTAGGCTAAAGTAAACCCTAAAGCTCACCACACTACAGTCTTTCTGTACAATTTTAGATCTACTAACAACTATGTGGTACAGGTACCTCCCTAATAACCTGTAACATGTATGGTGAACTTAAAGCCTCTTTGCGGTGTACATATGAGTACACAACGTGTGCATTATCGGACCTGCTGTCTTTAATGTATGTGTTTTTAATACAAGTGTATTGGAAATACTCGAGTTTCCAAAATGCATGCAGTGGGATATTATGCAATAACGCACTGCACAATGCAGCGCATGCAATTGTGAATATCATGTGTAGTGCATAAATTGCTGCTTTGTGATAACCTGTGATGTGTGTTGCCATGCATTTAATGTATACTAGCCCATTGTATATAGTGTTCATGTGTTGGACATGTGTTGGCCAACATGCCTTAAACTGCATAGGTGCTAACAGGGCCTAAGACTGCACACTTGTTTTTACACAGTTGTATTAAATCTACCTGATTTTAATTACATGTTCAGCCAGACATCTAATATCTTTCCCAAGCTGTAGTATTTGTTTCTGGAAAACTTTTTAACTTCGTTTCAATTAGTTAATTCCTTAGTTCCTAATTAAGTGAAAAAACCCTATTCACCAAGATGACCGTTTTCTTAATTTTTTAATATATTTTCTACCAAACAGCGCAAAATCAGCATTTTAAGGTTTCAGCATCAAATTAAACTCAACTTAAAGTGTATATACATCTTTAACTGTTAACTTCTTGTTTTTTAGTCTACACATAGTTACATGTACTCTGTTGTTATAGCTGTTTGATAAGTATTCCTGTTGCTTTATGCCAGGCAACTTGTAAGCTGATAACTTCCTGTAGTATGTCTGCCAGTGAACAAGGAGGGGTTATGGAGGTCAGAGGGGGTGGTAATAAAGAGAGGTTGGATATTTTGTCATTTATCAGCAATGAAGTAGGCAGGGTTTATTTGTGTGTTTTAGGGCATTACCGACATGTCCCAAATTCATAGATCAATTTAATTACTTTTGATTGGGACCAGCGTCCCTGTCCAAAGTAAGTGCTGGCACACAAAGGTTGTCCACCTGCTTTTTACACGATTTTTCTTCATTTTGGATTCAATACATATCTTTATTTTTTTGTGCCTATTTAGGGATTTCCTGCCTATTTTAAAGAAATACAAATGCAATCTTATGAAATCTTTCGATGTTGTAATGCATCATTAAAGAGCGCCTGTACTTTTCATCTGTGCAGTATTTTCCTGTAATAAGACGAGTCTCCTTGTTCATGTACCTACTTTTATGTAGTCAGTGGTCCTCCTATAGTTGTGCTTCTTGTACAGTCTATGCAGAGCTCAGTGATCATGCCCCTGCTACTATACTGTAAATGCATTTTGGTGCTCACTGTTTTATAATCTTTTGTACTTTTTTGTCATTTATATTCTTACTGTACATTAAAATTAAGTTTTTTTGTTGTTAAGCTGCCCAGTGGACCCACCAATATGCAACCTGATAGTGGTTTTATGTATTCCATACACTTTCCAAAATTAAAACTTATTTTTGCATTTCACCCTCAGACGGTATGGTTAAAAAAGCTGAGGTATAGTAGTAAGAAAGTATGCTGTAGTAACTAACAATGGGCTATAAATTCTCATCTGTCAGAGCCTTAAGCAGTAGAATTCCTCTCTATAAGCACTGGAAAGTATGTACAGGACCTGTTAGAATACAGACCTACCTTGCTTATAAAAATAACATAATATATATAAAATGTTAGCTCTTGCAAGAGTTGAGCTTTTCAATCTATTGTCATGGGAGGTTAGATAAAACACATGACTGGGAATATGGATTGCTTTTGATGTGACCATAGCAGCAGCTTCTTCTCTTCAAACAGCTGCATTGCAGCACATGGTGAACACATGGCGTAAGTGATGCAGATCCTAAGATGTATCACTTCAACATTGAAGTATAATAATAGCATTAACCTGAAAATAATGTGGTTATGGTTATTTCCTGGCATGCTAATGGTCTCAATTTATTTAACCTTTTGTCTCAGGAATGCTTCTGTGGTAGCTCAGTATCTGTTCCAGAAATCGAGGGGGTCCTTTGGCTAAAGGATGATGGGAAAAAATCCTGGAAAAAGCGCTATTTCCTGCTCCGAGCATCTGGTATCTACTATGTACCTAAAGGGAAAGCAAAGGTAATGTAGTGTTAAGCAGACAGGTTTATTATGTACTCCTATATGCAGTTCTATTAAAACCAAGTCACATATATTGTGTTGGCTGATTTTTTTCTGTTTACCGAATACCAATCAATTGTATACAAACAGAAGTTTTATTTTAAAAACTATATTGTAAAGCCAATTGTAATATGTTCTGTCTATATACAAGTTATTACAGGAAAGATTAAAGCAATAGGAGTTTATAATGTAAAGGGGATGTCTTGTGATTTTCTTTATTTTCCTGAAATAGCCAAATATAACTCAAGAGTTGTTCCCCCAGCCCCTCTTCTGCCTCTACACACTATCTCTAGACAAAAATCAGAAAGTGAGCAGTCAGAAGTATATGGTTCTTTATAAAGCCCAGGATGCTGAGCAATTGTCATTGGTGAATCCTGTACAAATGTTCATATTTTCACATAAAGATTTAATAGAACTAATGAGCACAGATACGCAAAACCAATTATAGTTCCTCTAAACAGTAGCACTAGGCAACAAGTTGTTTAGTGAACTGTTATTATTGTCAAGGGAACAGTTCCGGTAAATATAATAATGATAAATAATGATTTTTAAAAACTTGTGCTTGCTAGAAATCTTGCCTCACTTGTGACAGATTCCTTTGAACATAATTACCAGATTGAGAAGAATCTCCAGAACATCATTGGGTTTTGTGACAGGCTTCTGTGCTTCTGTGCTTCTGTGTTATATCTACATCTTTGTGCATGTTTTAAGAGATGGTAGTTCAGGAGGGTAGTTCTGGTCAGCGTGTGAAGTTCCATCAAAGTGATATCCCTGGAATACTAAGTACGCTAAGAAGATTTCAGGCAACTTGATATGCATGCCAATAGGTTTCTTCAAAACATCCAGTGCCTGGGTAAGTGCCATTATACATGACAGGCTGCTCATTGCAGAGTACCGCTCAGGCTTTTACTGCTACTAAACACCCTTCAATGGACTGAATAGTGTTAAAAATCATCCATTATATGTAACGATAAGTAATGAAAGATCAAACAAATGCTTATAATATAACTAACCTTGGAATATTTGAATCTTTAATTTCAGGCATCTAGAGACCTTGTCTGTTTTCTTCAACTGGATCATGTTAATGTTTACTATGGTCAGGAGTACCGCAGCAAATATAAGGCACCCACTGACTACTGCCTGGTTTTAAAGGTAAGCCTTTAGTAATAAAGATTGTTTTTAAAGGAGTTTTTTAATGAATACCCCATACTCCATTTGACACATGGAAAGGAAACAAACCATATATTACAATTATAGTCTCTAGATGCATGTTGCAATTTTAGCTGGATCTTGGCCCTGGCTGTATAGCTTAAGCTTAACTATAGTATTTCTTGAGGGGTTTATTTTTTGTGAAGCAATAGAGAAAAGATGTATGGACAAGATCGTGTTTTTTAAAATCCGAGTATAAGAGTAAAATAAATTGTGTACTTTTCTACTTCCATAATTTACAGCAAAATGATAGTTGGGAAATGTTTCTGTAGTAGATTACTGTTAAGCAGAATTTGGTATTTTGAGCGTCATCAGCCCACTGAACCCGTGTAGGCATCAAATGTAATCCTTCACAGATCATTTTGTGGTGCTCTGACTTCAATGCTTACAGTGCCGCCCAGTGGTCTGCTGCTAACATGCAACATTTTACAGGGTCTGTGGCCTCAGAAGTCTGTAGTAGTGTTAAGGTATTTTGCTGAATGCATTTACACAAATACACAAATGTGCTGATTAGATTTTTATTATTTTTAGGGCTCCATAAATTAATAATACATTTTTATGAATGAAAACTAGCAATTTACTGTTGAGCATCTGGCATGAACTATTAATGTTTTCGTTGTCTTTCAGCATCCACAAATCCAGAAAAAGTCGCAGTATATCAAGTATCTGTGCTGTGATGATGTCCGAACTTTACACCAGTGGGTTAATGGAATCCGTATAGCAAAGGTAATCCCTCACATTCCTTTGCAGCCTATACAATAGCAGCATGTTCATCTTACATGGGGCATGGGGCCTTGGTTTTTAACACATTTTCTACATCTAGTTACTTAGTCTTGGTGTGGGTATAGGAAGGTAGACTGATTAGAATGCTTCTTGCGTATAAATTATAACTCTAAAATTCTGTATAAATGTAAGGAAGAATCCGAGTGATCGTTCGTAGTGTACTTACATTGTTGGTTTCATTCTATGAAGAGTGGCAGAGGGTGGATGAGCAAGCAGCACCCTGTCCTTCCTCACAGGAAACAGTAGGCATTGGGCATATCAGTCATTCAGCAATCTGTCCTTCTGTATCGCTGAACAAACCCTTCCAACACCTGTACAGATATTAAATATTCACATAAGACAATCACGATAGGTTTGTTTCAGGTGACAGACTTTTAATTGGAGTCTAAAATAGTAAAAGAATTGATAAATCCACATACCGTATTTTTCGGACCATAAGACGCACTTTTTCACCCACAAAATTGGGGGCAAAA
>CM070039.1:46138297-46164307 GCA_036250615.1 Ptychadena robeensis
TTTTTGCTTCCAACTCTTCATCACCCCCACACCTCCCGACTGCAAAAGTGGCACAAGACCCTCACAACCTTTGACCATCTTGCTTCTCTGAATCCTTATATTCACTGACCCACCTATATCTATCTCACATCCTGACCAAGCTGCCTCTCACTATAATCTCACCCTTCTTTCTGTCCTAAATAAACTGCCCCTGCACCCTCCGCTCTCCCGCCCACAACCAACCCCATCACTGGCACGGTAAGCACACTCGGGCCTACAATGAGACGTCGCAGGGCAGAGCGGCAATGGAGAAGTTGGCCAGAACAGCGACTTTCTCATAGACAAGGCCAAAACTTACAGCATCAATGGCCTGAGCTAACATGCTGCCAAACAACGTTTACTTCGCTCCACTATATCATCACAAGCATCAGACCTCACGGCCTTCGTTCTCCACCTTCAACTCTCTGCCTCAATCTACCCTCACTGCTCCAACTGCTACCTCCCGTGCCAGACCTGGCCACCAGTACTTTAAGACAAAATTGAAGCCACTCGAATTAATATTTATGCCAAGCGCACCGCCCCCCAACCCCCACCATACCTCCAATTCCCATCCTCCTCTAACTCTTCCCTCACCCCCCCATTCCTCCAATTCCCATCCTTGTAAACTCTTCCCTCACCCCCATTACTCCAATCCCATCCTCCGAACTTTTCCCTCACCTCACCCTCCAATTTCCCCTGTCAGGAGCTGGAGGAAAGGTAAAGCCCAGAAGAGGCCCACTGGGGGCCCCGGATGCACGAGAAGAGAAAGAAAAAATACACCCCAGCTCGCAAACCCCCCCGCGAACCGACTGAACCCACTCGAGCGCCCCAGGGGCGAGCGACCGTACGGGAGACCCATTCCACCACCCTTTGCACCTGTCGGCACATGACTGAACTACTGCAACCTCCTCCCCCCTCCTGAGTCCATCATTCCCCCATACCTTCTTGCAAAACGATTGCCACCACAAGCCGCCCTATACTGAAGAGCCATCACTTAATGACCCCTCTCTGACCCTCCAACATACGGACCGGTCTCCTCTTCTTCCTCTTGCTTCAAATACTGCCTTGAATTTGCCTTAGTATCACAAGTCTCCCGCCACCCCCTCATCGGACAGGAATGAATTCCACTCCTTAACCCCCTCCAATCCGCGCGACCTTCGACATCTCTCATTCACTGGACAGCCATCACTCAAAGTGCCCAATGCACACTGACTCACTCGCCAAGGCCAAAGCGCAACCTTTTACCATTTGATTCTGTGCGGATCTCTCTTCTGCCTTTGACAACGTTGCCCACCAACCCTCTTCTTCTACAGACCCCTCACTCTATTGCGTATTACAGATCTAGCCACTCTCCTAGGTTCCCTACTTGAAGCTGACCGATCCTTCCAACCTCTTTCAATTGCGCTTCTCGTTTCACTAACCCCCCCCTCCCTGTTGGCGTCCACAAGGGCCTCAAGTCCTTGGCCCGACACGTCCTTTTCTCCATCTAACACTCTCCTCTCTTGGCCTCAAACTCATCACCTCATCTTTTGGTACTGCCAACTACCACCTCTATATGCTGTATGACACCCAAATCTATCTTCTTACCCCGGGCCTTTTACATCCCTCTGTCTTGACAACACTCTCAGACAGTGCCTAGCGGCATCTCTTCATGGATCGGCTGACAGATTCCTTAAACTCAACCTGAGCAAAAACAGAACTCATCATCTTCCCACACCTTCCCAGCCTCCCCCCAAATCTCACAGTATAACACCGTCATCTCCCTATTTCACAAGCTCGCTGCCTTGGTGTCACCTTCGATCTCGCGCTATCCTTACTACCCCCACATTCAGAACATCGCTAGATCCTGCCATTTCCATCTCCGCAACATTCCAAAATCCGCCCCTTCCTCTGCCAGAGACCACCAAAGTCCTGTGGTCACGCTCTCATCATCTCCTCGTGGGACTACTGCACTCATCCTCTCTGGTTTTCCTACCAGACTTTCGCCTCTTCAGTCCATCATGAATGCTGCTGCTAGACTCATCTAATCCCCTCAACTGCTGCTCCTCTCTGCAAACTCTACACTGGCTTCCCATTGTCAGAGAATTAAATTTAATAGTCCTGTGCCTTGCTTCTAATCACTCCACAACTCGCTCCTCCGTACATCTCCAACCTGGTACACAAATTAACACCCCTAACCGCCCCCTCACGCTCATCCAGTGACCTACTAATCACATCCCACTCATAAACCTCATCACTGCACGGCTCCAAGACTTCTCTAGGGTGCTCCTACTCTCTGGAACTCTCTCCCTCGCCCCATCAGACTTGCTCCTACCTTTGCCACCTTCATCAAAAAAGCTCTAAAAACCCACCTCTTCAGCCTCTCCTACCCATCTTCTTCCTAACATTGCTATCATGCCAGTCCCATCCCCCCCACCTATTGTATACCTTGTTCCCCAACCTATTAGATTGTAAGCCCATCCGGGCAGGGTCCTCTACTCCTCCTGTGTCATTACCTGTACCTGTGTGTTATACTGTGTTGTATCTCCATTTTAATGTATTGTACAGCGCTGCGTAATATGCTGGCGCTATATAAATAAATGTTAATAATAATACATCCCATGTGCAGCTTCTGGACTGATGAGTGCAAATTTTCCTCCAGTATTGTTTGATAACTTGAATCATGCATATGGCCATTTATTTGCCCAGAGCTGAGATGCCTTTGTAGAGGGAGGGTTGGATAGAAACAGGGGACCAGGGGAGGTGGGGACAGACCCACATGCCCTTCCTGCCCCCTTGTATATGGGGGTGGTGGTGTACATGTGTGGGGCAGTGTTGAAGTGGACATGTAGAGTCTCCCTAGGGATACCCACTCGATCCCTCGGGGTCACCTCAGTGCAACTCTGTCACAGGCACTCCACTTTAAGGGATTGGGCCCCAGATGGTTTCCCCCAACTTTTTCCTTTGTGTTACAGTATCAGCCTCTACCAGGGCATCCTCCTTTTTAATCGTCCTCCCTTGTTGGGTCGGTGGTACTGCATGAGGCTTGAGGATAAACCTGCTACCGGTCTGGCGGTGATGGATGCTGCCTCCAACTGGTACCCCTTTGAGATCCCTGTGAGCGGATGTGTTGCTGATGGCAACTACAGCTTATACTGTGAATTTGTTGTAGACCTATGCCATCAGACATGTAATATGATATACACCATATCAAAGAGAAGGTTCTCACTCTGGAGAAAAGTCCAATCAATCTTTATTTCACATATAATCCATCAAGTACAGAGAACGACCCCATCACCCCCTAGCCTCTGAAGTGTTTCACTCACTGGAGCTTATTCATAGAGTCTATTGCTCTTCATTTTGCAGATGAGATGGATGCAATTTTTTAATGTCGGAAGGTTGTAGTGCGGGCAATGGTTTATATTTGAGGATCAATGTAATATGATAGATGGTTATATTTTGTATTATTCAATTGATATTATAATCTCCTTTGGATTGCTATTGGACAATACCGTGTTAGGTGGTTACGAATGTGCCACTGTGTTACAAATAATAATTTTTTCATGTAATGTGTTTATGTTGACTTGTGTTATGGCGCTTGAACTGGGATTCTACACTTCTCCCCCCCCCCCCAAGAAGGGGCGCCACGCCCTGGGGAATGTTACCCATGCAGCTACTTTCAGCTCCCTCCCCATTGCAAGCTTCCTTGAAGAATAGAGTGGGACCCGGGCTAGCCTCGAGGCTAAATATATAGCTTATCTTCTGATATATTTCTTGAACATTAAATTGAACCTTTACGCTAATTTACTTTCATTTATGCTATTACTACATCTGCTTACCCACCTATCGTGTACTTGTCTCTGTGCTGATTCTCTGCAGCATTTGCTTAGTAATGGCTTTCTTCTGAAAACTCTTCTGGAAGACCATGCAGCCCATCTTTCTTGAAGTGCCTACTTATTGTGCATTGAAACAACCACACCACATTTTCAGAATCCTGTATTTTTGAAGTTTTTGTGGCTTTTCCTTGGATCCTGACTGAAATTTTGGTCTACTTGACTGTGTCCTTTGTCAATTCTTTTGCTTCCCCTATGATTAAGAATCCAAAAGACATTAGTGCAGCAATGGGTGAAAGATGCAAGGGTCTTTCAGGAGTCATTCAACTTATATACACCCACTAACAAGAAAAGATGAAGTTGGTTACTTTTAACCCCCTAGCACTCTGCCCATTCCGGGTTTATTTTAAAAAGCAATATGGGTAATCAAAGCAGATTATATACAATTGCCAACGTCATTTATGTTTGTAAAAAAACTCACCCCACCGCCAGGGATGGTAATAGCCATTCTAAGCCTTTTCTGTGTTGTGTGCATTTTATCAGACCACGTCACCAGGGTACGTAAACTTTGGTCAGTTGTCATTTGGGTAGTTTGTGTTGTGATTATGATTGATGCATTCTAAACACAGTTGTCTGACAATAAGTGGCTTCAGACAACCACTAACCACGAGTGAAAGAAATGTTTTTTGTTATCCATCATCTCTGAAATATGGTTAATAAATCCTAAATTCTGGGTGTGTAAAGTGATGAGCACAACTATATGTTGGTTTTGGATATAAGCGGTTTCTGAATGACGAACAACTGGGCCACTTTTACCAGGGATGCTGATTTTAATTGCTTCTGAATTGTTAGGAATATTCCGTTACAGTTCTTATTACCATTATATCCCTCGACAATGGAAAAACGTTATGTTCAGGCAATGTTTGACAACTACCAGCACCTCCCTTTCTCCTCTTTTAATTGCCCCTTTTTTTTTTTTTTTTGCAAGTTGCTAATCAATACACTTATTTTTTTCCCAACACACACTGCTAATTTGCAGCCAATTTCTTTTTTCTCAAATCCTTTTTACAACTTTTTTGGTGTTACTCTTTTTACACACCCCTGATGTAGAGAATTCATACAGATGCTTCTATTACAAAGAGTGCAGCAGACATCAGTCCATGCATTTTTGCATAGTGAACCCAGACTGACAAATCCTGTATCTTCAGGGGAGTGGGTCCATAATTAGAGATGGACAAATTCTGAAAAATGTAATTCATACAGTTAACAATTCATCTACACCCTCTGACTCGGGACCAATTCCACATTCCCATCCAGATTGGTCTCTTAAGGCTTTAATTCTGAAAGGGCGAATGCTAAATACTAGGTTATTCCATCAGCCTAGTTAACTCCTTGTTGAAAAGCCCAATAGCAATACCACCTATGGAAAGATCTAGGCTCGTTTTCAGAAATTTGCCCTCTTTGGTTTTTGGCCAGATCATCGGAATTTCTCCAGAAGGGTCTTGATTTGCATCTCTCCCACAGCTCCTTTTCATTAAGTTTCAGTTATCTGCGTTTATTAAAACCACTTGGGCCTCTCATCCCTTGGTTCCGCAATTCATCAAGGCTGTTCTCTGGCCAAAACGACCTGCTGTTCTTCTATCACAGCGGGACCTTCAATTTGTTCTGGGCTTCATGGTTTCAGATTCCTTCTCCTCCATGGTTGAAAGGTCGGTGTAATATCTTTCCTGAAAAGTCACCTTCCTGGTGGCAGTAACTTCAGCATCTTGGAGATGGCAGGAACTAATTGGAAAAATCCCTCCATTTAATTAGGCTAATTACTGTTCTTTTATGGCTTCAAGTGTATAAAATCAAACACCTAGGCAGACTGCTTTTACAAGAAAACTACATGAATAACATCAATGAATGGGTTTCCATGGAGGAGCAATTGCATCCAAGACTTTCATCACCAAGTGCAATGTAAAGCCTAGGTTGCCATGGTGTAAACCACAACACCGAGCGCGGGTTCACACACAATTTGGTGGATGATTCTGGGTTTGGTAGAAGCCAAAAGTAACTTTTGATGCTTGCCTGACTACATTGTGCCAAAACTGGACTGTCCTGACATCACTCAAATGAATTAATTTGGGAATTCTATGAGCAGAGGCTGGCCTAACAAATTCTTTGGGGAGAATGGTGAAAAATTCCAGAACAATGTGTGCGTGTCTTTCAGTTAATGTAAAATGCAAACAAAGGTAAGTGGTGAACTTCCAGAGGTCCAGAGGTGAACTTCCTAGGTAGGGTTAGACAAAACTGGAATATACACATGACTTGCCTACATGCAGTCTTCATCCAGGGCAAGGGACTCCTAGAGATAAAAAGATGTACTTGAATTTTCATCTTCCTCGTTCCTGAGCTGCCACACTTGGAGTGTCTGGGGATTTTAACCAAGGCAAGTTTGTTTTTTGCTTTATTTTATTTTACTTTCGATCTGCCCTATTATCAGCACCATTGGTGGATAAAGGGTAGATGAAAGGATGGTTCCACAGTGTGGGACTCCTATAAAATCACCAGCAGTCTCTCCAGACTTCACTCCATTGACAAGGAGCGAGCTTAATAGGTCAGAGGACTAGTGATGAGCGGCATAGGCAACATTCCTTTTCGCGGCATGCCGCGAATTTTTGGGAAAATATTCGCATTCGGCAATATTCTTATTGCGAATATGGGCAGTTTTATGCGAATGTCGCAAATTTTATATATTTGCGAATATATGTTTAACTTGCATTGAGGGGCGTGTGGAAAAAAAATTGAGAATTTTGGACGCCATCTAAGTGATTTTCTAAAGTGCCGATTTTCGCAATATTCTGAATATTCGCATCACCCCAATATTGGATTTAAAAACTGTTGATGGTCGCAGGGAGTGTTGCTAAGCTCTTGTTGCAGCCTTCCCATTTGTCCACTTGCATTGAGAGGCGTGTGTAATGGAAAAAAAATACCGAATATCCGGAATTGCGAATATTCGGCAATATATTCACCATATTTATTTGGAATCCGAATATTCGTGATTATTACTACAGAGGACCAAAAGCAGTAACATACAAATGTCAGACATTTCTGGGATTTTCTGCAACAGAGTTGGAATGAACTTTATAAAGAAACTTCAGAAAGAATGGCACTAGAATGTTTAGCCGTCAGATATCATAGCTGGTACATCTACTTTGAAGAATGAAGACTTTAGACTACATTTTGGTTAATACATAAATTTTATTATGTCTTTTGTAACTTTGGTTATTATCCCCCCTCCATATGGTGCCTGTATTTGACCTATGTGCATTATGTGCCCACTTTCTGTGTATGACTTGCTCTGCAGTATCGAGTTGGCAGTCATAAGGGTCAGGTAGTTGTGGTTTAGGTCCTGGCGCCATCTTGTGGCGTTTCATTATATTGCTAATATTTCTGGAGTACAGTCATGGAAGAAAAGCTAAGGGAATAGTTATTTGTTCAGGTTATTGGGGTGAGGGGTATAGTAATAAGTCTAATGGTGGTGTATATTAGGACTATTGTTTTAATTTATATAGCACCAACATATTACGCAGCGCTGAGTTGAGATGCAGTCACTGTACATGAAACTGCGGATTATGATTTTTGATAATTCAGTTTTCACCTTGTTCTACTAATTCAGGAATTCAGTCATCCAATAGGATTAAACTTTTGCCGCTGTCTTCCAAAGTAAAGCTGCATTTAGTGAGCAAAGTCCAGGCTATGGACTCCCAGTTGTAGCTTCCTCGGACAGGGAACAAAAAAGTCAGGCTTTACGTAATGCTAAAATGTTTTTAGTGGAGTGACATCTCCAGCCGTGCTGGCAACATTTGAATCTTCAATGTAAAGTGGCTTTTACAAACTGCTTATATTCAGGATAGAACATAAGAAATATAGTCATTTCTTTTTAGCATTGATCGCTTAAAGCGGACCTACCACCTCACTGTGCACTTTACACTATCAGCAGCAAGCTTGTAAACAGGGACATCTGGGAAGAAGTCCATAGTCTCGTGTGACTTGGAATGCAATTTCACATCTGCAGAATGTAATCGCAGCTCCATCTCGTTAAAGAATTACAGTCCCATAGTCAGAATGAAGTATGGGTGGAATTGATTCGATCTGTCATTAATTAATATGATTTCCCCGGCAATGAGGAAGGCGAGTACATTGTTTTTTTGTTATTTTTTTTATTCTGTAGCAGAAGGTCACAGATCTATACTGCTGCCAGGTGAATGTAATGCATGTGTTTTGTTTTTTTGAGTATAGAACTGCTTTAAGGCCCCCCCCCCCCCCCCCCCCCCCCCCAATACAGGTTACTATACAATTTCTGTACACTTAAGGACCCACTGTTCATTCTTTCTTCCCCCCCCCCCCCCCTATATCTGTACAATCCACTTTTCTTCTACCAAAACCATATGATATGAGAACCTTTCTAAACCTTCCAATCACTATGTTTTCTACCAGGAAGGCCACTATACTACACAGTTGTTGGTAGATCTAAGAGATTGTGTGGAGTGATCTAAAGGTGTACGGGGGGCTTCAAGCTTGAGAAGTCTGGTATGTTTGAGAATATTTATTAGCCAAGACAAAATAAACTATATCTGTGTTCCTTGTGAAGCTGGTAAATGGCACTTTGGATGAATTTTCTGTAAACATGAATTAGCATTTACACATGGATGTCAGCATTTCACCACTTGCCCAATGGCTCAAGTTTGGTTTGAAGTCCGCGTACCAGTGGTTGTTATGCTATCACACCGACCAGAGACAATAGTCCAACAGGCTATTCTTCCTTTGGAGGGTTTCCTCTCAGCTAATAGTTATGCAGCTCCTGTAAAATAATTGATTTCCTGGGTGGGGAAATTGACATGAAAAGCTGATATGGCTTCTAAACATTTTCTTGTGTAAATGTAAAGTACTGTGTGTGCGCGAGTTAGATTACATTTTATATAACTGTATAAACCCAATACCGCAGCTTTGTCAAATTTAAGCACCTAGCAGTCTGCATTTACAAATATTTGGAGTAGAATGGGTGATTCTGAAGAGCTCATGTGGTACATTTATAGGATGCCACCTATACATTGTCTGTTCATTAAAATGTTCCTGCCAGCTAGTCCGCCATCCATTTAGTAAAAGCAAACTTTGGTGAAATTAGTAAGCCTGTCAGGTTATTAAGGTTGCTTCTGCGAATCACAATTTTAACTCTATAGTTTTAACTTTAAAACTATATTTTATATATTTGAACGTAGGTTCAACTAACATTAATCTCTTTACTATAAACCATGTTTTTCTATAAAGCTGGTAAAATGACAGGTGAGGGTTAAGAACCACTGTGGCCCAGGTTCTTTCCCAACCCTCATGCACCCAACTCATCTAACTTAATGGCAGCTGACTTTGGAAGTCTTGGAGTTGTATGATTATGAAGCATCCTGTAAGCCAGCTCAATCGAGACAGCAACTTTATTTGCTTTTCTATAATATCTTTTATCAGGTATGCCCAGATTTTTGGATGCACTGATATCCTTAGACCACCATGGTCTTCCTTTTTACATTTTCTGTCCAGCCTCATTTCTCTATCTGGGGCATTATCCTTTGTAGGTGTTATTTTATTGAAATAGATCATCAAACTTCTGGTTTGTATCAGTTTTTTTCAGATATAATTTTCCATTTCAATTATTCTGCCCCTTAAATAGCTTACATGGGATTCAAAAACAAAACAGACAAACACTTTTTATATTAGTCAATGAAAAAATGTTAGGCCTGATCTCCGCTGTGTTTATTGCTACAGAACATGTAGATTAATATTTAATGGGCACACAGGTGCATTAGTATGTCAATATGGGCAACTGTGTTGGCATGTGTAAACTCATCCATTGAATATACATTCATCACACCGAAATGCATCTCTTGCTTTTTTTGCACCAAGTGCATCCAAGTGGCAAATAGAGACAGGGCCTCAAAAAAAACAGGAAAATTCAGCCATGAAGTGACAGAGCAAAGAACTTCTTAGAACAGTCACCTAGTTTGTAGAAGCATAGTGCATGAATGTTGGTGATACTCTGTCTATTCAAACTCCTGACATTCTTCCATGGAATAAATTTCTATTGCCAGGTACCTGCATGCAAGTTCAACAAGAATAGTCAGAGGGAATGCCATATAGCACTCCACCAATGGACATTGCATAGTGAGAAGCATGATTCTCTAATGGAGAAGTCTGAGTTTGACAACTGCCGAAAGTCACCTGCCTCTATAGTAGGAACTGTGGGGTTTCAAGAATGGTACAGTATTGCTGAAATGATGATGAAAAATTGGAATGAGAAGACCCCTTTTCTGTTTCAGCATGATTGTGACTTGCAAAAAACAAGGTCCAAAACACCTAGTTGTGTTGCGCAAGTGTAAGGGTAGCCATATTTCTCTTTCGATTGACCAGAAAATCGATCTTTTGCCACGGGACTAGTTTCCCGCACAATTTGGTTTGATTGATCACAAGTGATCAAACTTAAAATCAATTCAAGATCAGACCTGTTGGTAAATTTCATTTGCTTGTTTACATGTACATGTCATTTATTTGTTTCCAGGTGCCCTCTTGTGGCAGAAAGTGGTAATGACACACAAAAAGGGCTGTGAATCTATAATACTTAGTCACGGTACATTTGATTGATGTTTGACTGTGGATACAGTATGATCGAATCACTAAATAATCTGTATGGCTACCTTTAGTGGCGTCTGAGGACTATGAAAATGGATCTCGGTGGAAGCCACTAACAATTCTCATACCAGACACCTAATGAACTTGCAAGAAGTGGAAGTTGGTATGACTGTGAAGATCTATGAGATCTATGGATGGCTGGGATAGAATAGAATGTATGAAAGCTCAGAAGATCAATACTTTTGTCCATTTAGTATAGAAACCTCAGTCCACTTACAGTACATTGCAAAAACTCATTATCAGTGTCTCTACAGCATAAAAAATATTTAAACACTTCATTTCAAACAAATCCACAAACTGTGCTTTAATGCCGGTTTTATTTAGACTCTGTACAGGAGTTCTTAAATACACAGCAATAGTCATTTAAAGAGAAAGTAAATGGTTCTTCATTGGTTTTCGGGAGTGATTCATTGGCACACCATATTAACAGATCTTGTGACAAACCAAAGTGTTTGGTCTTCTTATTTTTCATCTCTTTTAAGAAACATATCATGCCAAGCTTGTGAGGGATGAATTAATCATTGTATTATTAAAGGCAAGTCCAATGTTTTTGAGTAAGCTCAGAGTAAGAAAATGAGCCCCACGAGCAATACAAATCATTTCCAAAAAGGCGCAACGTTTTCATCATGAGTAGTTGGGGAAGAAGTTCTATTACAGTTATAAGCCACATCCACCCTTGTTATCCCATAATATATGCTCACTGATGATACACACGTCAGAATAAAAATGATTTATCAAATACCCTGACTCTGAAATTAGATTGTTAAACTTTAAAAAAGTAACCATCCTTTAGTCTTATTTGGTTCCTGTAGATTCAACCAATTGTACACCCTTTCGTTTTGGGAGATTTACACATCACCATTATCAAAACAAAATACAAATGGTTTGGAATATGTCTGCTACAGAGAGGTAGAGAGACAAGGGATATAACCACTTTCAAATGATGCTTAGGACTAAGCTTCATGAGTTCACTTCACCACTAGTGGCACTAGAGTGCTGGCCTGCAGGACACGGGGTGTCACCCAGACCTACCTACATGATGCTCACTTAGGCTTTTCTAGACTAAAGCTTTAAAATATGCAACTGCATTCAGGACACATCAGTAAAGTGGTTCTAAAATGTAGAGAGAAACCATAAACACATTACTTACCTTTATGTAGTCTTCACCCAGGTAAACCAATCCCTAAACATAAAATAGAAATACTTGCCTTCCCATCTTCGCTCCCCTGCGGCCATACTTACAGGGACAAGTCCTCCAGACTCCATGATGGTGGAGGTAAACTGTTCTTGTCTCACTCCCTCCCCCAATCTAGATCTACTGCCAGCAACACTCCACGACTCGGGAAGGTAGACATCAATGTATCCTGTCACCTCAAGCACACAACAACATAATGTAGAAGGGAGGGTTACAGGACTGCTTTAATAAAATGTCATACAGTTTGTCATTACTAACCAAGAGCCATTTAATTTGATTATATATATATAATCTCCTGTAATATATATTTTTTGGACCATAAGACACACCAAATTTTTAGAGCAAGAAAACCAGAAAAAAAAATATCTAAATATTTAAATGTGCAAATCACTTGAAAAAATCCCATGCAGTACCCAATTTTAGCCACAAAAAAAAGCACACTTCAGGCAGAAGAAGGGGGAGCAGGAGATTCTGCCATGTTCGTCTACCTTCTTGCCAGCTGTGAACTGAACAGTGATCACAGCTAACAGGCAGGCATGCATGAAAGCTATCTCTCTGCTGTACTGCTTCTATCATCAGAAACAGTACAACACAGATAAGGGATCTGGCTGTGGCCGCATCTCTCATCTGACAGGGGAGCTGGTGGGAAGCCAAGGCAGTACCACCCGCGGCCAAGAGGGTCACGCATTTGGATCATAAGATGCAGGCACTTTTTCCCCTGATTTTGGGGGTGAAAAAGTGCGTCTTATAATCTGAAAAATGCAGTACATTGCTGTTTACCATACAGGTAGAAGACAGTAGAATGAGCTTAACAATTAACTTTAACTGCTAAATCCCATAACCAAAAAGGATGATATATAAGTATGGGTGCACAGACATCTATGCCTAGTGTTTGTGAGCCGATACCACAGAACTCTACAACCAGCCATTCTGCACTAGAAGCGTACAATGAATACTAAATACCGGTTTTCCACTGAAGGAAAGCTGTTATGATTGGGAGGATTACACAGACCTGATATACAGTTCTCTGCAATAAAGCTTCTAAGTGCAAATGGGTTTTTTTTCACAGTATCTATCCATTTAATTCTATGATTATTGAATGCCACCCTTAAAAACTAAGCTGTATATAGTTGGGCATGCCAAGTATATTTCAAAAGTACTTTTAAAAGCATTGGGTCTGGTCAACATTAATGTAACTCTGTAAAAGGTTGTATTTAGGTGAGAACTCAAGTTAACCCCCCTGCCTTTCCAGACGGTCCCAGCTCAGAACAGCAGTGGACGAGCTGGGTTCATCAGGCAGAGATCGGAGCCACAGAAGCGCAAACTCACTGCTCCGTGTGTCTCCGATCTAATGAAGAGCCAGCTACAGAACGGATCACCCCCCCCCCCCCCCCCCCCCCCCCCATGCTCTCCTATGTAACCTGGCACATCTGCACTGCCATCAGTGGTTGCAGTGCTAATTTACCCGATACAGTGATTTAAATATTCATTATCTCATATTGTGAGTTGTGACAAAGCATCTGAACATTTTATTATATTCAGGATGTCTACCAGACTCCTGTATGGACAATACTTTGGGAAATTGCAGGCTTACAATGTAAAAAAAAAATTTCCCGTTAAAGTCTATGGTGCGCTACAGTAATCTGTACCTCAGCAGTGCGCTAGGGAGGTTAATAACTATAAAGTAAAAAAATTATTTTCAACTCAAGTTAATCTATATCTTACAAATCCAAGAATATCATTGTCCTCATCATCATGAGTAGCAAGTATTATGGTTGGCTTGACTCTGCTTTTTTAAGTACATTTAGTGTTAAGGTGTGCTAAGGAAAGATCACCAGTATCAAGAACTAAAGTTATGTTGCTGAGCATAAGAGTCCAAAACTTTGTCTTCCCTTGAAATATTGTGTCTAGGGTGCAATCCCCTAAAGAATGTAGACTGTGTACCCCAAAAATCCATTTGCCACATTGTACTTTATATGTACACAATAATACATTTTGGACTGGACTCTGTTGACTAGTGCTTTCCATTCTTCTCTTGCTCTCATAATACCACTTCAGTCATCACATAGAAAGGCAAAGTAAGCATTTGTTCCTAGTCCAATCTCCTACATTCTGGGATAGTAATATATCTTACTACAAAACCTTACATTTCTTTTGATTCACTGTAATGAGTAAAAACACGCAATGGATGAGAACATTGGGCACTATAAGCCTTATATTAAATATATTTACCATACATTGAAATATATTGGGGATTGATCTTAAGTACATTCCATAATTATTTACTTGTGTACACAGTACAAGTAATCCCAGTCCTTTAGGTTTCATATTGCTGCCACATATACGTTCTTACAGTAATATGTGGCATTTCCCCTTTATCACTGGGCAGTATAGATATATTCTAGAAGAAAAACGTTATCAGGATTTATAATAGAACAATTGTTACAATAAAGTTTCTTGTGATTAAAGACATGAAATACAGAACTCTCTAAAGCAGGAGTCTATATAATAAGGTGTAATATATTGATCCATTAAGCACAAATACTATGGGGTCTCCAAGTGTTTGCTGCTAGATAGGCTATATTGGCGTATTCCATCCTCAATATGTCACAGATAAATGTTCCGCCTTCAGAGCAGTGATATTGCCGTCACATGATAGACATTTATTCATAGAATGTCTGTAAGGGCCCAGGCACTATGTGGAACTATTGTAGTTAGAATATTGTTTGGTTATAGCCAATAACTACAGGAACTAATTTAAAAAAGAGTTTGCAAGAATGTTCTGTTTTTGCAAAATCACAGAGCATACCATACATAAAGCTGCAGTAATAAAACACATCTGCATGCTTTTTTTTTGTCGATTCTGAAAATATTTAGGGATCTTCAGGTTCACACAGTTTGTTTGCCTATGGTGACACCAGAATGTTCTCCACCTCCCTTCTCAAGCAAATGGCAGCGTGGTCACACACTCTGCGTCCATAGGCATTGACTGACCCACTACTCGTGTAGCAGCCTGTGCGTGAGTGGGAATAAATACTGAATCTCTGCTCCACTTATGTATAGAGAACAAAGGAGGGGGACGATGTTCAGGTTTGAAGAGTTTCCTGTTTTGGTGACATCAGACGTTCGGATATAAGATCCCTGAAGATTTTCAGTGTAATAGAAGAAACAGCGTAGATATGTTAATTTCCATTACTGCAGTTTTTGTATGTCTTTCACTGTGATACAATATAAAACCTGGTACAAGTGGTTATGATACAACAAACCAAAACAACAAAGGTTAAGGTTAGATAGACCAACAATCACACCTGCCAGGCATGGGCAGACATGTTACTAAATAAGAAAAAAAGATGAGAGTATTCATTACAATTATTCACAAGACATTTAAATAAAACCTGACATTTTCTCTGCAGAGTAAACACCAGAAACAGCGTTAGTCCCCCATTGTATCAGAAGGACTTTGGATAGAACATCTCAATATATTGGAAATAACTCTTCCAGCCTATTACATTTAATTCTAGACATTATGTATCTGTGTTTGAAACAAAATCATTGTTGTGCCATCATCATGTCCCTTCCACCTACCTAGTTACTGCTAGCAATGCTCTGACACGGATGGAGTATATCCACTAATCTGGAGACGTCATGATATGGATAGGTTTATTATCAGGGAAATCACAAACAAGTGGTTTGCAAGAAACCGGTCCTTCATAACAGTAAGCATCAGCACAAAGCAATAGCCACAGTTATCGCAGTACAATGAATAACTATGTGCTATCATCATCATTTTATTTAGGAAAAACAAACATTTCCTGAGTTCGCCAAACCACCAGCAAGATGTACAAAGTGACTAGCTCACGTGACCACATCTCATGATTGTCTCTGACACACCCCTGGTGCCACGAAAATGGCTTGACACAGTGAAATCCACTTATTCAAAGGGCCCCCATAAACCTTTAGATTTCTGTCAGATTTCCTTTAGATCTCTTTTTGTTTTACCAAAACCATGTAATATAAGGGACTTTCTAAACCATCAAGTCTACCTGTGTTCAATCGCAGAGGAACCTATAGAGATCTAAAGGTGTATGGCCAGCTTTAGTCTTGGCCAACAGATAAGCTCATTGGTCATTACTATAGGATATTCAGCAACTGAATTCTCACATGATCAAACCTCTGGAATGCTGGTTTATTTCACGCATATCAGGAACTGCAAGAAGTGGATTTTATCAGGAAAAACTAAAAAATATTAGCACTTAAGACTGTCAGTACTATTCATGGCTATAACCAGTAAACATCTTTGGGGTTCTTTGAAAATAAATAAAACACTAAGCATTGTTGTATGGAACACTGAAGGCGGTTTGGTACACATCCCATAAGTTTATATTTTATTTTTGGATATATATATATATATAGTACTATAGCTGTGCATACTTTCCTGTATGGATGTTAACAACAACATTTCTCTGCATTTCTTCTTAAAAAGGTTTCTTTGGTGCTTTACACAGTAAACAAAACAGATCTCAATCTGCAGAATGAACGCATAAATATCCATCTTCAGCTAATGACCGATATCGTCTATCTGCTTCTAGCTCTCTTGTAGAACAGTTTACAAGGTATGGCAAACTGCAAGAACTCATTACATGTGACAAACCGGTACAAAGCAAATACTTTTAGGCTAGTCAGATACTTGTAACCATCAGGCAGACAGGGATAAGGGTGAAGTAGGGCTCATAAATGTAATGTCAGTGCCTTTTGTAGATCTAGAACATCCAGAGTCAAACCCAACACATTTTAGTAACCCAAAATTACTCTTCAGGAAGATCACTTTTGTTCAAACAACTTGTATCACCATTTCTTTTAATAATAATAAAAAAAAACAGAACTTAAATGGTTCAAATGACAATGATCTCCTTCAGTTCATAAACGTGGCCCCCCAGGGGCTCATGTAAATCTGGGAAGCCCCAATGGTTCTGGTGAGAAAAGGGATTGTTGCAGGGTCCTGTCATCACTCAGAATAGTGCATGATTGACTCTACGTAGTTGCCTGGGAAAAGACCCGTCACACCATTCATGACACCCTCATACCAGCCATCATCATTCTTCTTAATGACATAAATGATGGCTCCTTCTTGAAAGGACAGCTCATCTTCTTTGTCCTTTGAATAATCATAAATTGCCACAACTGGGGAAAAAAGAAAGATATTAATAGGCTAATGTGAATGTAAACCTAAAGTTGCAAAATGTAATCTCTAACCCCCTGGTGGTCCAATTCATTCTTAATATCGTGTCCTAAAGCAATACGGAAAATACAAACCGATATTTTCCGTCCTTCAACACCCCAGTCATCAATAAAGCCGGGGATGCGAGTGCCTGGGACACCTAAGCCTGCATTTCCATACCAGCTAATGGCAAGAGCCCGGTGTCAGCACTGTTGTCAGGGAGTTGGGACCATTAAAGTTTGCAGGAAGCCGTTCCTGCAGGACAGGGCAAATGCATCTGGAGCAGGAAAGCATTCCCGAGGGTGGCTCAGGGAATGATATTGGTTACAGATATTGGTTATTAAATTCTAATGCTAGGTAGATTTACAATTAACCCCCCTAGCGGTTGAGACAGACCCAATTCATTTGGCGTTCGAACTCCAAACGAACCGGGATCGTAAAAACTAACCTGACTCCAGGAAAGCTGCGCCATTTCTCTATGCAGCCCCAGCTATTCCGGGACCATCCCTTCTGCGTCATCGGAGACGCAGAAGGGGGGGCATGCCATAGACCTCAGTTTACCAGCCCACATCGCAGGCGTCATTAATGATGCCAGTGACGTGGACAGGGGCAGGCAGGAAATGCAAACAGTACAGCGTACTCTGCTGTGGTCGCCTGTGTAGATTAAGGATATGATACTGCTAGGATAAATAAACAAGGTTTTCTCCCTACAGAAAAAGTGTTTAACATCCAAGTGATGAGTATAAAAATAGGAGGAATACGGTAAACTATAGCATGTTGCAGGGCACTTTCTTCTACAACAGCAGGCTACTAGGATGAATGGTTACATTACCTTTCTCTAAGTAGTTTCTTGGTGCCCAAGGAGGATCTTCCTCAGCATATGGGTCACTGTACTCTACTACGGCAGCTTCTTCCTCTTCATAATCTTCTGGGGGTGGGGGAGGGGGAGGAGATTCATCAAATACTGGTTCTTCTGCAGGCGGAGGTGGAGGTGGCGTTTCTGAAACTTAATACATAAAACAAAAGGGTTTGTGTTCGGGAACTTATTTCTGAAGAGAAGGAGGTAAAAATAAAACTGTGCAACTGTTGCCAGGTTTCATCTTTAGATTCAAATAGGAAACCTTTAAAGTAGTTTGGAATTGTTAAAAGCAGAAATCCAATTTGAAATTTTTATTAGCCCAACACAATTTTTTTTAAAACTAAAGTGCTTTTGGAATGCAATGAAGACATCCTATGACACAGATTGGTTATGAGAATTTCGCACAATCTAGTAGCAGACTTGAATCACTTATGGTGGTCCTGAATAATCATTGAAAGTTTCTGGGATGCAGTGCTTATTTATATAAAGGAGGTAACTCAGAAAACCTTTGTCAGGAATCCGGTCATGATGTGCATTTCTAGTATACTCCATGCCTTCAGCTGCATGAATTTATGGTGGCATTAATAGATTTGGTTTGGTACCTCACCGAGCAGCTTGAGGGAATTTTGGGACGCCTAGAGATTCCCAACTAACGTAGGTACTACAGTTACTACCTTTGTTCTTTCCAGATTGTTGTTCTCCCTTTCTCCCAAGCTATGTGCCTTTAAAATAGATCACCAAGTCACAGGTATGGGCATTTTCTCTTCTTGAGTAGCCAATCCAGAGCCCAGACTTGAATCTGATTGAACATCTCTGGAGAGATCTTTAAAAAAGCTGTGCACCCAACCTGATGTAGCTGGAGAGGTACTGCAAAGAGGAATTGGCAAAACCGGCCAAGGATAGGTGTGACAAGCTTGTGGCATCATATTCAAAAAGACTTGATGCTGTAATTGCTGCCAAAGTGGACAGACAAAGTATTGAGCAAGGACTGTGAATACTGGTGTACTGGTTTTAATACATTTGCCAAACCCCCAAATTAAAATTTTTCACATTGTCATTATGGGGTGTCGTGTGTAGAATTCTGAGGGAAAAAAAGAATTTAATCCATTTTGTACATGACTACAAGACTAACATAACAAATGTGGAAAACGTTATGTGCTTTGAATACTTTCCAAATGCACTGCATCAGGTCAATGGAGTTTGGTGGGTTTCTGGATCATGTTTATATATGTTGTGTTTTTTTTGGTTAAAGAAAAACTCCAAAAGCATTCCAGTTTCAAGAAATATGGTACTTTTAACCTCCCTAGTGTTCTGCCCGTTTTTAACAGAGCTGATCGAGCAATCGCAGCAGTGTACATACACTGTTTAAAATGCCCACCCTCCCCCTGCCCCTGTTCATGTCTGTTGGCTGGAAAGCCAACGGGAGGACAATGCCCCCCCCCCTCCCCTTTACCGTGATGCAATCAGGTCAGTCCCACAGCCCTGCAAATGCTGCAGCCGCAGAGAAAATCTCTTAAGCTTTCGGGGAATATGCAGGGTTCATGGGAGCCCAGCAAGGCATTGTTTACTTAAACTTGCTTTTGTGGATGCAGTAGCCATGGGCAAAGGCTTCCAGGAGTGTTCCAAAGCCATGCGATAATTTTGGCCATAGAATACAGTTTGTTTTCATTGCAGCGCTGCTTGAGGGCATGATCATGGAAGTCCAATATTGGTTTTGTCCCTTGTTCTGCACAGGACTTATCAAATTTTAATAATGGGCACTATGTATTGAGTGGTAGTCTACTGGGGCACTGCCAAAAATGCATGGATGTGAATAAAGAGGAAAAACATTTGGAACCAATTTCTAGGCGCTGATAGTTCTGAAGTAACTGGTATAAATAAAAGACTATATGTCTTACTGACTTGTGGGCTGCTGGGTGGTATGGCCTCTAAAGAAGTCTTACACAAAAACCAACAACCTTGGCGCTTTAAGACGTATGGAGAGTAATGACTGTCTCCACTCAATGTTGTTGATATTTTGTGGATAACCAATAGGGCTGGATGCTTGGTCTGTCTTTCGGTGCGGAGGTAATGTATGAATTGAAGTATTCCTCTGAAAAAATAGGCTCTGTAGAGGCGCTCGTGGTCAAATCGACAGAATCAACAGAATTTATAGAAGTTTTTGTAATACATATACAAAGAGCATCTAAAGAATCCACACAAAGGTGACTCCAGGTCACTTTTTCAGGATGGGTATGGTATTTTGGGCTTTTCCATATGTTTTGGAGATTAAAGGCTTGTCCCCACTGGGGTGGCGTGGCTTTGAACAACGGGCTGTCAACCCCTCGCATTCTGGCACTAGTTCATGTGCATCGCCCCCCGTTCGCGCCCATAGAGAATGAATGGACGCGGTTTAAAATCATGTCCATTCATGTCTATGGTCACGATCGGCCGCTCAAGTGGGGACAAGCCCATTTAAATTAACGGAAGCGGCTGAGGCCGGCTGCAGAAGTGGGGACAAGCCCTTAGGATGAAGCAGACCAAGGCAATTTTTCTGCTCCATCCTAAATCTCCAAAACGTTTGTAAAAGACCAAAATACCATACCCATCCTGAAGAAGTGACCTGGAGTCACAAAGCTCTTTTTGTCGATTTGACCACATCTTTTCAGTGGAATACTCCAATCTATACATAATATCATTGAGGATTACATCTCTAAATTCTACATTAAGCAAAGTTTTACCAAAATTGTCATATATCCTATGGTCGTTTCACTAATTTTTCCACTGTATCTAATAAGAGACCCATCCTTGTCAACGTGGTAGGAATCAAAACATTTAAAACAAACACCCAGTGTTATATGTGACTTGGCATTCCCCAGTTTATATACCATTGAAATACTTTAAACAGTTGGAATCTCTGCTGAAACCCTTTATGTGGGGCAGGTCCCGGCATAAACTAGCCTGGAAGACTAAGGGCTTGCTTCCACACAACACCGCATCTCATGCGGTTTTTAGCGGCAGCCATTCACCTCTATGGCCGCGGTCAGTGCTGGGCGGCCGCGGAATAGTTGGACCCGTTGCGTGAAAACGGGAATTGTCCCAAATGCATGATTCATAAGGGCACTCTATTTCATATGCTTTGGTCGTGTCCGATGTTACAGGACTACTGGGAATAGGTGGTCAAATTCCTTCATGATGTTATGGGATCCCCAGTGGCATTGGATCCAAAGCAGTGTATATTAGGTGTGCTGGGGGAAATAGGACTTAGAAAGGCTGAGATTCAATTTGTCCAGACGGCGCTGTTCCAGGCTAGAAAGCTGGTGGCGCGTCTGTGGTATAGCCCTCTTCCCCCCACACTGGAAGTCTGGAAAAAGTCCCTGAATGATGTGTTACCTCTTTTGAAATGTGTGTATATGAATAGAGGATGTGAGAATAAATTTGATCAGATCTGGGGGACATGGATGTCTAAGGCAGAGTCCTGTTCTACGGATATGGCATTCCTCTCCTCCGTTTAAATGCTCTGATACTGGCATGGTAGCTGGGGGTGTGTCGGTTTTTGCGGGTGATGGGGACCAGGAGACCGGTTTGTGGATGTGTTTTTATTAGTTCAGAAGAGATCCTGCTAGCTATGTACCGGACTGTATTGGGGAGGGGTATTGTGTTAATAAACATGTGTTTTCTTTTGTTTAACGTAAGTATATTTTGAAAGGGGGGATACTGTTGTGTGTGGGGAACAGGGGTTTTGTTTTTTCTGGTTTTTTTTTATTACTTGCTACATGCTGTATTTGTATGCATATCCTTGAGTTTGTTTAATAAACTTTATTGTTGAATTAAAAAAAACCAAACACCCCATTCTAAGGTCTAGTATACTATAATAAATTGTATATATATTGTGAGGTTACATTATCCTAGGATAGTCCTAGGTAATTCAGAGGAAAATTTTTGTGCACATTTGTTGCCATAAGTAACCATAAAAGCATCTTGTGGTCTCCAAATTTAATTTATTAAAAAACACAATTTTAATTTATTTTCTAATAGTCTAAAAGACCATCTACACACAAACTTACTATTTTCTTGAACTCTAGCCACAAATCCCATCAGAGGTAACTGTGGAGTTACCTGTAGTATAGAAGGGGGAGGAGGAGCATGTGATACTGCGAAGAAGAAAGACACCATTAGTATGCACAGCATAAAGAAATCTGCTTAAAAACAATCTAACAAAGTTATCAGATGCATTTTAATAGGCATTAAACCTATCCAGGCATTGGAATAGCATTATCTGCACAGCAAGACCAAGCTAAATATTTAGTATCTACAATTTTTCATCTTCATGGAACCTAGGCTTTAAAGGGACCTACTAACTGCCACAGGAGCATGCCCACTGCTTAGTGAATAGAGGGTGACACCTCTCAAACATATATAATTTGTAAACATACATCACATGTAAAAAGCTACAAAAAAAAAAAACACAGGATAGAGCATAGAGAGTGAAATGGTGATCCGTGAACCAGGTGGTGATCTTTTTATGCCAGCATCTAGGATAAAGGATGGTAACATTCTGACACATCTATACACAATGGGTGGCGGACTGCCTGAGCTTGACACCAGAGGATGGCTGTGAGGCTTCCGACCTAGCAGTTAGCTGGCTGGATTAATTGTGATATTAACAGAGCCCTGCTGACCACACTCTAACCTGTACATGACTGGTACATGTAACTGCAGACTCAGTGGATTTCGGCCTAGGATCGGCCCGCCCTGATTGTACTGATTTGCTGATTGGCTTCAGATGCTTATTTTGAAAGACATCTTAGCACATCTCCAACTTTCTATATTGCAGTGCACAGTAACATATGGTAATGAACAACTCTGCTTTGTGCTGATAAGTGAGAATAGGGTTGATACAATTTCTGGTAATTATGGATATCCAATTAAATTAATAGTCTGCATTTATACACTCACACGTACAGGACTGGACCGACATATCAGCAGTATATCGCTTCCTGACGGTCCATATGTGATGAGGACTGTATATTGGAGGTGGGTAGGAGTGGGCAACTCCTTTTGGTTGTATCACGAGTCGTTTACAGAGCTGCCGACAGCAGCTTCGCATTTTTGCGCATTCAGCTGCGTGATGTGATGCTTGCCATCAGACAAATGCGGGAAAATCTCTCAAGTAATGGTAAATAATGCTGGGAACATAGTTTTAAGGGGTCATTTTTATTACTGTATTTACTGGCAGGGAAATGTCTGTTCATATTAAGAATGAATGCAGACAAAACATTATCTGGGCTATCAGCAGTACTTGTATACCTGGTTTATACAAGTACTATTGCAGCCAGTGTTTCTCCTCTACTTTCTGCTACTCCTAAGGCTGAGCATACACGGCTCAATATTCAAGCCGTTCGAGCAAGCTCCAGCCCATCATATTGAAGGAGCTCGAGCAAAGCAATGGACATTGGCCCCGATTTATGGTCATGTCAGATATGCCTGTTTTCGAGCGGGGAAAAAAGGGTCCTGCTCGAAAACAGAGATGGCCGCATTTGATATGGGCCAGATAGATGGCCGTGAGCACGCATGGCGCTGGAAGCGATCATCGATCGAGCACAAATCTATGCGTGTATGGTTTTACATTTATTGCCGATATATAAACTGATGAAAGCAGAATGTATACCGGTGTTATCAAGGTGTGCCCCCCCCCCCCCCAGGTATTGCGCATGTGCAGGCTCAGTGATCTAGGCAGCGGAGTCATTAGTAGAGAGACGGCGGACCCGTCAAGATGAGCCCCCCCCTCCGAATGGGACTCACAGCACATTCAGCTATGCGGATTTCGTAGTACTGCTGCTATGGGATCTACATTTTTTTACGATGTGTAATATATAGCAAGGGACCTGTCGAGATGAGCCCCTCCCAGTGTCACTGTCCATAGCAGTGAACTGTCAGTGACACATGGGGGGGGGGTTTGGAGGGCTCATTTCGATGGGTCTCCCGTCATGTATTACACATGTTAAAAGTAGGTCCCACAGCAGCAGTACTACGTAATCCCCACAGGCAGTGTGATAGGCAGAGGGCATGGCAGTCATGCTGAATTCTATACACAGCTGTAGGATTCCACAGTGATATAGTGGCTCCATTGTATATTGTATATTCTCTGCATAGGAGGGCTTAGTATGAGTCACATGTTCTTATTATCTGGTAAGTCTGTCTCATTGCTTATGTCTGTGTGATGATTCTATAACCAGATAAAAAGCAGCATATGTAGGTGGAGTGGTCTCCCACTGGTGGAGGACATAGAAAGTCATTGTATAAAGTAGTTCATGTGGCCGGAGGAAGCTCATTTCGACGGGAGACACTGGAAATTAGGAGGAGGGATTGCTAAAAGTGCAGAGTGGAGACATACAGAGAAGAGGAAAAACGCTCACTGCCACTGCAGCAGTACCAGTAGTCTGTGTGTATATAAGGAGGAGGGATGGATAGAAACAAGGGAATGCGTCTCCTCTGCTCGGTGTGTCTCTGCTACTCTGACACTCTGGAATAAGACTGCAAAATAGTTTTCCCTGGAATCAAAAAATACTACTACTACTGTATATATATTAAAAGGGATATGTATGATATAAAATAATATATTGTAATAAAAGAATACTTACCTATGAGCTAGCATGAGTAAAACTCATGTCTTCTTGTTCACCCACGGTGCCGGCATCCTGGAGATTCCTCTTCTGCCAGTCTTGCACCTTTGATGTCCTAAATCCTGTGCATTTACATTAGCCCACAAATCTTGCAAGACTTGAGAAGACTTCCCTAATGAAGTTACCTTTCTCAAGCAGAGTGAAGGTCAGCTCCACAGCACAACATCAGAGGGGGCAGAAGACCCGAAGAATACAGAATGTGGGTAACTATATATATATATATATATATATATATATATATATATGCCTATTTTGATTGTAGTTTGTGTAAAAAGATTAAATGAAACTCTGGATTAAGTATTCTGCTTAAGGGGTCACCCACAGCACACATTTAGTTGATAAATGAATAAAAATTAATTAACCACCCACAATGTCTGATTGCCTTACTAGTAAGTTATATAAAGTCTGCTTAAAGCGGACCTACCACCAGGAATCTATGTTTTCATGAATGGCACTAGAAGTGCCAATAATAGGGAGGAATGCAGTGAAGAAACCCCAAAACTTACCTGTAATGAGCAATTTAAGAAAATAATTCGGCAGCTCTTCTCACCTCCTGGTTCATTGTAGGCAGAAATCGGCAGCACGTCACAGGGAGCAGTGATCTGCTTTGAAAATTCCCATAGAAGATCACTGAATGCCCCCCAGTGGCCACCCGCGATATTGCACCCCCAGTTTCATGTGTTGCCTTCAGCAAACCAGGAAGTGACTTTTTGAGTTTTTTTACTGCATTCCTCCCTATTATTGGCACTTCTAGTGCCATTTAAAAAACATAGATTTCTGGTGGTAGGTCCACTTTAAGATCTCTCTTTCACTTTCTTCATAATTCATCTTAGTGGCTCCACTGTCACACTAACATTGGCATGTGCTTTTTCAGCAAATAACAATGAGGGTAAATAAGGAAACAAAGATTTCATAATGATCATGCTTTATCAGTATGCATGAACAAGGCCAACAATAGAAATTGTATTCCACAGTTAACATGTACAGAGCTGAAGTTTGTTACACCCTAAATTTGCACAATTATTATGCAACCAGCAACGTTGTCTATCATTCTCTGAAAAGCAGTTTCTAAGGAATTTTATGTCATTCATTCCATTGTAGGGATATGTCTACCATGGGCCTCAGTATCACCAAATATCAGCACGGCCCCAGCATTCTTTTTTTTGCAATGTGTCACAAGCATGAAACGTCCATTCAAACACTTCTTCTCATTTAGCTTTGCTGGATGTGGTGCTTTCCATGTGCTTTGGGTTATTGATGCTACTTGGTTGTACAAGCTATTGAAGCATGTGATGTAATTATCAATCGTCAATTATATATTAACATGTGGAATCTGTTTTGTACTTTATTTTTATTTTTTTTCCAATACAATTTTATTGATTTTCAAAACAGTTCACAGCATCATACAAGTGCAATGTAAACAAAGGTTACAATGAACAGACTTGTCACCTCAAAACAGGACAATGGGAACCAAGAAAACAAAAAACAGGAAAACTAGGTGGGTGAGGGGGGGGGGGGGG